>OY856188.1:152077588-152117568 GCA_963693315.1 Diogma glabrata | reverse complement strand
AGATTATGAGACATCTATAAAAAAGCAAATCTTCGATGCTCATAATAGAGAGAATCGAAGAAGAAGTCGCGCTAGACAAACCGCTCCGACTATTTTGTAAATTTATGTATATATTATTATAGTATTTTTGAAATTTTTATTTATCATTAGAGAATAAGATTTGTTGAATTTAATGAGACTGAATTATATTGAATTATTTTATATTATTATATTATTTTACATTGATTATTTATATTATTTTATATTTTTTGCATTTATTATATTAGATATTTTTAAGTACAAATTGAATTTAATCCCAAATTAAGAATTTATGGGTGCAATATTTTTTATTTTGTGATTTACATTTTTAAATGATATTATTTTTGAAATTTTTATTTATCATTAGAGAATAAGATTTGTTGAATTTAATGAGACTGAATTATATTGAATTATTTTATATTATTATATTATTTTATATTGAATTATTTTATAATTTTTGTATTTATTATATTAGATATTTTTAAGTACAAATTGAATTTAATCCCAAATTAAGAATTTATGGGTGTAACTTTGTATTTTGTGATTTACATTTTTAAATGATATATTATAGTTCTTTATTTTTTAAAAAATTATTAAAAGTTTTTCATTTATAAAAAAAATACTTCCAAGAGACACTCCAAACCTGTTACCTCAGACAATCATAATATTGACGAACACCAGTTATGTTACCAATCACAAACACTGGACATGTTACATAAGACGAAGTCGATACATGTATCATAAGACGACTACCAAACTTGTTATCTAAGACGATAACCAATTATGTTACTAGCGATTGATGCAAGACATGTTACGTAAGACAACTACCAAACATGTTACAAAAGACAATCACTAGATATGTGACCAACGACGACTACCTAACATGTTACATCAGACGAATTTCAGACACGTTACATAAGACGGGTACCAGTCATGTTAACAACAACAACCAACCAACAAGTCTTTGAAGAGTCTGAGTCCCAAATACATGGAGCTGTCTTTTGAACGTCTTGGGTTTGTTACTACACCATGTCTTGAGTTTGTCTTGCATGTGTTACTCAAGACACGTTTGCTGGGAGACTACAAAAATGTAAGAGAGATTCATCAGATTTACACCGCTATTTATAATCATGAATACGATCGAATCGTTATTGCTTTTCTCCTTTTTGGAGAATTAACATCTGAAATTCGTTATTAAGAGAAACGCGAAAACATTTCAAATAGAGGCATCATTTACAAACATTTAGGAGGAAATGTTATTAACATTAGCATAAATTAAGGAAACTGAACAACCGATACAATGAGTTATTTGTTTGGCTCAATCAATTTGGTGTTTTATTTTATTAAACCAAATCGGATAATTTGATCATAGTCAGTAGTCTTACCACAAATCAAGTCCAGACTTAACCAGTACTTGGTATTCCATACTATTACGAGAATCTGACGAGTACGCATGTGAAAAGAGCAAAACGAATTGACAAATGTGCACAGCTATTTAAGGTTTGAATACATTTAAAGCAGTTATGGTTAGAGAATTCCCGGAGAATTTGACTTCATGTAGCATGACGAAGCTAAGCAGGTGAAAACGCAGTGTGAACCAATATTAGTGTATTGCACATAAAAATTATTATTTTGATGAGAAGAACAAACATGTATAACGGAAACTATATGAATAGATGATTATAAATTAGGCAGAAAAAGGAAAGATTGTATCTCAGTCGATCACAATTCCCAGAAATGACAAAATGAAAAGCGGAATTTTGCATTCATGCTCTATTTCTTAAACTCAAGTGTGAGTTAAGCCGGTCAACTCTGATCAGCCTCCATTTAGTATCAGTTAGCTTTAATCGTGCAATTAGGTTTAATAAAGCAATTTTCCAGCAAGATTGAGTTCACGTTTATAAATCTGGGATATATGAGGAAGCAGAGAATTTATGAATCGGGGAAACTTACAGAACTACGACATCGTTTTCCAGTCTACATAACAAAATTCCGAGATGAAGTACATTCCAGTAGGTAGATTTTTATATGAAACCTACCTAAAACATGAAAGAAACAAAAAGGTACTTTTTGAGATCGCCATGTTTGAAGAATAAAATTTACTTCTTTGTTACTTAAATTGTTATGTAGACTGGAGTATGAAACCGTAGAGCAGTAGAGTTCCCGATTTATATAATGTCTGTTTGTGTATGTCTCATAATTCACAATTTTGCTTACCACACGTAGTTCATAATAGTTTCTCATTCATCCACAATCTATAGTCCTATTTTCATATAGTTTCCGTTACATAAATTTGTTCTTAGCATAAAGCCATTAACAATGGTATTTTCTTTACAATGTCCTATTATTGGTTCACACTGCGTTTTCACCAGCGTTATTTCACCGTACTACCAAAATTTGAATCCTCCGGACCTTAACCGTAGTTGCTCTAAAATGTTTTCAAGCCTCAAACAGCTGTGCATATTTGTCCAAACGTCTCAATATTTAAAAAAACTATTATTTTACAATCAGTTGCGTCATTGTCTTAAAAAAAGAAAGAATATTGTATTTCGTATATAGTTGTTGTTAACAATTTCACTTTCCGTTATAGATCTAAATTTTACTGTAATACTGTTGTAAGGTATTATTTCATAATACATAAACATCATAAAATCGGTTAAACTTACGTTTAATCCATTTTAATGTTTCATCCAAATGCGTTGGAAATAACTTATTTCGTGAAATTATCTTACAATTTTATGTATTACATTGATTGTTACAGTATTTTTTTTCTTACGGAAAATGTACTAACATTTCCCCTACTACGAAATTGGGAGCGATATTTTCGATATTAAAATTACTATAAAAGCAATGACTATACGATCTTTTCTCTCTTATTTTCTGATTGGAATATAATGTTTTGTGCTGTCAATTTCATTGAGTCTAATCAATGCTTGAAAGTTGTGCATTTTTTTATTTTTCCGGGTTTAAAATCCATAACTAGGATTGAAATATTCCTTTTTAATTATAATAGTTGTTAGAAAAATGTTTTTTGCCTAATTAAATTATATATTTGGTAGTTTAATTCAATGTTTAGCTAAATTTTGTAGTGTTAGTAAATTAAAAAAAAAAAGAATTGTTAAAATATGGTAATATAACTTTAATCAATGAATATAAAAGAAGAAAATCATTATTTGTTTGTCTATGTAAACAGTTAGAATTTGATTTCTGAAAACAGATTAAGTGTGGTTGCTTGAGTGACTTCATTATACCGACCGTATTATAATATGAATTCCGTTGATTGACAAAAGATTGTGACGTGTTCGACACAGCGAGTTTTTTCTTGTCAAATACGAAATGTTAGCATTGTAATCGCTTTTTGTAAGTCAATTGGAGTTTGCCTAAGTCAATTTTCTTTCTGGCTGTGAATCATGATCATCAGTCGATAACTATACGGTCACCATTAGCAGTGAGTATAACATTTTGTTTATTAAATATTTGAATATAACTTGCTTGGGAAGTCGCATTGTACAACAGTAACATCGATATCGGTAACAAAGCTATGTCAACAACTTTGGATGAATTTACCTAAAACCCGTTAACAAATAGTGTACCATATCTACCGTTCGATGGTTATACTGAATAATCCGTTTATTAATAATGCTTTTCAACAATATTATCAAGTTTACATGCCCGCTGTTATACATCCATTGTTCATTGCTTGAAACAATAATTGCTGTATTGCTACAGTTGCTCACCGCTCACCCATAGGCACCGCATTCAACTAAATTGTGGGTTATATATACTAGCTATTCTACAGTCATTCATCATTGCTTGAGACACTAGTTCTTGTATTACTACAGTCGCTCATCGTTTATCAACATTCACAGTATTTAGCCATATTATAAATTGTACATCCCAGCTGTTCAACATTCATTCATCATTGCTTGCAACCATAGTTTTTACATCACTACAGCCGCTCATCGTTCATCAACATTCACAGTATTTAGCCATATTATAAATTGTACATCCCAGCTGTTCAACATTCATTCATCATTGCTTGCAACCATAGTTTTTACATCACTACAGTCGCTTTGCGTTCATCTATATTTACTGTGTTCACCAATATTATAAATTTTGCATGCCAACTGTTTTGCATTCATCTACCATTGCATGATTTATAAGTTACATATTACTACCATCACTCAACTTGCATCCATATTCACCGTTTTCAACAATATTAATTTTTATACCAGTTATTATACCGTCATCCACTAGTATTTGATTCAACCGTATTTCAGCGCAACAGTTATATATAATTTTTGCTACTACTACCGTATTTCAAACATATTGCAACGCTACTTTCATATAAGAATACTGCCATATTTCAACTCAACATTTCTACTTACCTGCTGGGATTTCTCGCTGCGGATGGAGGGCTAAGACCTTAAGACGTTGAAGCCGGGAGGATTTAATCATGGGGTGAGTGAACTTTGTTTATTTTAATTACTTTTTCTCTAGCGTAGAAGGGTGAATGCGCGTGAAAGGGTGTACAAGTGAATGAATGGGGGCTTGCTTGTCGTTGCGTGTGTGTGAGAGTTGGCGATGCTAGTAGCGAGACACATTCAGTCTAATTTGGAAATGTTTATAATCGAAATATGTTTTGCTCCGAGGTAATATCTCGTTTTCCAAATACCGTTTTTTTTATTATATTGAATTGTATTACCTAAATTTATTAATTTATATTTTTATTAAAAATCAATCCCAAACAATATGAAAACCAAATAAACAAAAAAAAAACAAATTCTTGTCATGTTTTATGTTTATTAACCGTATTATACATTAGCCAACTGTAAACTACAGGTATTTAATTAAATTAGTTTGGAAAAATTTATTTAACTTACGAATAAAAATTTCAATTTTTTTTGGAGCTGTAAATAATTTTCTTTGGTAATTTCGTATGGGTTCAAACATTTTTGAAAATGTTATTAATAAAGAAAAAGGGAAATAAATAATAAAGACTTTCAATATAGCGTGTGACGTTCTCCCGTGCTCTAAGATTTGATTCTCGGTTTACCAGCAATGGTAGTGGCGTACAAGCTGTATCATAGTGATCAGATGACAGCAATACAACTTGTGTTTGATTACTACCATTTGCGGTACTGGCTGTGGGTCTTTGAGCTTAATTGTCTTGCTTCGCAGTCTGAGTGTGTGGGTGAATGTTAGCATGTATGTAGCGTGAGTGTGAGGGCGTATGGGAATGATTGTGGGGGTTGGACGCGCGGATAGTGGTTCTTTCGCAAAAGGGGTCGCCAGAGTTTCATTTTTCCATTCGTTTTGTTTCCACTTCTGTTTATTCACGTAATTTGCGTACATTTCGGTATTTGTGTTGAAGCAGCAGGTAACAATCTATCAAATCCACGATGACTGAGCTTTAGTCGTTACGGCGTTAAATAACTCTAGGTACGCATCCTGCTATGCCATTCTCATTGGTTCGCCAATGAGAAAGCTCTTCTTTACAAATTGGCGCCCAACGTGGGGCTCCTCTAAGGGTTTCTACAGCAATGTAGGACTCTAGAGGAGTCCCTTCATAATATAAAAAACTTTGAAAAAATTTTGTTTTTAAATTTTTTTTCTTCATAATTAATTTTCATTGTCCACCATACAATAGTTAGAGGCTCTGGCGACGGGAAGCAACTCCCTGCTTCACACGCGCAGGAGCGAAGGTAGTCTGAGATTCCTCAGACTTTCTTCGATCTGGTTTTGCGTCCCCACGCCTCCAGCTACAACTTTCCTTTTGTTTTTTTTTCATTAACGCAAGGGTGGGATGGTTCTTAGGAATTATTCCCAATGGGCATTACAACCCCACGGACCCTAGTTACGGGCTGGGTTTCTGGCGATGTCGCGAAGGCTGAAGGTGACTCAGGTGCCAGACCTAGACTGACGTGTATTGGTGTATACGCCAATCCTCGTCCGAGTCTGGTCACCTGGTCAGACTTTGGGTTCGCGATGTCCTCAGAGACCAGCCCGCGTCAATATTGTCTAAACGTTAGAATCCCCTCTTGGCAATATTGGCTTCCTATGGCCTGATTTGTTCAGTTCCCCATGGATGATACTGGGGGGCATTTTCCAAAGTAGCCCGATCAGCTGCTGAGGGAAGATGTCCGCTCAGCCTTCATGCCGTGGTTGATTAGACAAGTTCAGGTCATAGCACCTCGCCCGTGTGTGTTGGTGGTGTGGATCGCAGCTGGCGATTGTTGTTGATCGAATGGTGGTCCAGCGGATTTATCTTCTGGCCATCCCTTCAGCACTTGTCAGCTGGGTGAGATCCCATCAACACATACCCCATCTTATTCCTTTCCCACCCTACCTTATCCCATCCTTATCCATCCCATCTAGTTCCCTTTTCTTTCCATTTCCCATCCTGTCGAGTAGTTTAATTTCAATTTTCTTTGGTCCCATACTAATCAACCAACAAAACACAAAATGTAATGAAGGAACGGCGATCGGCACTTCCAAATAAATAATTTATAGAGAAAATAAAAATAGTTAATAAATAAATAAAAATATTGTATAAAGAAATTAATTGGCTAAATAAATAAAAAAAAAATTGCTGATAATATTGGGTGCTAATCCTTGTTTGTTTTCTTCCCAAATTTTAGAATCCACCACGGAATTTGATATCAACAATTCATAAATAAAAACTTTAAGTTCCAAGAATCAACTTCTACATCTGAAGATCCAGAGAAAGATAGTTTTGCTATGATTAAATCAAGACATATTATACAGATTAAAAGTCCAGAAATTAAACCATTATTCAACAACGAGGATAGAATATAAGGAAGAAAAATCTAATATTAGGATAAATGAAGGGACGGGTCTAAACTAAACGCCAGAAGTTCAGATTATGCATTTTTAGATTATGAGTATATTTAGCTTTGTGTATTAGGTTATATAAAGTTCTATGTTTTAGGTTAACGTTGCATATTCTGAACTCGAACCGTAAGTGTTTAAACTGAATTGAATATTAATTTTTTTTTGTCCGCGTTAAGGATAGACCTATTTACCTTCTCTTAGTAATAATAAACTAGAATAATTACCTTTTTAAGACTAGGTTAGTCTGTAAGACTCTGAAGTAGTTTTTGGTTTAATATCTTTCTCCATTTTTTTTTTTGATAACGCCATCTTCTGTCATAGTTTAGCATAATTATTTTATCTAAAAACTTCATCTTGTCAATTTTTGTTGTTTGTTGAAAATCAACCATTATTTCGAGTCCCATCGTCTGCAATATTATAGTATACCAATTTTCTCGCATCTCACCACCTTTCTGTTTATTCATTGATTTGATATTTGAATCAGAAAGATTTATTTTTGCCACCGCTTTTCCATAATATAGATTACCGATTTTCTCTCAACTTCCTCACATTTTTTTTTGTATTTAGTGACCTTCGCATCCCGGGAACCCAGTCTCGCCCGTAATTGATTCTGAACTATTTTTTTTTACCACCATCGACAATAGCATTAGTATACTTATTTTCTTTCTTATCTCAACTTTTTCGATTGTTTGGTCAGGTACCAATTTGATCAAGAATACTAATTTTTATTGTACCTTTCACCGTCAGAAATAGTCAACTTGACGAGTTTCTCTATAACTCAATCAGAAATAAAATTTTTTTTTTGTATTTCCAAGAATAATTAATTTTTTTATTATTTCACCGTCAGCAATAGTTAGCTTAAATATTTTATCTATCCAATACTTGTTTTTGAGTTTCTACTCCTACTTTCGATTGGTCAAATATTGCACGGCTGTTCCCTGTTTGAATAATTATAATGTCGGAATCTAACCAGATTGATGTTTCGGATGGATCCAGTAGTTGCGCTGTGTGTCAACACGAAATTGTGCCGGCCGACGCTAAAATCCTAACCCGCTGTAATCATGTATTCCATGATATTTGTCTTAACGACTGGTTGTTGCAACACGACACCTGCCCATTGTGCCGAACCGCTTGTGTGCGTGCTGAACTGTTAAGGTTGCCACGAATGACAGCCTCAAATAATCGCACTGTCGTGGCGCCACCTCAACGACCTTATACTCGAGCTCTCGCTGCCGAGTTGCAACAACGGCGATTCAGCGCTGGCAATCAACTATCGTCGACTCGGGTACCAAGTGAACCTTTTCCTCCCCGTCACGCCAACATAACTAGAGGTGACCCGGCCCAGAGGTGTCCTGAACAAGGTGAAGCTGCTGCCATGGCACGAGCTTCGCGTAAAACCGTACATGCTCAGGTGGATCAAGAAATGGCTATCCTGAGGGATTCAATAGGTCAAAGCCGTGCTCCTGCACCAGAAGAACTGGCACCAGAAGAACTCTCGGCAGAAGAGCTAAATGCAGTGTCTCACATCTCACCACCGCGTCAATCGGTTCCGTCGGCACATTCGGTAAGAGAAAGAGTAGTCCCACGTAATGATCCACCAGTGCAACCCCTATTCGCTGAACCTCATCCCGCTCCTGCTCCTGCCAGAATGCGAACATATCTCGAGCAGCACTCTACAACGATTAGGAATTGGAATGTAACCTTCTCAGGTATACCCGATGGTCTGGATGTGGAAGCGTTCATCTTCAGAATAGAGCGGCTAACGGAGATGTGTTTGAACAGTGACTTCACTATTGTCACCCGTTGTCTGTACCTGTTGTTCACCGATCGAGCAGCTGATTGGTTCTGGAAATATTTTCGCCAAAACCGACAGCTCATCTGGACTGACTTGTGTCATGCTCTGCGAATAGAATTCCAGGACCAGCAGACGGACGAAGAAGTGAAGGAGCGGATGAGGACCAGGAAACAGCGGCCCACCGAATTATTCGATGAATTTTTACAGTCAATTTATCGACTGGCAGATAAACTACGAGTACCGATGTCGGATGTAGAATTATTATCAATCATTCGAAATAACTTACGATTGGAAATTAGAAAGGATCTGCTCTATGTTACCATATATGGATTGGAACATCTGCGCCAGCTCTGCAGAGACAGAGAAAAATTGTGGGCCGAATAAATAGCCAGACCGCGCGACTATAACATTAGACCCTTGTAATGGATAGTCTGGACTAATGTCTGAACATAGTGTATTATAGTCGCAGCTTCCTTAGTTGTTATTTCTTATATTAATCTGTACCGCTTGTAATAGTTTCTCATCCATTCATCATCAATAGTCATATTTCGTATAGTTCCCTTAACCCATAGTTTCCTTATTTTTCTTAAAATCTAACTAAATCTTCAATAGCCGGACAAACATATGTGAGAGGGAAACTTGCACTAATTACCCTGATTTTATTTATTAATTAATATAACATAATATTGGTTAATTTGAATTGATTAATAATTTTCTTTTATTATCATCCATATAAACATTAAAAATTTAATCTTACAACACCCTAAAATTGACGCGCGCTACGCTTCCATTCGATTGTTCTCACTATACTACTTGAATTTGAATTTTCTAAACACCAACCGTAATGAAACAACCAAATTTTCAAACCTCATAACAGCTGTGCGTATTTTGTTTCCAATCGTCAACATGCAACGAATTACTATTTTTGCTTTGTTAAACATTTGATTTGTCTTTGTATGAGTATTTTACTTTAAACAATCCTTCCGTTATTGAACTGAACTTCCCTGTACTGATATAGTAGATTGTAGTTTAATAAATGTCTAAACATCATAACCTTGATCGAACTTGCATTTAATTCATTTTGAATTCAATGATAAATGTTATGGATGTGTCGGAAATATTTTGTGTCACAACCTTATTTTCGTACAATAATATCTAATATCAAACCGTTTTGTATAACTATAAAAAGTTCCCAACAATTGAAAATCTGATGTAAATTAATTATTTCACATCTAAAACACTATATTCGAGTTATTTCGAGACAAAAATTTGGCTATATAATAAGCCACTGTAAATTGTTCCCTCTCTTAGTCTGATTTTATTTTGCTGTCATTCTGTGTTTATTTCTTTGAAAAATATGGTGTGGTCACTAAACGACCAGATTAAAATAAATAAAATAATTTTTTTACATGTTCGTGAGTGTTAAATATACTAAATTTAGTGTTAATTTATTAAAACCTAGTTCTAAATATATTCTACAAGATCCGAGGTACGGTTCCTGGAGACATTTATAACTGTAAGTTGTACAATCGATGATATTATAGTGTGGCTCTTAAAGCTTGAACGATTCGCGCAAACGAGTTTATCCCGTTCCTTTACAAAATTTTTGTTTGAGTTACTGATTCACTAAAGTAAAGGTTAGAAAAAGTAACGGAAGTAACAAGATCTATGCTGGTCATGATTTTGCAAGTCACCTAGGAGTGCGATGCCTCCGGATCCCTAAACAAAAATACAAAACAGCAAAAAAAATCATATATGTTTGTTGACGTCCTTTAAAGTAAATTGAATTAACATTCGTGGTAATTTGTTCATAACTAAACGAATATTATCAAAGATTTCAACCTTTGTGGTGAATTATTATATTTAAACAAAAAAATGAATATTTGTTAATGTCCGTACATTTGTGTTAAATTAATATTTTCTAATGTCTGTACATTTGTGGTAAATTATGAAATTTTGAATCGATTTTTTTTATTAAAATGTCTCAACCTTTGTAATTAGTATAATTAAAATGATTATTTTCTAATGTCTAAACATTTGTGTCAAATTATTGTCATTAAAATCAATATGAAATAACGTCTAAGGCTCAGTTTTTTTTTTTAATTGGTGTTAACGGTGATTCCGCTCGTAGTAAAATTCAACCAAAAATTTGAAAAAAAAAATTTTATCTACTGATTACGGTAGTGCCTTCTGGCTCATGTATGACAAAGAATACGAGTTTATGCTGTTTAACCGAAAATTCTTTAGTCTCTTGCGAACAAGTTTATGAAACATCACGGAAAATTTATCAAATTGAGGTTTGCGTAGAATTTTGCAGAGTAATTCACGTAGAAGCGTGAAACTGGTATTGGTGCAATTTATTACATTTTTTGGGACTTCAACGCATCCGGCAACAACTACCTTTCAACGCATTGCTTCACAATCGTTGATACCAATTATTACAGTTCCACTTCAACGAATAATTTAACTAGTATTGGTACAATTTATTACATTTTTTTGGACTTCAACGCATCCAGCAACAATCACCTTTCAACGCATTTCTCCACAATCGTTGATACCAATTATTACAGTTCCACTTCAACGAATAATTTAACTAGTATTGGTACAATTTGTTACACTTTTTTTTGGATTTCAACGCATACGGCAACCATTGCCTTTCCACGTATTGCTTCGCAGTCATTGATACGGGTTATTACCGTTCGATTTCAACAAATAATTTGACTGGTATTGGTGCAATTTATTACATTTTTCTTTGATTTCAACGCATCCTGCAACCATTGCATTTCAACGTATTCGGCTGTAATTGCTATAATTGTTACAATACTCACCGGTGATTATAAATTGATTCGGCGCTTATGTTTACAACCAGATACAACGTTTATACTTATCCTTTGGATTCAACAACATTATCATTTTTAACGTTTCTACTTAACGTTTTCATTCAACAAAATTATCCAACGATTGCAAGTTTGATTAACGTTTCTACTTATCATTGTATTCAACGTTTATAAATACAAAATTATTCAACGCTGTTGATTGCAAGTTTGTTTAAACATTTCTACTTAACATTATATTCAACATTTATACGTACAAAATTGTTTAACGCTGATGATTGCAAGTTCATCTAACGTTCCTATTTGACGTTTTATTCAACAAAATTATCCAACGATTGCAATTATCATTTAACGTTTCTACTTAACGTTTCAGTCAACAAAATCGTATAACGCTGATGATTGCAAGTTCATTTAACGTTCTTATTTAACGTTTTGTTCCACAAAAGTATCCAACGATTGCAAGTTTAATTAACGTTACTATTTATCATGGTGGCCAACGTTTATAAATACAAAATTATTCAACGCTGTTGATTGCAAGTTTGTTTAACGTTTCGACTTAACATTTTATTCAACATTTATAAGTACAAAATTGTTTAACGCTGTTGATTGCAAGTCGGTTTAAACATTTCTACTTAACATTATATTCAACATTTATACGTACAAAATTGTTTAACGCTGATGATTGCAAGTTCATCTAACGTTCCTATTTAACGTTTTATTCAACAAAATTATCCAACGATTGCAATTTTAATTAACGTTTCTACTTATCCTGGCATTCAACGTTTATAAATACAAAATTATTCAACGCTGTTGATTGCAAGTTTATTGAACGATTCTACTTAACATTTTATACAACGTTTTCACATACAACTTTATACAACCTTTTTGATATTCAAACATCTTCGGGAATTATCCAACGTGACCAACGTGCTGATGAAAGGCTGATACAATCAGGATAGGAGGTCGGGATTTGATCATGGGGTGAGTAAAATTGTTTTATTAATTTTTTTCCTAATGATAAAGGGGTGTGAATGAGTGTGTGTGTGTGTGGGCGTATGTGAGCGAACGAGGGGGTTGAACGTGCCGACCGTGGTTCTTTCGTAGAAGGGGGTCGCCAGAGTCTCCATTTTTCCACTTGTATTTCTTTCCATTTCTGCAAATTTTCGTTAATAGCGTACATTTCTGTATTTGTGCTGAAGTAGCAGGGTTACTTTATCGTTCCCATGGGCTGAAGCTAGCTTGGGGCAAGAAAATCAATCTCGCTAGGTACGCTTCCTGCTATGTCATTCTCATTAGTTCGCCAATGAGAAAGCGCTTCATTACACCCTCTAGACCTGTGTCTGAGGTGGATTTAGATCGTGAATTTTCTCAAATTCAAATTAGTGAATTACCAACCGAATCATTGCCAATTGCAACAAATGAACTCGCGGCAATACAGTCAGCTCCCAATATGAAACGAATAACCTGTTCAACTATTTGTTGGAACTGCAAAAGACCTGGTCATCGGTGGCACGATTGTCGTGAATCACAGCGATTGTTTTGTTGGGGATGTGGAAAAGACGATGTATTGTGTCCTAATTGTGATAATTGTCGGGGAAACCGAAGGGGGGCCAGAATCCCAACACCTTTTCTCGCTCCCAGGACACATCTTAGACTCATCTGAGCCTAAAAATAGTTTGTCTCCAGATCCTACAATTATTCCGTCTAATAACCCATTTCTTTATGACGCATTGTCGAACTCAGCTTCAACCTCCAATTCGTTGGATAACTCTTTGAACACACCACCTGTCATTAATTCGAACCATAACGGACCTGCTGAAAGTTCTAATACCTTCACCCCTGTAGCACAGTTTAAAAATACCGCTTCGGATGTTCTGGTATCAACTCATGATGCTACTCTAAAGTTATTGAAACGAACACCCGATCTTGCTGAGCCACGCTTAGCGTTTACTAAAATCAAATCATTCCACCAACGATTGAAGGAGTACTTGAAAATACGCTCAAATATATTTGTCGATTCGTTGTCCTATTTGAAACCTCCAACGCGCTCTGCACTCCGTTCTCGTGTATATTGGCAACAACGACGTATGTTTAAATCCAAAACCATTTCCTCTATTGGGAAATTGGCCAATGATATGAGATCTTATGCCGCAGTTTCGATATTTGGTAAACAGCATACTGGACTGTTGAATAGTGGAGCGTCCTTGACTGTAATTGGTGGTGATTTTGCTAAAGAAATCGTGCAAACTCCAGACCTTCTGACTTATTCATCTGCAGTAGTTCGTACTGCCGATGGCCAAAGACAGAAGATCTTGGGATTTGTAAAAACGAAGATTTCATTTATGAACCAAGTTAGAACCCTGGACGTCTTCATTATCCCGTCTTTAACTCAAAATCTATATCTGGGTATAGATTTCTTTAAAGCTTTTGGTTTGTTTAACCCGATATTTAAATTACCTACACTTTCAACTACGGAGTCAGTAATATCAGATATGTCTATGGATAATCAAGAACGTCTTCAAAACGCTATTCAACTTCTACCATCATTTTCGAAAATGGGTCTGGGTCGAACACATTCGATAGAACATGTGATTGATGTGGGGACTGCAGCTCCCATCAAGCAACGTCACTATCCGAATTCGCCCGCCATTGAGAAATTAATGGGAGAAGAACTGGATAGAATGTTATCTCTGGGTATTATAGAGGTCTCTAACAGTCCTTGGTCGAGTCCTGTGGTCTTAATTCGCAAACCTGGGAAAAATCGCCTTTGTTTGGACAGCAGAAAGGTAAATACTGTTACGAAAAAGGATGCGTACCCCCTTCCACAGATATATGGAATCTTGAGTCGTCTGCCACAGAGTAATTTCATTTCCAGGTTGGATCTGAAAGACGCTTTCTGGCAGATACCTCTAGAAAAACATTCCAGAGAGAAAACTGCTTTTACGGTCCCAGGGCGGCCATTGTATCAGTTCGTAAGGATGCCTTTCGGACTGTGCAATGCGCCGCAAACAACGACTAAATTAATGGACCAAGTAATTCCTCCACATCACAAGTCGTGCGTCTTCGTATACTTGGATGATCTTCTAATAGTTACAGATACCTTTGAGGCCCATCTGAAGCTGTTAGAAGATATCTCCCAGTGTCTTAGACGTGCGAACTTGACGATAAATGTGGAAAAAAGTAAGTTTCTCTTGCCGGAGGTAAAATATTTGGGATATGTCGTGGGAGGTGGTAAGCTAAAAATCGATCCTGATAAAACTCAGGCCATTTCTGAATTTCCTACACCGCGTACGTCCAAACAGATTCGACGATTCCTAGGTATGGCGGGTTATTATCGCCGTTTTATATCTGATTTCTCTGCTATGTCCTCTCCAATATCAGATTTGTTGAAGAAAAAGTCTAATAAATTCGTATGGACACCAGAAGCTGAAATAGCATTTATAAATCTCAAAAATGCTCTAGTATCAGCACCTGTTCTCATAAACCCCGACTATACTAAACCCTTTACTCTCCAGTGCGACGCTAGCAACGACGGTATAGGTTGTGTACTACTTCAGTGTGACATGGACGGTATGGAACATCCCATAGCGTACTTGTCCAAAAAGCCTAATTCTGCGCAGCGCAACTACTCCACTAGTGAGAAAGAGTGTCTAGCCGCCGTACTGGGAGTAAAGAAATTTAGAGCGTATGTCGAGGGTCAGGCCTTTAAGATCGTAACTGACCATGCTTAATTAAAATGGTTAATGCAACAAAAAGACCTTTCTGGTCGATTGGCTCGTTGGAGCTTGAAATTGCCGGGTTACGTCTTTGATATTGAGTACCGAAAAGAAAAACTAAATACTGTTCCTGACACTCTATCAAGACGTGACTCTGTCGATGTCATTTCTGAATTATGTCCAGTGCCTGATATAGATCTTAGTTCACCTTTCTTCAACACTTCTCGATATTTGGAGTTGGTAAATCTAGTTACCGAAGCAGACGGTACACTGCCTGATCTGAAAGTAATTTCTGGTCGGGTATATAAACGATTGTCTTGTCTGGATCACGATATTCCTTCTGAAAGGGAGGTTTGGAAATTGTGGTTACCTGAGGAATACGCTGACGAGTGTATTGCAAGGGCCCACAATCCTCCTACCTCATCCCATGGAGGTTTAGCGAAAACGTTGTACAATATCCGTAGATTTTACTATTGGCCTCGAATGTACTCACAAGTTAAAACTTTCGTGTCGAACTGCAAGATCTGTAAAGAAATTAAAGCTCCTAATGTCCCACTTCGTGCTCCCATGGTACCTCCTATGACAACAGAACGAATTGGTCAGCGGCTTTATATCGATATTCTTAGCCCTTACCCTCGTTCAAAGGCCAGGAATATTGCTATTCTGGTGATATTAGACCACGTAACTAAATATCCATTTTTATTTCCCTTACGGAAACTAACTGCTGAGCCAATTTGTCAACTATTGGCTACCAATGTTGGAAACAATGAACTGTATTTTCGTTACTCAGTAGCTCTGACGATGATGAAAACGTTGAAATGCAGATGTATGGGAACAACTTGACTCAGGAACTCAATAAATAATGATGTGCATAATTCATCAGCAATTACGACGATAATAAGGATGAATATAAAATAACTCCGGAACTGTATCTCAATAATAACGTTGAGTATTAATAATCTAATCAGCAATTACGACGATAATAAGGATGAATACAAATTAATTCCGGAACTGCATCTCAATAATAATGTTGAGTATCAATAATCAGCAATTACGACGATAATAAGGATGAATACAAAATAACTCCGGAACTGTATCTCAATAATAATGTTGAGTATAAATAATCAGCAATTACGACGATAATAAGGATGAATACAAAATAACTCCGGAACTGTATCTCAATAATAATGTTGAATATAAATAATCAGCAATTACGACGATAATAAGGATGAATACAAAATAACTCCGGAACTGTATCTCAATAATAATGTTAAATATAAATAATCAGCAATTACGACGATAATAAGGATGAATACAAAATAACTCCGGAACTGTATCTCAATAATAATGTTGAGTATAAATAATCAGCAATTACGACGATAATAAGGATGAATACAAAATAATTCCGGAACTGTATCTCAATAATAATGTTGAATATAAATAATCAGCAATTACGACGATAATAAGGATGAATACAAAATAATTCCGGAACTGTATCTCAATAATAATGTTGAGTATCAATAATCAGCAATTACGACGATAATAAGGATGAATACAAAATAACTCCGGAACTGTATCTCAATAATAATGTTGAATATAAATAATCAGCAATTACGACGATAATAAGGATGAATACAAAATAACTCCGGAACTGTATCTCAATAATAATGTTGAATATTAATAATCAGCAATTACGACGATAATAAGGATGAATACAAAATAACTCCGGAACTGTATCTCAATAATAATGTTGAATATAAATAATCAGCAATTACGACGATAATAAGGATGAATACAAAATAACTCCGGAACTGTATCTCAATAATAATGTTGAATATAAATAATCAGCAATTACGACGATAATAAGGATGAATACAAAATAATTCCGGAACTGTATCTCAATAATAATGTTGAGTATCAATAATCAGCAATTACGACGATAATAAGGATGAATACAAAATAATTCCGGAACTGAAATGTATATCAGTAATGACGAAGATTTAATGCAAACATTTCCAACAATGGTGGATTCAAAACCATATGGTTACAATATTCATCAAAACTATACTTATCCTTTGGTATTGACGACCGGCAAATCCACAGCACCACAGCATTATCACCACAAGAAGGAAAACACAGCATCTCATTACTCACTGAGTATATATATATATATTTTCCGACACTCAAATATTTTACATTTAATAACTTTTAATTTAATTTTAATTTTAATGACAAGCAAAAGCACATTACGTGGAACAATCACGAGCAACAACTCAACACAATAAAATATATGTGAAGCAAGAGAGCTAGCCTCAAAAATGTCTCTCTTATATACCATTAATTTGTCAGTGAAGACAACCCAACAACAATACATTCCACTCTCAATAAGTTAAATACTAAAAAAACTACTGAATGCAGCCAAGTAAATATTCAATACTGAGTGGAACATATTGTTGTCAAATTGACATATCGCTGAAGTAAACAATAATAATAACATTTTCAAGTGAGTGGCTTAATTAGATATTTTGAATTTAAATGACATAAATATTATTTTGAATTAAATACTATTTTGATTTGATGACTTAAAATTACTTTGAATTAAATATTATTTTGATTTGATGACTTAAAATTACTTTGAATTAAATATTATTTTGATTTAAATAATATCAAATGTCATTTTGAATTAATTTCTTAAATATTACCTTGAATCAAATATTATTTTGATTTAAATAATATCAAATGTCATTTTGAATTAATTTCTTAAATATTACCTTGAATTAAATATTATTTTGATTTAAATTGACTGAACATTATTTCAAATTAATTTCATAAATATTAACTTGAATCAAATATTATTTTGATTTAAATTATTGAACATTATTTCAAATTAATTTCATAAATATTAACTTGAATCAAATATTATTTTGATTTAAATTATTGAACATTACTTCAAATTAATTTCATAAATATTAACTTGAATCAAATGACATTAAATGTGATTTGATTCAAATTGATTAAACATTATTTTGAATTAGTTTATATTATTATTTCAAATGAATTACCATCACTAATGTTTTGACCTTTACTTTTTTTTAGGAATGTGAGCAACGTTTGGACAATTTCAACGCTCCGGAAAATAAGGCAAAGGATAAGTCATTTTATATATTTCAAATTATTATCATCCAATTTAATTTACCTTCTCTTTACAGGAATTTTACTTTACGCGAACATTACTCCCGGCTTTAAAGGACTGATCCTTTAAATCAAACAATGAAAGTGTGAGCCCTAATTTTATATTTAATAAAACATACTATTTTGTGTTTGTTTTTTTGTTTATTCATGGGAAGATTAAAAAAAACTTATTGTTTGAATCAAGTAGAGTAGTTGATTTTGAGAAAACAAAATAAAAATAGATTAGAGTAAGTATTCTGTATTGCAGTGTAATTTTGTTAAATTATCCAGAGCTCGGACCAATTAGCACGACTTCGACACACTAACACTGCTATCATTCTCAGATGATTCGCGAGTTTGCAATCGCTAATCCTGGAGCACAAGAGCGACAGATGGTGTTTGTCTTATAATCTAAATAATGTTGGTGGGTTAAACATTTGATTATCGAGGAGGTATATACAACCCAGTGAACTGGAATGAGTGATGTGACTGGATTGTTGATAGATTTGCATCTTTGATGCGAGCTTATGCTATATTGGATGATGAGATTTTCCGGTTATCTTTGCACAATAGAATAAAATCTATTGGGAGATTACATTGATTTCTCACGAGTGACAGTAACTTAACTCCAGACAATAGAGACTATTGGGAGAAGTATGATTTGACAACAGATATTGAAGCATGAAGTAAATCTTGTCAAGGACGCATTTGAAATGAGGACTTTCTAGGAGTGGTATTAAACATATTGTGTTTGTCTATATTTTATTACCAGTGACAATGTGAAGTGAATGTTGATATATATGCTGGTCGTGGGTTGATCATCTAAGCCTGATGCATATTAATGAAGACCAACCGAGTATGTTTTTTTTATATATAAATTATTTGTAAATTTTCCTTATATATTTAAATTACTGATACATAAAAACTTATACCAACTGACGATAATATTTTGAATTACTAGCAGCCGAGGATAGTGAATGATTAATCATGAAATGTGCATAGCACCCGACGATAAATATGAATTGATCATGAACTAGAGGTCTACGAATAGAACAACTTCAAGAATGGTAAGTTGACTTATGAAGAAACACCAAATGACAAAACCCAACGAAAACACCAACCATGATGACTTGTAAGGCGTCGGAGAGAAAACTACATCACCGGTTACTGCTCGATTGGAATTGGGAGTACACTAATGGGGTTTGTGGCTCGTTTCAAATGAGAGTGGCTGGTCTTGATAGAGACCACGCGCACAACACCATCCTTGCCGGGGTGTAAATCAGTTATACGACCCATAATCCACTGTAGTGGTGGCTGGTTGTCATCGTGTAGTAGAACCAACATACCGACTTGATACTAAAATGATCCTTGCTGCCATTTGCTTCTTTGCTGTAGTTCTGTGAGATATTCACAGTGCCAGCGATCCCAAAACGACTGCATAAGTTGCTGAATTCTTTGAAATCTCGACAGTTTGTTAGATGTTAGATCGAGTAATGAAGGTTCTGGAATTGACGTTAACGGGGCACCGATGATGAAGTGACCTGGTGACAAAACGGTTAGATCCGATGGATCATTTGACATTGGTAACATTGGGCGAGAGTTGAGACATGCTTCAATTTGGGTGGTCAACGTGAGAAATTCTTCCAACGTTAAACACGACGTTCCCATTACCCGCTTACGATGATGTTTAGCGCTTTTAATGGCAGATTCCCATAATCCACCAAAATGGGGAGAACGAGGAGGAATCGTAGACCACTCAATGTTGTGTGAGAGACAGAAATGTCTGATGTGGTCTTGACAAGATTGAGAAAACAATAGAGATTTTAGT
The DNA here is from genome assembly GCA_963693315.1 of Diogma glabrata. Lineage (NCBI taxonomy): Eukaryota > Metazoa > Arthropoda > Insecta > Diptera > Cylindrotomidae > Diogma > Diogma glabrata. The sequence continues at coordinate 152,097,351 of OY856188.1, read as the reverse complement.
TCCTTGAGTTCATTACGGGCACCGATGAAATTGGTAGCATTGTCGGAAAAAATACGTGAGCACAACCCTCGACGTGACACGAAACGCTTCAGGCAAGCGACGAAAGATTCTGAAGTGGCGTTTATGACGATGTCAAGATGAACAGCTTTGGTGGTAAAACATATGAAGAGACATATATAACATTTATTTTTGACCTTCGCTCTTGATGCATGAATAAAATAAAATGGACCACAAAAATCGATGCCAACCACTGTGAAAGCTCGGCTGACTCTGTTAACGCGTTCCGAAGGCAAATCTCCCATGATTTGGTGTCGTATGACAGGTTTGACGTGACTACAACGCACACAAAGATGCACAATCTGCTTGCATAGACCTCTCCCACCGATGATCCAATAGGCCTGACGAAGACTATACAAAAGTGCCTGTGGTCCGGCATTAAGCAATCTCAGATGCTCGTGTCTAGCAAGCATAACCGAAAATATATGATCACGAGGCAGCAGTATTGGGTGCTTTTGATCATATGTTAACGCTGCGTGCGTAAGTCGACCACCCACTCTCAATATACCACTATCGTCAAGAAACGGTGCTAATGAGCGAAGATTACTTTTTACTGAAATTTCTTGCTTTCTTGTAAGGGTTTTCAGCTCTTCTGAAAAATTGAGCCGTTGGACAATTTTAATTAATGTTGTCGTGGCGGTTTGCAATTCCACTGGTTGAAGATCATCACTAAGTGAGTTTTCTATGTTATCCTTGTATCTGGTTCGATTAATGAAACGTAACATAAACGCAGTAACTCGAAGGAGACGTGAGAGGTTTTCGAACCGATCAAAAATAAACTGATTCTCAATTGGATTTTGAAGTAAACTCGGAAATGAGATTTTACGAAGTTCGAGGTTAGGTTGATCTTGAGACCATTGATTTTGATAGCATGGTGGCCACACGGTGGACGAATACTTCAAAAATTGGGGACCGTCCCACCAAATTGAGGATGATAAAAATTGTGACGGCATGAGTCCTCGAGATACCAAGTCCGCTGGGTTGTCTGCTGTTGGCACATAACGCCAATCTGTGATTACGGTTAATTCCTGTATTTTAGTCAATCGGTTTGCCACAAATGTATTATACTTGTAAGGTTCGGACATGATGCGATATAAGGTGACCTTAGAATCTGTCCAAAGAAAAATGGCATTGAATGTGTTTTCCATAATCGACAGCACCTTGTGAACTACCTCAGCTAATAACATTGCTGCACACAACTCGAGACGAGGGATTGTTTGTTTAGTTAGAGGTGCAACTCTGGATTTTGAGCAGAGTAATGCTATATGATAATGATTTGATTTTGATAATGAGCGAGTGTAGAGAACACAACCGTAGGCTTTCTCGGAGGCATCGCAGAATCCATGAAGCTCCAGGCTTTCTTGATTGGTTGATGTAATCAACCGAGGTATGGAGACTCGATGGAGCTCATGCAGTTCTTGTTTGAATTTGGACCAATGATGGATGATATTACTTGGAAGTACGTCGTCCCAATTTGTATCTTGCAACATCCAGATATTTTGCATCACTAGTTTTGCTGTGATAATGATTGGTGCACAAACACCTAGAGGGTCAAATAATTGGCAAATCTCGGACAATATTTTGCGTTTGGAGTTAGATGTTGATAAAGGTACTTTGTTAAAGCGAACTTCGAAGGAATCAGAAATAGTATCCCAAAGTAGGCCCAAGACTAGCACAACTGGTGATGTAGACTGATCGTCTGAAGACAAACAACTGATGTTGGAGACGAATTTTCTCAGTTCGAAACCGCCAAGGTGAAGTAATTCAGTGACATCACTTTTCAACTGACGAGCTTCATTGATTGTTGCTGCACCTGATAACAAATCATCGACGTAAAATTCACGATCCAGGATTTCAGCGACTGAAGGAAATTTGGTTTGGTCGTCAATTGACAGCTGTCTCAATGTACGTGTTGCCAAAAAAGGCGCACAGGCTGTACCGTATGTGACGGTATTGAGGGTGTACCTTTGAAGTTGTTCTGATGGGTGTTTGCGCCATAAAATGCACTGTAAATGACGCTGGTCTTGCTTGACAAGAATCTGCCGATACATTTTTGCAATGTCGCCAGAAAGAGCGACAACATGTCTCCTGAAACGAAGTATTGTAGAAATAAGATCAGGTTGTATAGTTGGTCCAACCATTAAGCATTCATTTAGTGAGATATGAGACAAAGTTTTGGATGAAGCATTAAACACAACACGAAGTTTAGTGGTGGAACTATTTTCCTTCAGGACATAGTGGTGTGGAAGATAATAACTACCCTTGTCATCATGACACTTAGTCGCCGACATATGTCCTAGAGAAATATATTCTTCCATAAAATCTCTATACTGAGCGTACACGTCGGGATTGCCTTGTAGACGATTTTCAAGTGCCAAGAACTGTCGATAAGCGGATTGGAACGACGACCCTAATAGTGACACATTGGGTTTTGTTGGGAGTCCAACACAATATCGTCCTTCAGACGTTCGATGGAAATTGGCTTTGTAATGTTCTTCACTTTCGGTTTCTTCCTTTGACCACAGTGGTTTTGCTGGCATATGTTCAATTTCCCAGAATTGCTTGACTTGTGTCTCTAACGTTGAAATACTACATAGCACAGTGCTGGATTTGGAATTTTCGTAGCCATGTACCTTCATAGATGAGGTGCCGCTGATGACATATCCAAACTCTGAACTATGTAGCGGAGGTAGCTCAGTGTGAATTTTCAGAGAAGAGCCATTAAATAATCGGTGGTATATTTCTGCTCCCAACAAGAGACCTATTCGGTCGGGCACATTGAAGTAAGGATCTGCCAAGACAACATCGTTGGGCAATGATTCTGGGATAAAGGGAATGTTTATCGAGGTAGATTATCGGTAATTTTCGGCAAGACATAAAATTTAAGATGAACAGAAAAATCAGAGGTGCGTGAAGTAATTGTGAGATATATTTTATTTTTAATCAACGTTTTAATTGCTGCGATACCAGAAATGGTCTTTGAAGTTGGATATTGTCGCATTTTCAACATTTTGCAAGTGGATTCAGTGACAAAATTTAATGTGGAGCCACTATCCAATAACGCTCTACACAATAGTTTGGTGCCGTTGTTGGCCACAGCATGTATAAGTGCTGTTCCGATGAGAATCACATTTTTACTATGGTTAGATGTGGTTAATGCTGGCACGTTCCGTTCAAGTGACGCAGCACAATTAGTTTCGACGGTAGGGTGGCTGGCTGATACGGTATGCGCCTTAGTTAGTTGATTTGACACTTGCCCATTCGGACTATCAGATGGTAACTGTGTTATTGACATGTCATTGGGTGGAAAATGAAGAAGCTGGTGATGCTTCAATGAGCACTTAGAACATGGAGAGGTGATTGCACTGACTGATGGGATGTCGCTCCAGTAAACAGTTACCGCACAACCGTCGGTCCTTGACGAAGTGAAAACGGGACTTCGGGTTCATTTTATCACTGGAAAACAATGAACAATATGGTAAGGTGTGGTTTAAACCACAATAAAAACATCTATCTGTGTGAACGGATGATTTGGAAATACTGCTAACATTGAGTGACATTGAGCTATGGTGTTTTTGCGCGCGAGAAGAACTAGAACTTGAATTGGCAGTCAGCGCATCAAGAATTCTGATGCGTGATCGAAGCAACTCAATCATGCTAGGTAGTGCAAGTGCAACATTAGGTTTGGTGTTCTTGACGGTGAAAATTCGTGAGGAATTATCCAGACGTTGAGTCAAATGATGAACGAGGAGAAGGTCCCACTCTGACACTTGCACCTTTAAAGATTTCAATGCACCAACATGTTTGACAATTTTATCTACAAAATACTGTAGCGCTTTAGAAGAATTCTCCTGAGGAGATTTGATTTCGTACAACTCACGAGTGTGAAAACGCTTGATGGACACTTCATTGTTATAGTGATCACAAAGGGCTGACCATGCTGTTTCGTAATTTGCAGCTGTGACCGGGAGGCTTTCTATGAGGTTGTACGCTCTACCATTTCGTGTGCTAGAGATTAAGTACAAGAATTTAACCGTTGATTCCAAATTTTTGGAGTGGATCAAATCCACAAACACGTCTCGAAACCCCAGCCAATCGGACTCCAAGCCATTAAACGTAGGTAACGTAATCTCCGGTAATCTAATTCCAGTTGTTACTGAACTTGGTGATGAAGGCTCATGAAACGAGGCATTATGAAATGATGTTGCGAATGAAGTATCTTCTGATTTCTTTATGTTGTGAATTTTATCTCTCAATATTGTTTCCAAGTTGAGATAGTCCTCATCGAATGAGTTACGATCAACTAATGTCGTTTCATCTATAACTTCCAGCTGGGACTGAGCACCGTCATAGTTTTTGGAGATTGTTTGTAGTCGATTGAGAAGAGATTCAAAACCACCGATGGATGTAGCTTTATCGAGATGAGACTTAAAATTTGTGAGCTGGCCTTTAAAGGCACTTCGTTGTTTTTTCAACAACTCAATTTTCGCTGCGTCTGCCATGATATAATTTCACCCTGATACCAACCAGTGGCCAATAGTCTCAGACAAATGGTAAACAAACAAAAGTACAATGATCTTAAACTTGAGGTGAATTGATTGGAGAACGCTGGCTAACTGACAATACGTAGAACGAAATGATGAGACCAATTTAATTTAAATCAAAAAATCTTGCTCCAAGTTATAGTAAATGGAATTGCAGGAATAACTCATCAGATATGAACGATTACAACCATCATGAATTAGCACAGTCGCTGATTTACTTGTGCTCGCAGGCCAACGATTGCAGATCAACAACTCACAAAAGTGGTCGAAGTCGTGACAATTGAACAATGACTGACTGTTCAATGTTAGACTAGTAATTAGAACACGGTGTCATAATTAAGTATAATACATCAATAGACTTACAATTATTCACACTAGGGTTTCAACTGCAATATGACTTAATTAGACGAAATTTAGTTAAGTAATAAGTCATGATAGTAAGACAATGATTGAATATTAATAAGTTAAACAAATAGATTTAATAATTATAATGACTAGTTATAAGTCCTCAATCAATAGATAGCAATATAATCAATTAACAAATCTACAAACACTCAAACTAGATTTCCACTTATAATATTCCTTAATTAGATAAAATTTAGTTAATCAAAATTAATATTAGAAATTCTGAACGAATACCTGTTACCCAACTATTGTGGCTCTTGAACTTTGACTCTTGAATATCCGGTCTTTGATAATCGGCACGGCCAAAATTTATTATTGATTGATGAATCCAGGCGGTAGCGCCCTCTACATCCGGCTCGAAGGACTAGAAATGGAAACAATGGACTGTATTTTCGTTACTCAGTAACTCTGACGATGATGAAAACGTTGAAATGCAGATGTATGGGAACAACTTGACTCAGGAACTCAATAAATAATGATGTGCATAATTCATCAGCAATTACGACGATAATAAGGATGAATATAAAATAACTCCGGAACTGTATCTCAATAATAACGTTGAGTATTAATAATCAGCAATTACGACGATAATAAGGATGAATACAAATTAATTCCGGAACTGTATCTCAATAATAATGTTGAGTATCAATAATCAGCAATTACGACGATAATAAGGATGAATACAAAATAACTCCGGAACTGTATCTCAATAATAATGTTGAGTGTAAATAATCAGCAATTACGACGGTAATAAGGATGAATACAAAATAACTCCGGAACTGTATCTCAATAATAATGTTGAATATAAATAATCAGCAATTACGACGATAATAAGGATGAATACAAAATAACTCCGGAACTGTATCTCAATAATAATGTTGAGTATCAATAATCAGCAATTACGACGATAATAAGGATGAATACAAAATAACTCCGGAACTGTATCTCAATAATAATGTTGAATATAAATAATCAGCAATTACGACGATAATAAGGATGAATACAAAATAATTCCGGAACTGTATCTCAATAATAATGTTGAGTATCAATAATCAGCAATTACGACGATAATAAGGATGAATACAAAATAACTCCGGAACTGTATCTCAATAATAATGTTGAGTATAAATAATCAGAAATTACGACGATAATAAGGATGAATACAAAATAATTCCGGAACTGTATCTCAATAATAATGTTGAGTATCAATAATCAGCAATTACGACGATAATAAGGATGAATACAAAATAATTCCGGAACTGAAATGTATATCAGTAATGACGAAGATTTAATGCAAACATTTCCAACAATGGTGGATTCAAAACCATATGGTTACAAGATTCATCAAAACTATACTTATCCTTTGGTATTGACGACCGGCAAATCCACAGCACCACAGCATTATCACCACAAGAAGGAAAACACAGCATCTCATTACTCACTGAGTATATATATATATATTTTCCGACACTCAAATATTTTACATTTAATAACTTTTAATTTAATTTTAATTTTAATGACAAGCAAAAGCACATTACGTGGAACAATCACGAGCAACAACTCAACACAATAAAATATATGTGAAGCAAGAGAGCTAGCCTCAAAAATGTCTCTCTTATATACCATTAATTTGTCAGTGAAGACAACCCAACAACAATACATTCCACTCTCAATAAGTTAAATACTAAAAAAACTACTGAATGCAGCCAAGTAAATATTCAATACTGAGTGGAACATATTGTTGTCAAATTGACATATCGCTGAAGTAAACAATAATAATAACATTTTCAAGTGAGTGGCTTAATTAGATATTTTGAATTTAAATGACATAAATATTATTTTGAATTAAATACTATTTTGATTTGATGACTTAAAATTACTTTGAATTAAATATTATTTTGATTTGATGACTTAAAATTACTTTGAATTAAATATTATTTTGATTTGATGACTTAAAATTACTTTGAATTAAATATTATTTTGATTTAAATAATATCAAATGTCATTTTGAATTAATTTCTTAAATATTACCTTGAATCAAATATTATTTTGATTTAAATAATATCAAATGTCATTTTGAATTAATTTCTTAAATATTACCTTGAATTAAATATTATTTTGATTTAAATTGACTGAACATTATTTCAAATTAATTTCATAAATATTAACTTGAATCAAATATTATTTTGATTTAAATTATTGAACATTATTTCAAATTAATTTCATAAATATTAACTTGAATCAAATATTATTTTGATTTAAATTATTGAACATTACTTCAAATTAATTTCATAAATATTAACTTGAATCAAATGACATTAAATGTGATTTGATTCAAATTGATTAAACATTATTTTGAATTAGTTTATATTATTATTTCAAATGAATTACCATCACTAATGTTTTGACCTTTACTTTTTTTTAGGGATGTGAGCAACGTTTGGACAATTTCAACGCTCCGGAAAATAAGGCAAAGGATAGGATAAGTCATTTTATATATTTCAAATTATTATCATCCAATTTAAATTACCTTCTCTTTACAGGAATTTTACTTTACGCGAACAAATGTCTTCCACGTATTTGGTTGTCCAGAAGTAATTGTGTCCGATAATGGGACTCAATTTAAATCGAAACTGTTTGAAGATTTTTTGGCGAAGCACGGAGTGAAACATACCTTACTAGCGTTATATTGACCGCAAGCAAACGCTTCTGAACGGGTGAATAGAAGTGTTTTGTCGGGTATTCGAGCCTACTTAAAGGAGGAGCATTCTAAAGGGGATCTGCACTTGAGCGAGATCGCTTGTGCACTACGTTGTTCTCTCCACCAAACTCTTAAATGCTCCCCCTATTTCGCTATGTTTGGAATACCTATGGTGACACACGGTTCGTCTTATGATTTTCTACGACGACTGAACAGCATTCATGAACCAGGTGAAACAATTATACGTTTCACCAGATTAACGTTTAACCAGATTCGAATTCGAATTCTTGATTTAACTGCCGAAGCGTTCGTCAAAAGTGCTGAACGGTATAATCTGCGAGCTCGGGTAACCCTGTTTAAACCAGGTGATACGGTGTTCCGAAGAAACTTTATATTGAGTGATGCCGGTAAGAAATTATCTGCTAAACTTGCACAGAAGTTTGTTGAAGCCAGAGTAATTAGGTTAGTAGGGACCGCGGCCTACGAACTGGAAGACCTGGTTTCCAAACGTAGAGGTGTTTATCATTCCAAGGACATTCGTGCCTGAGATCGTAAATTTTTCTTTGCCGGTATGATATTATATTTCGTTTAAAATTTATGTTTCACATCCATTGCTGGTCAGTGATATCGACGACCTTAAAGTATGAGGGTGGTTTCGTTTCAGAACAATTCAGCGAGTGTATTCCAACTTGGGAGTTCATGTTTCGTTTAGGGTCGATTTCAGAATTTCTTTTCCTGAATGGTTGCAATTGTAAGTTCAGAGGTTGAATGTGTTGAGTTTGGTTCAATTGGTTGCTTTGAAACTATTTGAGCAAACTTCAGAATCACCAAGTCGGATACGTGCAACAGTGTAGCCCGGCTAGCGTAGTCGGAGAAGCATGAGACTCTTAATATCTCAGGTGTCGGGTTCGAGTCTGCACGACACAAGTACGTAGCCGTAGTTGGAACCCTATGAAAGGAGTATGACAGATGATACTTCGCGTTTCAAGTTCTTCTCAATTTATTTCTGTTTTTTTTCGGTGACTTTCGAGTCCGGGAACCCCCAGATCTGCCCGGAATTGGGTCTGGAAAGTTTTTGTTGATCCATCGCTTACAATAGAATAGTATACTATTTTTCTCTCTACCCCTCAAGAACTGTTGTCAATATAGTTGTAGTTAACTGTTATATTTTTTTTTTTGGACCTTTTACGTTTGTCCATTCCTTTTTAATTTAAATGAGTTTCGAACGATTGCACGGCTTGATTGCTACTCTTTGGAACATTGAAATGCCTTACAGTACGAATATGTGTACACCAAGATCCATTTGGGACCAGTCTATGTCTTTTCAACTTCTTTTTGGACCGGGCGTTACCAAAAATCACTTGCCCTGTTATGTAGACTGGAGTATGAAACCGTAGAGCATTAGAGTTCCCGATTTATATAATGTCTGTTTTCTCATAATTCACAATTTTGCTTACCACACGTAGTTCATAATAGTTTCTCATTCATCCACAATCTATAGTCCTATTTTCATATAGTTTCCGTTACATAAATTTGTTCTTAGCATAAAGCCATTAACAATGGTATTTTCTTTACAATGTCCTATTATTGGTTCACACTGCGTCACCAGCGTTATTTCACCGTACTACCAAAATTTGAATTCTCCGGACCTTAACCGTAGTTGCTCTAAAATGTTTTCAAGCCTCAAACAGCTGTGCATATATGTCCAAACGTCTCAATATTTAAAAAAACTATTATTCTACAATCAGTTGCGTCATTGTCTTAAAAAAAGAAATAATATTGTATTTCGTATATAGTTGTTGTTAACAATTTCATTTTCCGTTATAGATCTAAATTTTACTGTAATACTGTTGTAAGGTATTATTTCATAATACATAAACATCATAAAATCGGTTAAACTTACGTTTAATCCATTTTAATGTTTCATCCAAATGCGTTGGAAATAACTTATTTCGTGATATTATCTTACAATTTTATGTATTACACAGTAACAATCAGTATTTTTATTCTTACGGAAAATGTACTAACATTTCCCCTACTACGAAATTGGGAGCGATATTTTCGATATTAAAATTACTATAAAAGCAATGACTATACGATCTTTTCTCTCTTATTTTCTGATTGGAATATAATGTTTTGTGCTCTCAATTTCATTGAGTCTAATCAATGCTTGAAAGTTGTGCATTTTTTTATTTTTCCGGGCTTAAAATCCATAACTAGGATTGAAATATTCCTTTTTAATTATAATAATTGTTAGAAAAATGTTTTTTGCCTAATTAAATTATATATTTGGTAGTTTAATTCAATGTTTAGCTAAATTTTGTAGTGTTAGTAAATTAAAAAAAAAAAAGAATTGTTAAAATATAGTAATATAACTTTAATCAGTGAATATGAAAGAAAAAAAATCATTATTTGTTTGTCTATGTAAACAGTTAGAATTTGATTTCTGAAAACAGATTAAGTGTGGTTGCTTGAGTGACTTCATTATACCGACCGTATTATAATATGAATTCCGTTGATTGACAAAAGATTGTGACGTGTTCGACACAGCGAGTTTTTTTTATCAAATACGAAATGTTAGCATTGTAATCGCTTTTTGTAAGTCAATTGGAGTTTGCGTAAGTCAATTTTCTTTCTGGCTGTGAATCATGATCATCAGTCGATAACTATACGGTCACCATTAGCAGTGAGTATAACATTTTGTTTATTAAATATTTGAATATAACTTGTTTGGGAAGTCGCATTGTACAACAGTAACATCGATAACGGTAACAAAGCTATGTCAACAACTTTGGATGAATTTACCTAAAACCCGTTAACAAATAGTGTACCATATCTACCGTTCGATGGTTATACTGAATAATCCGTTTATTAATAATGCTTTTCAACAATATTATCAAGTTTACATGCCCGCTGTTATACATCCATTGTTCATTGCTTGAAACATTAATTGCTGTATTGCTACAGTTGCTCACCGCTCACCCATAGGCACCGCATTCAACTAAATTGTGGGTTATATATACTAGCTATTCTACAGTCATTCATCATTGCTTGAGACACTAGTTCTTGTATTACTACAGTCGCTCATCGTTCATCAACATTCACAGTATTTAGCCATATTATAAATTGTACATCCCAGCTGTTCAACATTCATTCATCATTGCTTGCAACCATAGTTTTTACATCACTACAGCCGCTCATCGTTCATCAACATTCACAGTATTTAGCCATATTATAAATTGTACATCCCAGCTGTTCAACATTCATTCATCATTGCTTGCAACCATAGTTTTTACATCACTACAGTCGCTTTGCGTTCATCTATATTTACTGTGTTCACCAATATTATAAATTTTGCATGCCAACTGTTTTGCATTCATCTACCATTGCATGATTTATAAGTTACATATTACTACCATCACTCAACTTGCATCCATATTCACCGTTTTCAACAATATTAATTTTTATGCCAGTTATTATACCGTCATCCACCAGTATTTGATTCAACCGTATTTCAGCGCAACAGTTATATATAATTTTTGCTACTACTACCGTATTTCAAACATATTACAACGCTACTTTCATATAAGAATACTGCCGTATTTCAACGCAACATTTCTACTTACCTGCTGGGATTTCTCGCTGCGGATGGAGGGCTAAGACCTTAAGACGTTGAAGCCGGGAGGATTTAATCATGGGGTGAGTGAACTTTGTTTATTTTAATTACTTTTTCTCTAGCGTAGAAGGGTGAATGCGCGTGAAAGGGTGTACAAGTGAATGAATGGGGGCTTGCTTGTCGTTGCGTGTGTGTGAGAGCTGGCGATGCTAGTAGCGAGACACATTCAGTCTAATTTGGAAATGTTTATAATCGAAATATTTTTTGCTCCGCGGTAATATCTCGTTTTCCAAATACCTTTTTTTTTATTATATTGAATTGTATTACCTAAATTTTTTTAATTTATATTTTTATTAAAAATCAATTCCAAACAATATGAAAACCAAATAAACAAAAAAAAAGAAAACAAATTCTTGTCATATTTTATGTTTATTAACCGTATTATACATTAGCCAACTGTAAACTACAGGTATTTAATTAAATTGGTTTGGAAAAATTTATTTAACTTACGAATAAAAATTTTAATTTTTTTTTGGAGCTGTAAATAATTTTCTTTGGTAATTTCGTATGGGTTCAAACATTTTTGAAAATGTTATTAATAAAGAAAAAGGGAAATAAATAATAAAGACTTTCAATATAGCGTGTGACGTTCTCCCGTGCTCTAAGATTTGATTCTCGGTTTACCAGCAATGGCAGTGGCGTACAAGCTGTATCATAGTGATCAGATGACAGCAATACAACTTTTGTTTGATTACTACCATTTGCGGTACTGGCTGTGGGTCTTTGAGCTTAATTGTCTTGCTTCGCAGTCTGAGTGTGTGGGTGAATGTTAGCATGTATGAAGAGTGAGTGTGAGGGCGTATGGGAATGATTGTGGGGGTTGGACGCGCGGATAGTGGTTCTTTCGCAAAAGGGGTCGCCAGAGTTTCATTTTTCCATTCGTTTTGTTTCCACTTCTGTTTATTCACGTAATTTGCGTACATTTCGGTATTTGTGTTGAAGCAGCAGGTAACAATCTATCAAATCCACGATGACTGAGCTTTAGTCGTTACGGCGTTAGATAATTCTAGGTACGCATCCTGCTATGCCATTCTCATTGGTTCGCCAATGAGAAAGCTCTTCATTACAAAATAAGCTAAAAGTAACGAAAGTATATAATTATTCATAAGTGTATTTCCAAATGATCGTCGTTTACGTAATCATAAAAAATTTAAATGAATTTATTAATTAATAATGATTATTCAACGATAAATATGCAAATTACCACGAAAAAAGCAATATTTTCGTTTTTTTTAATTTTCCCATCATTTTGTCCTATGCAGTATACCGATCAGATCTTTTTATTCCCTATAACTTTTACATATATTTCTTTTTGATAGGATGCACGGTTTGGCCAGAAATGACGAAAAACTGTTTTCAACCACTTAAAACCCTCCCCATTCTCCCCCGGATAGCAGCTGTCGGTTCGATTTATGTTTCCCTCTTTTACAATATCGTGTTCTACAATATCCTGCTGTCAGTTTGCTGTAACGAATTATTTTTTTTTTCTAATTTTTTCTCCTATTATTACTGGCCTATATGTTTATTTACGAATCAGTAAATATGCAAAATCGCCTGATCGTGCAAAAAAATATTTGCAACCCAACTTTAGTTCTGTTTCTGCAAATTGTTTAAAAATTTGCTTATCAGTTATTTTATTTTTATTTCCAACATATTATCATGAAATTTTGGTCTATTTTAATATTCCATTGTATGATATGATTTATTGTTTTTTAGTTATGCAATATCCATTCGTAAGAAAAACAACAACACAAATTTTTTCATCCATCAACTGGGTCTTAAATGATGTGTGTGTATTATTACATATTGTAATTTTTGATACACAGCACGTTTTATTGAAAAAAACTCAGTAGATTAGGTATCCTGACTAACCATCCCCCCTGAAGCCTCTTTTATGTCCATAAATGTGCATGCAATTGTAGTTTTTCTGTTATGGAAACTTGCACAGCAATTTTTACAAGATCCGGAGAAAAGTAATCGGACTTATTCAACAGAAAAGACTTTTGACTATCATGCCTATCATCAAGAAAACTGTTATCTTAGTTTTGCACACAAATTAGACCAAATTACTATGTACAAGACCTTGGGGTCTTATTCTTATACATAGTAATACTATCCTAGTTCTTCTAAATATATTGTAATATTATTAGAAGTTATTTGCACACGAAGTGTTTAAAAATGTTATTAGGTAACATGAATCAATTGAATGGATAAAATAAACATAATCTAATCGAAGCTTTGCTCAATAATATTTGTATTATAATCATTATCAATTTAACTCCAACTAATAAACTAAATATATACCAATAAAAGTGTAATAAAATTACAAAAACAAACACACTTAGTAATTCCGAAGATTAATACAATATAGTTGTGGATAATCCTAAACTTATTGGTAATTTCTTATCAAATAAATTTATTATTATTACTGGCTAAGGTTTTAGAGCTCCATTGCGGAAGATAAGATTATGTTTTGCCCAAATCACAAAAATAAAGTCCATTTATCTAAAAGTTATATAAAGTGATTAGGATAGAAAGTAGTGAGTTAATATTGTTCTCAGTGCTTAAACAACAAGTTCGTGATTGTGGTAAAATGAAAGTCGTATTGGGATTCTTTTTAATCGCTTTAATGTCAAATGTATGTATGTTTAGTAATTAATTAAGTAATATGTTAAGGATAGTGCATTGCGTGTTTGACATTGAAATATTTTTCAAAGTTGCATACTAAAACACTTACTAACAGAATAAACAGCTAAAGGTAGTAGTTTTTTTAAAAAAATAATAGTGTTTACAATTAAATTGAGATGAAAACTTAGTTTCCACAAAAAAATTTATTTGATGGCTGTACAGCTTAGCTTCATCCTAAGTTGAACTCGGGATATTATGAATGTTCGATCCTGCTAGTTTGTCAAACTTTGAATATAGTATGACGTGAAAATAACTCAAGCCTTCAGACTTGGTAGAAATCTCAATTTAGAAATCTCAAGTAACATATGTTTATCAAACAGTTTAATAACTTTTGTTTATGTTATCAGTATTTGTTTTAATTTGTATTATATTTTACTTAACTTTATTTTGTTGTTTTATTTATTTGTTTTAATTTGTATTATATTTTACTCAACTTGAATTTTTATAACTCAAAACTATCAAGCAAGTAAGATTACAGTTTTTTTCTCGTTTATCTCCATTTTAGGAGCATAGAGCGATTACTAGACTGGTCCATTTAATACTATTTGAGGCAATCGCTTTCTGCTCTCCCCATGCCTTGCCAATTTGTTTCACTTCTACTAGCATCGTTTTCATCCAACAAATTGCTGGTCTTCCTACCCTTCTTTTGCCTTGTGGATTCCACTCTAGAGACATCTTTGTAACATCTTCGAACTTCGAACAGAAAACCAGCTCTCAGTGGGTGTCTTATTAATTTCCACTTCCTCTTTCTTATATCGCACTTACTTCCTCTTTCTTATATCGCAAACAAGATATAAATCTCGTAAAATAATCATTTTCCATATTTTCGAGGCTTCATTTAAAAAAAAAATTGAACGGCATACAGCATTTCAAACTACGTATCATTACCAACATTTTAAGCTCAAGAACGCATGTCATTACCAACATTTTAAGCCCAAGAACGAATCAAAAATTGAGGTGACCTACATAGTAAATAACTTGCGTTCGCGCATTATCGACCCAAAACTCATATCGATGTAATAACTAAAGATCGATTTGAACATTTTATTTGTTTATAACAATAGGGATTTGGTAACAACTTTTATTAATTTTATTTTTTTTTTTGTAAATTAGCATCCTTTAACTTTAAAATAAAACAAACTAGAAGTTTCTATCTTTAATAGAACCGAAGTTACGAATTTTTGGAAATAACTCGTCAAGCCAAAAATCACGAAATTCTCGAAATGTGGAACCGCTATTTGTTCAAAAAAAAAATCCTCGAATATCTTTTTTTTCGATATAAAGCCTGTAAAAAAAATTTCAATCAAATCAAAAATGTGTCGGTCAGATTTTGTACAAATCATTTCGGTTTGTAAAAGAATACACCATATGTATAATGTGTATGGGCCATTTCCCGCCAACTAAGTGTGAAACAAATTTTTTTTTTCCTCAAACTTTGGTAATTGATAGTACTTTATGAGATAACAACTATCAAAGTTTTTCAGATTTTTTGACTCATACTATAGCCGTCAGTGGCACTCACTAATTTCGATTTTTTGCCTCGGCCACAAACTTGTGAATTTTGTAAGAAAATGGGTGCGACTGAAAAAAAATCGAAAAAATATGGTTTTGTTAGAATTTTGACCATAGATTACGGTAAAAATATTTTCAATATTTTTGGGGGTACTTTTCACGCGTATTTTAAGAGTTCACTGTTTAAAATCAAGATTTTGAGAAATATGGCATGATTTTTTCAGTTTTTTTTTGAAATTTTTTTCTTTTTTCACTTTACTTTAGAATAATTTATGGCTAGTGATGGGCATCGACCAGAAATTGGCCCAAAAAATCCCCAAAGGTGAAAAAACGTGGTTTTAGCGTATTTTCTCATTCTGTGAGATAATAAACGGTAAAAAATAGTATATTCTAAGATTGTTCGGGTCGCAGATAACGAATCTATAGTCAAATTTTACAAAAACAAAATGGTGGACAATATGGCGGCCAAGTTTTCAAAAATCACCCGATTTTGAAGTTTAAAAAATACCATCGTGTTCTACATAAAATTTTAAGTCGAAAATGTTTGGGGTAGTTTTTGTTTAAGATCGATCGTTATCGAGATAAAAATTCATAAATTTTGAAATTGATAATATACGTTTTTACTATTTAACGTTTAACTTTTTCGTTTTCAGAATGGTTTAAGATTTTATTATAACGACTAATCGACATTTATTTTTTTTAATTTAAAGTTGGACATGTTTAGTGTTAATTATAATAAATTATAAATTAACATCTATGAATATCGGAAGATACCATGCCAACTAGGGATTAGAATTATTTAAATAAATTAAGTTTCTTTAAGAAATTTATTAGCGTTAACTTTAAAATTTTGAGGATTATAGCTATCGGGGAAAACCAAAGAAGGTGAGAGGCTCTGTTGAAAAAATCACGTTGAAAGGCGACAGTTCTACTCTTTTTTATTTGGACCGAAAACGGATGGACCACAACAGTTGCTCTGGTGTAACGCGATAGGTTTGCGGTTCAGGTAAAATTGATTTAATCTCTGCGGATGTTCGTTAAAATCAATTTTGACTAAACCACCAAAGTTAATTTCAGCCCTAGCGAGTTGTTCCTCTTTATAACTTTACCCCCTTGGGGGTAAATAACTATTACATGTATTAAAATGCTTTAAAGATTTCTTATGAGCTAAAATTGGAGTAAGCTTGTAATGGGCTCGTTCTAGTTCGTTCTTGTATACGAGAACATTCGTGATCCAACTGCGTCACCTGTGTTTGCTCCGTATAGCTAGCTCATATGCGGAGACTGTCAGTTCGACTTGCAGTTATAAACAACTAAACAAAAAAAATATTCTAGGTATTCGAGTACAAGAAAATCACTTACCCCGTGTGCTCTGTGCACTTACCGACAAAATACCAACAAAACTTTACAGCATTGTTGCTTGTATATGCCACGAAACTATTTATCGGTTAAATTTTTTCTTTTAATGATTATATTAAACTAAACACTTCAAAATGAAAAAGAAAAACAACTACAATTCACAAATTAAACTGAGCAGATCGTAATAAACTCAACACTTCGAAATGAAAAAGGAAAACACCACAATTAAAACTATAAAAAAAACTTAGCACGTATTCTATATATAGGTTAAATTCAACTCAATAGCTTTAAGGTAAACGAATTAATGTTTTTAACTTTCAATTCTTATCCTATACATCGCCTGGTAACAGTATTCACATATAAAAAAAACTTAATCTCGTTTTCCTTGCTTGTTTTTTCTAAGTTTTTTTTTCTCCAATCGTAAATCAAACCAATTTTCATGAAAAACCGTTTAATTATTTCATTATACAGTCACTCACACCACTCTTGGTGCATATTCTTTTATGGGACAAAAATAATTTCCTGACATGATTTGCTCAGTCGAAAATGTCACCAATCATTTCGGAATGAGCAAAAAAAAATAGAAATTTCTTTTGTCGTCTTACAGACCCTCTGAATTAAACGTTGGAGTACGCACCAAAATCTAATACGGGCTTCGAACCCACGCCGAAATAAAGACTCTTGCACCGCTTGATCTAGCCGAGCTAATCTTAAGAATCTGACAGTCTCATCGAGTTCTTTACCTACTCTACCAAGAAAACATCTTTCATGTATTTTTCATCAGTAACAACTGATGTACGTATTCTGGTTTGAATTGGACCTCGGACTTCTCGATGTGAAAATTGTTCTTACATCTGAATACAGATTATCACGAGAGAAAAAAAATCGCTTAGAAATGCTTCTGGTCGTCACTCAAATGTTAGATGGAGTACATTATTTACATTATATTTTTTATGCTATATTTAAGATTAACCATATACCACTAATTACATACGGTGATGAATGACGATAAATTTGTTGAACTTTCGGATAACAAAGAGATAATCCTGAGTTATAGTTGTTTTCTTGGACCTTGTATCTGATTGTTATTGACCGCAGTACGCCTAATTATTTTTCACTTCCTGCTTTGACTTAATTTTGGAATTTACTGCGGTTAGTGTCTGATAGTCCTGAAGTCTTGGAAAAGTTACTTAGATTCCATTTCGGTTGATTGCCCCCATTCAATGAATGATTTCTTTTTCTTCGGAACATCCTTGTATTAGATTCGTAGGATGTCTTTTTTATCAGACCACCACGTCTGTTAACAATGTTGTACAAAAAATTTATTTTGAGTTCGTACCTATCGTTTTGATTGGTGATTATGCAACTCCTATTTGATCATTTACTGTATAAATCTCATCATTATCAGAAATTCCTAGTTTTGTTAATCGCTTAATTCTGACTTCTTCTGTTACTTATTTGAAAATTGAAGGTGTTGGAAACTGCATAGATTACCGGACACGCCTGATATTTTACCTTTGTTACTTGTATTCTATTTTTTATTTCAACTTTTCCATTGAAATGTTGAAGTGAAACATGAGTAGAACCTTTTTCTGGTGTTTTCTGGTGTTATTCTGGTGTTTTAATTCAACGAAGGTCCGTCCCATATTAGCCGTATATTTAATAGATATCTTGTTTTTTTTCTGTTACCCTTATTGATGATTGTTGATTGTCGACCCTTATTGATGACTATATAACAACAATAGTTCCTCTTTTTTTAGGTAGATTTCATATAAAAATCTACCTATTGCAATGGGCTTCATCTCGGAATTTCGGAAAAAATTTTTGTGCCAAACGACTATATATGATAAGCGGAGACGAAAAAACAAAAAAAAAAGTTTATATATATATATATATATATAGATATATATATATATATATATATATATATATATATATATATATATATATATATATATATATATATATATATATATATATATATATATATATATATATATATATATATATATATATATATATATGTATATATATATACAGTAAAAGCCCAATTATCCGGAATGCTCGGGGATTGAAGCATGCCGGATAATCAAAAATTCCGGATAATTGAATATGAATGAAATATTCATGTTATTCTCCATATAAATATTTTATTAGGATTCTCCTCAATATATTTTCAAATAAAATACTAGAAACTCATTTTTGTATATGTATTTCAAGCTGTTTATAACATTAATTGCAAATAATATTTTATAGAAATACAAAAATTAGTAATTAATAAGAATATTTTAAAATTTTTCTTGTTAATTGCCAAACAAAAAAAACATATTTCTTGTGATAGGAAAAAATTCAAAAATTTTAAATTCCGGTTAACTAAATATTCGGTTAATTGAATGTCGGATAATCGGGCTTTTACTGTATATTTTATATATATATATAAACGATATGAGATATAACGAAAACGACCGGCACTCTCACGGTCGCATTTGTTGAGGTTGACCGAAAAAAAGTTCTGTACTTGTGTGTTCTATTAATATCTTGGACAGGTTCGTGAATCAGCAAAATCCGACACGTGGTTAAGAAACTAGAGGCTTTTTTTTGAAAAAGATTGATTTTTTAAAACCGTTATAACGGCCGTTTGGATACTAATATTTCAAGAAATTTAACAAATTTAGAATCTTTGGAATCTTTTTTATCAATTTGTGTTAAAAATAGACCTCTGCAGTTAGAGGTTCCTGAGTGAGTGGCTCCAACAAAAAAGTTTGCAAAAAAAAATTTTTTTTTTAAACAACCGGCACTCTCATGGTCGCATTTATAAGGC
>OY856188.1:151994365-152072388 GCA_963693315.1 Diogma glabrata | reverse complement strand
CAAAACTGCATGTCTGAAATCAGAACAGGAAAAACGATAACAATTACACCCTTAAAAAATCTCTGAAATAGAGTATATACAATGTGTATCATGAATTGATTCTATAGTTCAAACGATACTCTTGCAGCAGTTTTTAACTATGGGTTCCATTGTTTTCTCAGATTCTCAAATAAATAATTCCAAATAAAATTTTCGATTTCTCTATTTTGCAATCTAAAAGCAATAATCTATTCGAATATTTTAAATAAAGATATATAATTTATAAAGAAAATAAATAAAAAACAAAAGTTTTAATTCCGAACTTCCGAGAGTGATGAAACTCTGGGCTCGAGTCACAATGGCAACTTTCTTGGAGCTCTTGAACTTTTGGCTAAATTTGATCCTTTCTTAAAAGAGCATAGTGATAAATTTGGCAACAAAGGAAAAGGTATGCGACATCTGAAGCAAACTTAATGAAATGATAAAAGTGATTGTTATTGGGATATTTTTATGAAGAACGTCGTACCTCTCAAGCACAATATGTGACGAATTTATTACCACCATGGGGCAAGAAATCAAAAATCGTACTGCAGCCGACGTCATTGACGCAGTTTATTATTCGATTAGTGTTGACTCTACTCTGGATGTAAGTCATTCGGATTAATTGGCTTTTTGCATTCGATATGTAAAAAATGGTAAAATCAATGAACGATTAGTTGCTTTTATTCCAATTGAGGGTCAAACATAAGAGTATCTTTTTGGCATCGCTTAAAAATTCCTCGAAGAAAACAAAATTGACATACAAAATTGCAGAGACAGTCATATGACAACGCAAACAATATGCCGGAATTAGTGGTGGTTTTCAAGCGTTGATTCGATTGTTGTAAGGATTGTTGTAAAGATTGTTTGTAAAGATTGTTGATTATTTTTTTTATTTCTATGAAATTACACGGATAAAAATAAAGCTATGATTGCAGGTCATAAGTTTTGTATAACATAATTATAAATGTTTATTCCCGATAACCACTTTTTATAACATTATTTTGATATTCATGACTTTAAGGCATCAATTTTTATGAATATTTAGTCGTGGAATATAAAACGTTGGCATAAAGTTTTGAAAAAAACAAAACAATGATTACTATTCATAAACAATGAATAACAAAATTATAATTTTTCATGCCTGATAATCAGTTAATATTTAAAAATGTGCATGTAACAGAACTAGGAAGTATGAAATTTTATGAATAGCAAGGTATAAAATATATTCTCACCAAATAATAATTTTTATTTTCTAGTTATTTTATATGTTTTGTAGGCATGGAGTATTCTTTATTAGTGCGAAATTTTAATATTAGTTTTTCGACAGTAAATATAATTAAAAATTAATAAACAAAAAAAATATTTTTTATAATTCACTAAAAAATTTTTGTGTTAGGTGAGTTGTATATATACAAACTTTGTGAAATTTCAATATGATAGATAAATATAAAAATATGTAATATGAACATAAGGTTTAGTACATATATGATTATAATATAACTTACGAGTATGACAAATCATGACTATGAGGTTTTCGATATCTCGACACTTCATCAAAATTCAAATGCTAGGAATGTAAATGCCTAGTTCGTAATTTATTTATTACTAAGCGCCATAAATTTATGAATTATAGGCATATTATTTTATTAAAAATAGTTATATTTTGTTCCCTAGTAAGTATATAAAATTTTTACAACAAAGTTATTTCGTTGTTCCTAATTGGTCATACTACGTACCAGATACTCATAAAATTCTATGAATAATATACATAATAAGCTTCTTAGTGATTTTTTGAAGAAGTATACCTTATAAGTATATAATACACCTGGCTTATTCACGGTTGAGAATTAACGTAATTTAAGCATGGAATATAACTTATTAGGTATAAAAAAAACCTAGATTTCTATCTGTGTAGGCTCGATGTCAATACTGTTACCGTTACCGTTCCCAGCTGAACGATAACTTTTTAAAATGAAAGTAATCAATAACATATTTACTTCGAGAGTAGCGCTTCCAAAATTTCCGTTTGGCCAATACTGACAAAGTTTCTCACGTTACCGGTGTAATACCGATACTCTAGAAAATAGAATAACTGTAACACTTTTTTTAGAAAAGTTATTGAAATAAATATAAACAAAATATTAAAATTAGACTTTAGTCAGATTTATTTTATTTCAAATAGTAAAAATAATACTTTTAATTATTATTTTCTGTAAAAAAATATCCAAACAATTTTATAAAGATTAGTGTTGCAATAAACTTTTAATAGAATTTCAATAAATATTCTTCTATCTATCTTCTATCTTCTTCTATATAAATAAAAATGTAAATGTTCGTTTGTTCAAAATAGGTAATCTCCTTAAGTACTGGATCTATTCCTTTGAAGTTTGGACGATTAGTTGCATTCCAATAAAGGCGGGGTTTTACATGATTTTTTGTTAGCTGTATATGTTTCATATTTTTTGTCAGCTGTATATATTTAACATAGGCTGTCAACAAGTACAAGTTTTTCACCTGTTGTGTTCTCAATTAACTCAATGTTATGGTCGAGTTTCACTTCATGCTTAATTTTATCGATTAGTTTTGTATAGTGATCAGTCAGTAGATTATTTTGTGTCCTCTTTTCGGTAGGACCGTCCTCCTTTGGAGCAAGAAGGTCCTCCGTCCTCATTTACTATAAAGATGTCCTCTTTATTCGTTTTATTTATTTTATCAATGAATTTTATTTTTAAATTAAAACATGCTTCTCTGTCGGAAGAATAAAACGTCGTATTGCTTTCGTGTTTAATGAATTTTATTTTCTCACAAATTTGCAATGCTCATTGCTCGCTCGCATTGTAATCTTTTGATCGAAAATAAACTAGTTCATTAAACATCTCAACAATAAAGTACTATTACACAGTTAGTTTCTTAGGTGCCTTTGCGTGCAAAACATAGATGCAATGAAAAATGCTGGAAAATATAGTCGAAAATTCACTGAGTTTCATTTTTATAGAAAACTCACAAATGCAACAAAAATTAAACGTAACGTGGCTAATCTATTCACCGTCAGCCGAAGCAGTTTTTTGTTTTGTATGCCGTTTATTTGGTGAGTTGAATGAAAAATCGCAATCATTTTCATTAAAAATATTCAATAATTGGAATAATTCATCACATTTCGAAGCATGAAGAGTCTAAGTATCACATGACCAATAATTTTTCATATAAAATGCGTATCAAAAATGAACTTACTTTCGAGAAATCTTTTAATAATACAACTAAAATTGCATCACGAGGACTTGCCTTTCGTGGTTACGATGAAATTTTAGGATCAAAACACAATGGAAACTTTCTTGGATCTCTTGAATTATTGGCTAAATTTGATCCCTTTTTACAAGAACATATTTCTCGTTTTGGCAATAAAGGAAAAGGTACACTCTTTTCATGTAACATTTACAAATGATTTTTTTTTATTATTCGGAATATTTTTAGGAAAAGCATCGTATCTTTCAAGCACAATTTGTGAAGAATTCATCTCTATAATGGCAAAACATGTTAAAAATCACATTAGTTTCGGAAATTATAGAATCTCGATATTATTCGTATAGCGTCGATTCCACTCAGGATGTGAACCATACAGACCAGTTGTCTTTTTGTGTTCGATATGTTAAAAGTAATACCATTTGTGAACGATTTATTTCATTTATTGAAATCGAAGGTCATACATCGAAAGAAGAATTATCTTTTTGACATCATCATGAAATTCCACATTGAAAACGAAATAAAATTGATAACTGTAGAGGCCAGTCATATGACAACGCTTACAATATGGCAGGTATTTGTGGTGGCCTATAAAGATTGATTTGTCAAACAAATGAAACAGCAATTTTTGTCCCTTGCTCTGCTCATTCATTAAATTTAGTCGGTAAATATAGTGTTTCTGGCAATACTGCTGCAATTAAGTTTTTTGATATGGTTGAAAAACTTTATGGATTTTTCATATATTCCCCTTTTCGAACTCCCCATACAACTGATTCAGTTGCAAGAATGGCTGAGTAATGGCAAACACCGCCCTGACTCCGCCATTAAAAAAAATATAAAATAATATTTTTTGTACATAAATTTAAATAAATTATTTACAAAATAATTAAATAAAATGGAAATGAGTGCTTGGCCATTCAAGGTAACAATATACTGGCTATTTTCTGTAAACCATAGATCGGCCTATGATTGGTTCTAGTATTGGCCCAGTAACAATAGCCAAGTACTGTTAACCATTAATGGACCAGTGCTTGGGCGTATGTCAATGTCTGGCAAAACCTACTTGGGAAGATGGTCAGCTAGATACGAATCAGTTCACATTCTTGATATTTTAAAGTGTTGCATGTTTTAAAATCTTTCCTACATGAGGAAAGCTTCAGTGACGATAACAAAGCGGTGGTAACAGATTTGATAAAAAAAACTATGTCAATTCGAAAATATTTTGATGCTTGTTCTCTGGAAAAGTGTACTAACCAAGTTTAATTTTGTGAATCGAGCATTACAAAAATCTAATTTAACTGCCACGGTGAGAAAAAACTGTTTGATTTAATAGTTACAGATTTGGAAAATAAAGATTACAACAAAATTTTTTAAGGTTACCTGTCAGCTTTTAAATTCTGTTTCATCTAATATTCAAACCGCAAATAATATTCAAACTAGCTCAACGTCACAAACACTTTGTCTAGAGGAACAAAAAGACCACCTTGAAAAATCGTTGTTCAAGTCAATTATAAAGGCTTTTCTTTTCAATCTGAGAGAGCGTGCTAAAGATTATGAAGATCTAGATAGTACTCGTTTTTGATACATCTAAATTTAATGCAGAACAATAACCGCAAAATACCCAAAAGATCTCAATGCAAATAAATTGATTGACGAATGTCAATTTGCCAAAAATTATTTCACATTTGATAATTTAAATTATGAATCGATGTACAAAACAATGTTCAATAATAATCTTTCCCCCACTTTTCCGAATATCGATATTTTATTACGAATGTTTTTATGCATGTTTGTCGATAATGTTATAGGCGAACGATCATTTTCAAAACTGAAGTTAATCAAAAGTTATTTGCGTAATACTATGAGTAATGATCGTTTGAACGATTTATCCATTCTTTCTATTGACTTCGATTAAATTCGATGAAATTATAGACACTTAAATACAAAAAAAAAATGTAATTTTAATGCTTGAAAATAAATATATTTCAAACTTGTCTTTTAGTTTCTTTTCTGCTTATGCTTGGGGCCCCTGAATCGCGGGGCCCTGGTGCGGTTGCCTTAAAACTAGTATGATAATCCGCCACTGATATATATATATATATATATATATATATATATATATATATATATATATATATATACATATATATATATATATATATATATATATATATATATATATATATATATATATATACATATATATATATATATATATATATATATATATATATATATATATATATATATATATATATAAATTTATATATATATATATATATATATATATATATATATATATATATATATATATATATATATATATATATATATATATATATATATATATATATATATATATATATACATATATATATATATATATATATATATATATATATATATATATATATATATATATATATATATATATATATATATATATATATATATATATATATATATATATATATATATATATATATATATATATATATATATATATATGTATATATATATATATATAAACCAAATAAAATATGTATTACATATGTATATACACCAAACCAAGAACATGTTTGTTGTAAATTAGAAATATTATTTGCAACGTAATGAGTTGGATGCATATAATTGTATGTATATAATAACTATATAAATGTATTTCTTTGTTTTGGCAACAATTGCTCGGGGTCGACCGTGAATGAAAATAATACGATTTCTTTTTCAAACGATTCATCATCGATCCACTATTGTCAAAATACCGGCGAAATACAGCAACTCAACAAACCATTGAAACCAGAACACCGAATGAAAGAAGATTCGTAGCATGTTCATATGTTACTGGATTGTCGGAAAAAATAAAAAAGTTGATAGCAAACTGTGACAATCGAATTGGAATCGGTTTCAAACCACAAAAGACGATGCAGCGTATTTATCCATCTAAGAAGGATAAAACGTTAAAACAAGATCAAAGTGGATTGGTATATTCGGAGGAATGTAAGGGTTGTGACAAGTCGTACATCGGGCAAACTGGTCGTAAACTTCAGCATCGTATGTCGCAGCATAAAACGATCACAAAAACAAATATTCAATAGCAGCAGCAAACAAAAATAAAACATCTGCAATACATCATACACTACTCACCGGCCATAGTTTTGACTTTGATCATCCAAAAAGTTTATGCAAAGAAGGTTCGCTTGGTAGACGACTAACAAAAGAAATGGCGCTCATCAAAAAAGATGAAAAAACTGTAGTAAATTTAAAAACTGAGCTAACAGGATTGCATGACAGTTTAGAGTTCTTGTGTAGCAAAATATAAAAAAGAAGTTCACTGTGTTTACAATTCATCTATCTGGCAACATTGTCTTGGATGAACCATACGTTTAGTTTCAACTGTATCACTCAACAAACATATTCAGCATACAATTTTTCGTATAAGTATTTAAACCTCAACTTCATAAATGTCATTTTAATTCATATTAATTTGTTTTGTTTTAGTAACTGTTTCAATTTAATATGTAAGTCAGTTTTACCCATTATAATGTTTTCTAATTTTTAAACTAATTTTTAACCTAATTGTTTTACATATACATGACAGCAGCAAATTATTGTAAGTTTTTTGAGTTTGACTTGTACATAAAATTTCAAATTGTACTTAAGTTCACCAAAATTACTTGTATTGTGAATTGCATTAATAATAATAAATAATCCTTTCTGTTTGCAGTGCTTCCAGTTGAAGCCTGTAAAGAGCAGGCGTAATATTGAAAAGAAATCGTATTATTTTCATTCACGGTCGACCCCGGGTAATTGTTGCCAAAACAAAGGATTATTATAACCACACGGTATCCAGAGGATACACCAACAATTTATATAAATGTATTAATAATTTTCAATTAATAATAATTTTTGTTTATTAATTTTCATCTAAATGAATTTGTTTGTCAACTTTAATTTTCCATTTGAATGGTAATTCTATTTTACGGATAAAAAATCGATCAAAGATAACTGAGTGAAAGTTGAATAAAGCCAAGTATAAAATATAATATACATTTAGGCATACATTTAACCATTCGGAAAATTAAAATTATTAATTAAAAAAAACTAAATTAAATTTTAAAATTTCGGCTCCGAGGTGCATTAGTACCTGTTAATAGCCTTCTCCTGGCAAAATTTCAGACTCCTGTGTGCTACAGATTTCGCTGGAGAGCGCACGCAGACAGACAAACACTTTGTTTTATTATTATTATTATTATTATTATTATATTATTATTTAAATATGTTTATTTTATTTTAGCTTATTATAGACAAGTGAAAAATAAAAACTAAATAAGAATTAACATAAACTATTCAGTTTTGTTTTATTATTCAGTTTTATTATTTTAATTTTCCCGATATTTCGACTTGTTAGTCATTTTCAAGGATATCTGTGAAAAAACCAAAAACAAAATTTACACTAATGCTACTATTATTAACGGCTAGTGACTCTAACATTCTTTATAAAAACACACATACCTAATTAAAACTTCGTGGTTTTCTTAAACAAATAAGTAAAAAAATAATATATATATATATATATATATATATATATATATATATATATATATATATATATATATATATATATATATATATATATATATATATATATATATATATATATATATATATATATATATATATATATATATATATATATATATATATAATGGCACTCAACAAATGTGTAAAACATTTTTTCTATATTAAAAAACTACAATTATAAAATAAGCAATAAATTACATTAAAATCTAATAAAAAACCACTTTATCAACATATGATCGTGTCAACAAAATTACAAAATTGCTGAATATAAATTGAGTTCAGAGATCAAAACAGCAAGCACTTAATTATATAATAATTATTATACTACAAACATATACATTAAAACTACTATGTGCTAATTTTATTGTCCATACAGTAAATATCCAAAAGAAAATTTTTTTGAAATTAAAATAAAAAATAAAAAAAATAAATAAAAATCAACAAAGAGATGATTATGTCAATCTGGAAAAAGCTTTCTATACCCCTGTTACGGATTAATAATCTTAATTACGAATTATTTATGAATTTTAACTAATTACAATCTAATTATATTAGTTGAAAAAAGAAGAACAAAACTACTATAATTTGTTCCACTCCCCTAACGATGAATTAGGTTGAGTTAATTATTATGCAAACCTCTACAATCAGTTTTGTAGTTTATTGAATTAGTGTGTCGTGTTATATGGCACATCTCTTTAAACACTCTTTTATATTTATTGGAAGCAAAGTCAAGTGATGAGGCTTCATCAAACTTAAAGTTACTGTTACATTCTATGGCATGTCTACATAAGGCAGACCTATGGTGTGTTATGTGACTTTTATTCTTCAATGTATATTTTACATCAACTTTATGCTGGTTAACCCTTGTGGTTATGGTCTTTGAAGTCTCGCCAATGTAACATTTACCACAATCGCACTCAATTTTATAAATTACGCCAGTTCGTTTTTCCTTTGGAATACGGTCTTTCAGGTTACCAAAGGTTTTGGTCAAAGTGTTATCCACTCTCGTGGCTATTTTACTGCTTTGGTTAGGTCTACGTAAACATTTCTTAATTTTCTCTGTTAAATTGGGAACGTAAGACACTGATCCATAAATAATTTTATTAGGTATATCGTTAGTACTTGTCCGTTTTGCCTGTAAGTTCTTATTAGTGTAGGTATATAAACATTTAGTTATAAGCTTATTGATGAGTTTGTCAGGATAATTACTTTTATGTAAAATTTGGTGTATTTTTATTTTATTATTCTGTCTCTGTGAGGGGTCACTGAGTTCAAACACTCTTTTTATAAATGATGTTACAACATTCAATTTCATTTTGTATGGGTGTGATGAGTAGTAATTAAGTAACCTGTTCGATGCTATCTCTTTGCTGTACCAATTGGTGGTTATTCTGTTGTTATGTCTAGTAAGCTTTATATCCAAAAAAGATATACTATTATTGCATTCTATTTCCATTGTAATCATCACTTTCTGGTGAAAGGAGTTAAAAACTTTCAAAGAATCAATATCATCTTTTTGGATAATCAACAGGAAATCATCGACATATTTTTTGATAAATGATGGTTGTCTATTTAACAGAGGTAGTTTTTCTCATAGTAGCGTCTCAAGAACAATATCAGCCAGTATAGGGGATAACGGGTTACCCATTGCGAGTCCAAATAGTTGTCTATAACATTGGTTATTGAATTGAAAATAATTGTTATCATTAACACACGTGCCAAAAATCTTCAAAAACAATTCTTTTGAAGAAGGAAAAATATCTTCTATTTCAGACCATCTTTCAACTATTGCCACACGCGATATATCAGTTAGTATGTTAGTGAAAAGGGATACGACATCAAATGATACCAATATCTCATTATCGTTCAGTGTTATTGCGTCAATTAATAGTAATAACTTAACAATAATAACTTTTGTTGTCTATTTATTACGTTTTCTCCATATAGCTGGTCTATTAATTTATTGACTTTTTTGTGTATACTATCTGTTGGGTCCATATCGATTTTTTTGCAAGTTATGTTATCATGGATTAACTGTTCCATTTTTTGTATATACATATCTTTTTCTAATACTACAGTTTTGTTTCCCTTGTCAGATTTGGTGATAGCAATATGTGGATTAGATTTTAGAAACATATCTAATGAATATAATGAACATTCTAATAACTTCTTTTCGATTTTAGTGGTTTTTTTATCCTATTGCTTTTATTAAATTTTAAAAGGGTGTTAGTGATAACTGTTCTTATGTCAGTCACATTATCATCTTCAGAATATTGTCTTAGAATATCCTCTATGTCTGACAACATATCAATTGTATTAACTCTTCCTGTTTTACTTCGTTAGATATGTTTCTAAAATCTAATCTACATATTGCTATCACCAAAACCTTTGACCAAAACCTTTGGTAACCTGAAAGACCGTATTCCAATGGAAAAACGAACTGGCGTAATTTATAAAATTGAGTGTGATTGTGGTAAATGTTACATTGGCGAGACTTCAAAGACCATAACCACAAGGGTTAACCATCATAAAGTTGATGTAAAATATACATTGAAGAATAAAAGTCACATAACACACCATAGGTCTGCCTTATGTAGACATGCCATAGAATGTAACAGTAACTTTAAGTTTGATGAAGTCTCATCACTTGACTTTGATTCCAATAAATATAAAAGAGTGTTTAAAGAGATGTGCCATATAACACGACACACTAATTCAATAAACTACAAAACTGATTGTAGAGTATAAATTAAAAACTAATAACACTTGTTTTTATATTTCGCAAATATGTTTTTTATTTTTATTTTCTAAAAATTTTTGCTCAATGCATTTCGGCTTACGCCATTATCAGTAGCGATTCAAAAAGTTTATAAACTTTTTAAATCGCTCTTGATAATGGCGTAAGCCGAAATGCATTGAGCAAAAAATTTTAGAAAATAAAAAACATATTTGCGATATATAAAAACAAGTGTTAAAATCATTAAAATTATTCTTTTTTTATCATCAGGGTTTTTTATTAAGAAATTTGATTTATCAATTAAAACAATAAAGATTTATTGTTTTAATTGAAGAAAATGTTTTTATGTTTTATAATACACAATTCTTTGTCAGAGAATAAAGTATTGTAATCGATTCGTGAATAATGAATTTTATTCTCTCGCAAATTAAAATTTCCGCTCGTGCCTCGCTCGAATTTTAAACTTTTGCTTGAGAATAAACTACTTCATTATTCACTCATTGATTAAACTACTATTATTTTTAATAATTTCTATTTATTCCAATTTTTCAATATTTGTTACAGAAAACTTATAAATAGTAATAAGTAGTAAACAGTTATAATCTTAAAAAACTATGGCCATTAATAGGCACTCAATTTTATCTCAGCATTCATTTCATTTGTATCGTTGCTTGTTTATCTTTTGGTTCTACCGAAAATCGGTTTTAGTTTATCTTTTTTATTTAAAATATATTGTAGTATTAAATTTTTGGCCATTAAAAATACTTGTAATCTTTTTTAAAAATTTTTCTTAAAAATTATCTTAAGCTATACTATCCTATACTACCCGCTACCTGCCTTAATGAACTAAAAATTATACTAACATTTTTTTTTAAATCTATTACTTCAAGTATTAGGCCAATAGAATTACGGATTGTACGTGTTGTTGTCGGTAACAGGTCAGAAATTTTTTTAATCTCTGGGGTAGGGTACTCACATAATGCACATGCCGAGTCCACTCACCCGGCACCTGGGGACTGGAGTTATACAACAAAGTGTGCTGGAAATTTTTTTTGGTTCCTTGTAAGCGATATAACTCGTAAATGGTGCACTTCAGGATACTGGTGCCATAGAACTTTTTTGCTCCTTAAATGTTTTCCTATAACTTAAAATAAAACAAAACAAAAATAATTTGTTTTGTAGCAAATTTTGGCGAAAAATTGCGAAAAAATGCCTTAAAATCGATATTTTTCAATTGAATTTAGTTGTTTGCAAATAATTGTTTAAAACATAACTGACCCCTTTATCTTGTACCAAAAACCTCAACAAAAAAAGTAAGCTTCAGAACGTTTCATTCGCCTGATAGTTTTTGCACAATTCCATTTTGCACTTAATGCCCCTAAAAAAGTTGTTAACTTTGGGCAGGCCGCAAGGTCTGAGTTTTCATCCGATCGCAATCTGCTTGGCGGGAATTGAAAGGGTGTAGTGTCAGCTTCAAATAGCATCTATGTTGTCTATACCCATATTCAATATTAACAACAATTACAGTGGTTCAAAAAACCGCGAAAATTCCTTAGATGCAAAATTAAATTTCTCAACGGATTTTCAACTTAACGAGTTGCGTTTTAAAATTTGTAAAGTGCTTAGCAAACCTCAGATTTTAGAAAATAGACCTTTCTAACATGATTTGGGACATGATTACACATAAGTAGTTCATTACTTTTTCATTAAATTTATTTGTCATTACAATAATACTCAATTATACATCGTGTCGCTACGTACGTTTTACGTATACTATACAGTACGTTTTATTTTTTCATAGAGTACGTTACAAGCAGTAGTCAGAGTAACCAATCGCGTGTTGGGTAGCCACAGACCCAGCATCTTGTGAGCACAAAAGTATCATTTTGGAGGGAAATTCTCGGTTCCTGTCGATATATGGTATGCAAAATCAATGTCACAATCGTGGTTTCAAAAACAAACTGGGCCATAACTCGGTCCAAATCATGTTAGAGAGGTTTCTTTGTAAATCTTCGGTTTTCTAACGAATTTGAAAATTTTAAAACTGCATCTCGTTAAGTGGAAAATTCGTTGAGAAATTTTATTTTGCAACTAAGGAATTTTCGTGGGTTTTTCAAACCACTGTAGTTGTTGTTAATATTGAATATGGGTATAGGCAATACAGATGCTATTTAAAGCTGACACTACACCCTTTCAATTCCCGTCAAGCAGATTGCGATCGGATGAAAACTCAGACCTTGCGGCCTGCCTAAAGTTAACAACTTTTTTAGGGGCCTTAAGTGCAAAATGGAATTGTGCAAAAACTATAAGGGCGAATGAAACGTTCTGAAGCTTACTTTTTTTGTTGAGGTTTCTGCTACAAGATAAAGGGGTCAATTATGTTATAAACAATTATTTGCAAACAACTAAATTCAATTGAAAAATATCGTTTTTTAGACCTTTTTTCGCAATTTTTCGCCAAAATTTGCTACAAAACAAATTGTTTTTGTTTTTTTTTTATTTTAAGTTATAGAAAAACATTTAAGGAGCAAAAAAGTTCCATAGTACCAGTATCCTAAAGTGCGCCATTTACGAGTTATATCGCTTACAAGGTAGCAAAAAAAAATTTCCAGCACACTTAGTTGCATAACTCCAGTCCCCAGGTGCCGGACGAGTGGACTCGGCATGTCCATTATGTGAGTACCCTACCCCAGAGATTAAAAAAATTTCTGACCTTTTACGAGCAACAACACGTAAGTCATATCTTTTTCCGTTATTCTATTGGCCTATATTTGTGTTTTGTTTTATCAACTGTTTATGGTTGCAAACCCTTCTTATTCATTTACTAAATAAACAAATGAAGAGCTCGCTTCCACAAACAATTCATACAACTAATCTACTCTACATAAATATACACCGAGATAACATTTTTAGTTTCAGCTTCTATCTGTGAATAATATCTAAATATGTACATGTTACTTCGGTCTGAAAGACCTAAGTATTACATTCATGAGCTCAAAGTGAAATTCTTACCCCCACTTTTTTTGGCATTTCTCGACGTTTTAGGACCTACTGATTCTAAAAAAGCAAAAAAAAAAAATGTGTGTC
This sequence comes from Diogma glabrata, assembly GCA_963693315.1. Taxonomy (NCBI): domain Eukaryota; kingdom Metazoa; phylum Arthropoda; class Insecta; order Diptera; family Cylindrotomidae; genus Diogma; species Diogma glabrata. The sequence goes on along the minus strand of OY856188.1, from coordinate 152,058,722 downwards.
TGACTGTCGGCCGTCCGGCCGTCACAACCGACGAAATCTAGAAAACCGCTGGACGGATTTCAAATTTTTTTTTTTCTAAAAATAGGTTTACTCAATGGGAAGAGCCGAAAGGACGATGTGTTTGATAACTGTACCGGAAGTGTGTCAAAAAAATCGTCAAGTGTGTCAAAACAAGGAAATTTGCATATTTTTTGCTTAAAAAACGTTCATTTTAAGTGATTACGAGTAGGAACATTGAATTTGGAGAAATCTTGATGGTCGGGATTAGTATGTGAGACCAAAATCTAGATTATTGCATTATAAGTTTGTCAAAAAATGTTGTCAAGTGTGTCAAAAGAAAGATTTTTATTTATTTTTTTACCCAATATTTTGGAAAAAAAATAAAATTTATTGTTTGTTTGAAATGAAGTTTTATTATTATTATTGAGAATTATGGCATTATAAGTTTGTCAAAAAATTGTTGTCAAGTGTGTCAAAAGATTTTTATTTAGTTTTTAACCTAATTTTTGGAAAAAAAATAACATTGTTTGTTTGAAATGAAATTTTATTATGATTATTGAGAATTATGGAAACTATTATAAGTTTGTCAAAAAATGTTGTCAAGTTTGTCAAAAGAAAGGTTTTTATTTATTTTTTACCCTATTTTGTTAGAAAAAAATAAAATTAATAGTTCGTATGACATGATATTTTATTATTATTATAGAGAATTATGGCATTATAAGTTTGTCAAAAAATAATGTCAAGTGTGTCAAAAAATGATTTCATTTAATTTTTTAGCCAATTTTTTGGGAAAAAAATGTAGCTGTTTTTATGACGTAAATGTAATGTAAAATGAAATTGGACATGGAAATTTTGGAATTTGTTATAGTTTTTTAAATATTTTTGGAATTTTGAAAAAGTTTGTATTTTTGATATATTTTTAGAATTTCGGCAAAAGTTTTAATTTTTGATTTTGTAAGAATTTTTGGAATATTTTTAGAACTTTGAAAAATTTTAAATTTTTGATTTTATTATAATTTTTGGAATTTTGAAAAAATTTTTAAATTTTTGATTTTGTAATAATTTTTACAATATTTTTAGAATTATGGAAACAGTTTGAATTTTTAAGAAATTTTGAAATATTATTGGAATTTAGAAAATATTTAAATATTTGATTTTATTCTAATTTTTGGAATATTTTTGGAATTTTGAAAAAGTTTGATTTTATTTATTTTAACAATATTTTTGTGTTAGTTTTGTAATAACTTTTTAAACAGAGATAAAAAATACTTGTACTTTAACAAAGCTACTAAAGAATATATACTTTCCATGCGTATATCTTTCATTGTAATTGTATTCATTCCTTTCTATATATCAAATTCTTTTTTTATTTATTTCATTCCATTTTATTTATTCAAAATTCCCCTAACAAATTAAAAACTTGATTTGTTGGTATAGTAATATAAACAATATAAAACAAGAACAATACATATAAAATAAACAAACATGTTTTGTTTTGTTTTATATTTCATAGATTTATTTCAATATGGCGATATAAACTTTTACAGGAAAACTTGAATGAAATTATTTGAAATATTTGTAGTCGTGGATAAAATAGTATCTTGTATTCGCTTAGGATGAAGGCAATTCTTCACTCGGATGATTCCCTCCACTCGCTACGCTTGTTCCGGGAAACTTCATCCTCGTGAAGAATTGCCTTCATTCTAAGCTCATACAAGAAACTACTATTATTTCGTTTTCGTTTATTGCATAGGATTCAGTGATAATTGGATTAGTTGTTTTAAAAATAGTTCTTTGTATATGTTTCCGTGTTATGTTTAGCATGTGCAAATCTATTCTGTCTATATTGGCTCTAGTGTATATATCTGCATTTGAATGATAAATTTTGTATCCTGAATGTTCTGTTCTGAATAAATTTAAACAATGTCTTAAACATTTTCTTTCAAAAATCCTCATTCTTTCCATATATCTAGGACTTGTATTGAAAAAAACCTGGCACCCGTATGTAAGGTGTGAACGGATTAATAATTTATATCATATTAATTTCACTTCTGTATTCAAGTGCGCTGATCGAAATAGTCTATTATACATTTTTGACACTTTTGCAGTTGTTTTTAATTTAATATTGATATGTTCGTTTAAGTAAATATATTGATCTATGTAAACCCCCAGATATTTCACCAATGTCTTACGTTCTATTTTCGTTTGGTCATTGTTGTCAAATTTTATGAGCAAATTTTTCCAATTCTTTTTTGTGTCTCGTGTTGCCAAGCTTAGTGGTCCACGAAACAAGATACATTCACATTTGCTTTTATTAATTTTGATTCTCCACTTGTGAAGCTCGTTTTGTATAAACGATACCGTTTTTTGTAGTCGTGATTGAATAAAATATATTTTCTTATCTGATGTATAAATAACTAAGTCGTCTGCAAATGCTATTGTCTTGAGTGATCCATTTAAATGGTTGTCTCTCATGAGTGCTGTTAAATAAATATTAAAAAGAATTGGCACAGTAATGGTACCCTGTTGTAGTCCGTCTTGAATATTGAAAATTTGGTTTGATGTTTTATTACCATCTGTTGTTATGAAAGTCCTTTCATATAATAAGTCCATAAAAAAAATAAATTAGGTTTATATCAATACCTATGTCTATCATTTTGGATATTAGACCATCTAACCATACAGATTCAAATGCTTTTTCAATATCTATTAAAACTGCACCTGTGCATTGATTTAAATCATTTAAGTTTGTAGTGATATCTGTTAAAAGTTTTGTTATTGCATGGACTGTAGAATGTCCCTGCTTAAAACCAAATTGGTTATTAGGTATTATATCATGATCATCTAAGTGTGACTTTAATTTATCGTTGAGAATTGTTTCATAGATTTTACTCAAATTTGGCATTAAGCTGATCGGTCTGTAGTTTGTCGGTATTTCGTTATCCTTATTTACCTTTTTTATAGAAAAGATCTTGGCTTTTTTCCATTGACTCGGAAATTGTCTTCTGTTTAACAGATTATTAAAGATTATTAGTAAATCATGTTTAATGTTTTTTGTTAAGTATTTCAATGCTATATTTGGTATTAAATCCAACCCATAGGAGGTTTTCCTGTTCAACTTCTTAAAAATCGTTTCTAAATATGAATTACTTATGAAATAGGAACTCTGCGTAGCGCAATTATCGCTTGAAAAAGTGTCATTAAATATTGTTTTTGTTAAATTGTTCATTTTATTTCTTTTATGCGCTCTAGCTATTGGTTTCACTTTATCTTCGATCAATCTTTTATGATCTTTAACGATTTGTGTCTCTATTATGTTTTTATTTAGTGTTTGATTTTCAATAACCTTACCCAAAACATCAAGTTTCTCCTCTGTTTCGTTAACAAAAAAATAGTTGTCATCAATCTCATTTACAATCTTTTTACAAATCTCTCTATTTTGCCAGTCTAGGCTTAGTGGTTCAAAATTGTCGTTGTCGTTGACTTTTATTAAAATTCTATCTGAAATTTTATTGTAGATTTTTTTCGAAATATTCGATTGATTTCAGGGAACATCTTCTTACTATCATATTTAGTAATACATTGTATTTTGGTCTTCCAATAATTATTAATATTAATGTTAAAATTTTCTTTAATAAGTATGTTTATATTATTAATTTGGGATTTTAGATTTCGTTTTTCTTCAATTATATTTAAACAATAGGTCCCATTGCTAGTCCGAAAGTTATTAGGGTAACAATAGGTATTAGATGTATAATTCCGGGTAATTTGTTTCAACCTTGTAACTAGCTTACTTTTTAAATTATATAATTTAACTATCGTTTTGTTAATGTAAATGTCTGTTGAATTTCCATGGAAGGGAACCACCGAGGTTTTTTCTATACATTCAACAATACTTTTATTTAGTATATCTATATATGTATCTATTTCGTCTGCATTTAAATTTCTGTTGTTTGGTAGTTTTTGGTTGCCCAAAAAAGTAGTTTTCATATTTTTTTCATAAACACTTTCAATTTTTTTTTTTAAATTTTTTCCAGTCAGTATAGCGTAAATAATTCATAACATTTGTAATGTATTGTTTTCATTTTGATCTTGTTTTAAATTAGTAGGTAAGTCATTTTCGTATGTTGTCGTTTTAAATGAATTCTTTATTTTGATTATCAATTGAACTGCATCGTGGTCACTTTGGTCATATTCTATTGTTTGCATTTCGCCATTTATATTAGCATTAACCGTTTCTATCCTATTATCCATAAGACCTATGTCTAGGTATGATGTGTTTTTGTATGTGGGACTATCACTTTTAATTAGTTTTATTTTAAATTCTATGTCGTTTTCATCAATCCATCTTTTTAACTGATAACCTCTGGTGTTTGAATTATATTTTTTACAGGCTGAATGTTTCGCATTAAACTCACCAAGTAGAATGTAGTAGTTGTTTGGATCATTTAATTTTAGTTTTTTGAATATTGATTCTAATTCCTATATTGTATCAGCTCTTGCGTTTGTCACTGTGGAGCTATTGTTTGTAATGTACAGTAAAAGCCCAATTATCCGGAATGCTCGGGGATTGAAGCATGCCGGATAATCAAAAATTCCGGATAATTGAATATAATGAAATATTCATGTTATTCTCCATATAAATATTTTATTAGGATTCTCCTCAATATATTTTCAAATAAAATACTAGAAACTCATTTTTGTATATGTATTTCAAGCTGTTTATAACATTAATTGCAAATAATATTTTATAGAAATACAAAAATTAGTAATTAATAAGACAATTCAACTCTCTAAAAAAAGTTTCAATAATGTCCAATCAAAACGCTTCATTTACTATTTTTTAGCAAATCAAAACGATTTGTTTCGATTATTTTTTTCTGGTAGGAAGGAACAGCGAATATTTTCGAATATTTTCCGCCTACTTAATATATTAATTTAAAACCAAAATGCACATACAAAATTATGTGAAAATGCAATTTGCAAATAGTAAAAATGTCCGTTTTCATTCATAAATGATTGCATGTTTATGTTTATTTGTGAAAAATAAATTACAAATTTATAACATTTATGCGCCTACTAAGATGAAATAATATTTAATTTTGTTTGACAACAAAGGAATATGTTGTATGAAATAATGTTACTATTTCTGTTCGTTAAATTGTCGGTTGTAATACCACGAGTCATTGAAATTTTTTCGAAAATTTTTTGATTTTACGAATTAAATTATTTAGCAACACTGCGAATCAAAGCGCACAATAAACCACGAGTCCGAAGGACGAGTGGTTTAAGTAGTGGTTTGATTGAGCAGTGTTGCTTAAAAATAATTTAATGAGTAAAATTGAAAAATTTTAGACAAAAATTTCAATGAAGAGTGGTATTTAATGAGATAATTTTTTTTAATTATAATTTTGTTTAAAAGATAATTATTAGTTTCTAAATAAAATTTTTCTACAAATTATTTAATAATACAAAATTATGTAAAAATGCAAATAATAAAAATGTCCGTTTTCATTCATAAATATTTGCATGTTTGTTTATTTGTCAAAAATAAACTACAAATTTATGCGCTTACTAAGATGAAATTATATTTCATTTTGTTAGAACAAAAAATGACAACAAAGAATTCTCATAACGACAAAGCAAAATTATCGACGACAAGAAGAATTGCCGACAGTTAAAACAAAGCCTACTGTTTAAATATCATAGTTTGTATGAATGAAAAATAAAATTTCTGACATCAAAAAAAATTATCGGTTGTAATACCACGAGTCATTGAAATTTTTTCGAAAATTTTTTGATTTTACGAATTAAATTATTTAGCAACACTGCGAATCAAAGCGCACAATAAACCACGAGTCCGAAGGACGAGTGGTTTAAGTAGTGGTTTGATTGAGCAGTGTTGCTTAAAAATAATTTAATGAGTAAAATTGAAAAATTTTAGACAAAAATTTCAATGAAGAGTGGTATTTAATGAGATAATTTTTTTTAAATTATAATTTTATTTAAAAGATAATAATTATTAGTTTCTAAATAAAGTTTTTTCTACAAATTATTCAGCTTATAAAAAATTATGTAAAATTGCAAATAATAAAAATTTCCGTTTTCATTCATAAATGATTGCTTGTTTATGTTTATTTGTCAAACATAAATTACAAATTTATAGCATTTATGCGCCTACTAAGATAAAATTATATTTCATTTTGATAGAAGAAAAAATGACAACAAAGAATTTTCATAACGACAAAGCAAAATTATCGACGACAAGAAGAATTGCCGACAGTAAAAACAAAGCCTACTGTTTAAATACCATAGTTTGTATGAATGAAAAATAAAATATCTGACAGCAAAAAAAAATTATCTGCTAAATACAACTCGTCATCAAATTATTAGTCGATTATTTTTCAACATTACCACTCATGCCATTTGAGGTCAAAAATTTCCCTCGTGCGCTACGCGCACTCGGGACCTCAAATGACATTCGTAATAATGATTATGAAAAATAATCGACTATTATTTGACGACTCGTTATATTATATATGAATATTTTAAAATTTTTCTTGTTAATTGCCAAACAAAAAAAACATATTTCTTGTGATAGGAAAAAATTCAAAAATTTTAAATTCCGTTTAACTAAATATTCGGTTAATTGAATGTCGGATAATCGGGCTTTTACTGTATAACGCAATTATATAAAGTACTTTGTTGTGTTTTAATTTAATTATTGGATGTTCTATAAGTTTGCTGTAAATATGTTTTACAACTTCATGTTCAATATTATTTTTTATTAGGATTGCTGTACCACCACCTTGTTTAGAATCTTTCCTGTCATTTCTGACGAGCACGTAATTTTTAACATAAAACGTATGATTATCATTTAGTTTAGTTTCAGATAGCAGCATTATATCTGGATTATTGTCTTCTAAAAACTTTATCAAATTAAGTCTTCTTAACTGTCCTATGATTGAGTTAATAATTAATGCAATTATTTGTAACGTAGTCATATTTTAGAGATTATTCTATAAAACATATCATTAATGAAAGTATTAATGATTTCAAAACCATAAATGATAATTTTCTTTATTGATGAAAACAACCAATAAAAACAATTATCGCTATTAGGGCATGGTTAGATTAATCGATTGTTCGATTAATTGATCATTTCGCAAATTGTTCGATTAATCGAACAAAAAAATTATTAATCGATTAATCTAAATTTACTAAATGTTTAAAATTTACAAATTTATTTAAAAAAAAATCTTTACTTTGCCTTAAGTAATATTTTTATTATTAATCCAACCAGTAAACTATGGTTTGAAGTATACTTTCCATTATGAAGGATACAGCTTGTATAGTTTCTTATCATTTTCAATTAGTACAGTATATTTTTAAACACATAATTTTGTAAGGTCTGAAAATTCTACTGACAGAGCGAGATACAGATCCTATTAATGAAACAAGACAAAAATCTTGTATGTAATTCGGAGTACAAAGTATCTTTTTGCTTTCGCCTAGAGCAACAATTTCACTCTTATGCAAAAAAAGACCTACTTTACGCCCTTTATACATAGATAGCCATTAAATTTGTATTTTTTCTTAAATGTCATTGTAAAAGTTGAACTTTTAAATATGATAGACCGCGCGTATTTGTTTAAAAAAATTTAATAAAAATTAAAAATATTAGAATTAGTGAAAATTTTATTTAATTGATTAATCGATTAATCGGTGTTAAAATTTTCATATTAATCGTTAATCGATATTTAGTCCCAATCGATTAATCGACCATGCCCTAATCGCTAAGAATACATTTAAATCTTTTTTTTTGATTAATTTGTAATATGTACAAATTATAATACATCACAGTTATCTTTAATATAATAGCCGTGAGTCTATCCCTCTATACGGTCGTAACGCTGATGACATGAGTACATGACTGATGAGTACATTTTTTATTTTTTTTTTCATTTTTTTTAAATAACATTAAAATGATTGTTATTGTTTTAATAAAATTTAGAGGGGGGATTTTTTGAAAAGTTATTTACAGTTTTTGTTGTTGTTTTAATTAAATCTGTTTTTTTTTTCAATTCAATTATCCTTAATATAATAGCCGTGAGTCTATCCCTCTATACGGTTGTAACGCTGATGACGTAGTACATTTTTTATTGTTTCTTTTTTTCATGTTTTTTAAATAACATTAAAATTATTGTTATTGTTTTAATAAAATTTGTAGGGGGGATTTTTTTAAAAAGTTATTTATAGTTTATGTTGTTGTTTTAATTAAATCTGTTTTTTTTTCAATTCAATTAGTCACAATATATGTAATATGTTTTAATTTTGCCTTTGAACCTATATAGGTAATAGGTAAAAACATGCTATATATTATATTTGATTTTTTTTTTTTTAATAAAATGCAGTGTAGTAGGAATTACAATATGTGTCACAATAACACATGAAAACCTTTTAAGACCTTTTAAGGTCCCACAACAACATATGTTCAAAGATGTTGAAGGACGCAAATCTTTCTTTTTTTGTTTTCTATATTTTTGTTTAAAGAATGGATAACTAAACAAAAACCCCTATCAGTGACAAAATATGACATAGGCCAATATTTTATGATAGAATAGAGAAAATAAAAGTAAATTAAAAAGTAAATAGCAAATTTTTACAAAAATTGCTGAAACAAAACAAAACTGTAGTTGCCAATAATCCAGCCGGTTGCATATTCCTTGATCCTGTGACGCTCCATCTTTTTTGAAGCTGAAAGCCCACACATAGTTATATGAAGACTCGTTTCTTCAAGGAAGCAATAGCGTCTCATCATCAAGGATTATTTCACAGCTAAGATTGAGGGTGCTACCGTTGACTGAATACAGTTCATCCGCCTAAGATGTCACCTTGGCTAGTGATATCTCACTGCTATTGCCAGTGGTATGTGATATCTCACGTTAACTCGTATGTCAATAGCAGGGACTGGAGTACGCGGGGTTGTGAAACCCGTAGATCAAAAATAAAAAAATAAAAAAACAATAAAAACTGATCCCTCCATGTGGATTTATAGTAATTAATATATAATATATGTACTTCACAAACAAACTTAAATCGTTTAAAGCAAAAACATGAGAAATTTCAGAGAGAATTTTTTAAATGATTATAGTTGTGTTTTGTATGTAAGCTTGTGCTTTTGTATGTAAGCAAATGCTTTTCTTAACTCCCCTTTGTAGCACTATTATAGCAGGAGTCAGACCCAGAAAATTGTTCTATAGAACAGCGAACATAACAGCATAGAAAAATAAAGATTTTTAACAATTTTTAAAAACAATGTAGGTTGCAAACATTTGATATTATTGGAACAAAAAACAGTTTGTGTTATAATATACATTTTTAACCATTTAATAATTTTAACCGATTTAATAAAATGATGTTTAAAAAACTCAGTACAAAATTTCGTTGTCATTGTCGATGTAGAAGGTTGTGAGAAAGGTTCGGGGTTCAACGCGGACCCTATATTTATTTTTTATTGTTTTTGTTTATTTTTTTATAGAACATAAAAATTATTTCTTTGGGATTTTTTGTATTAAATTTCTAGATATTACGATGTATGTATTCATATCACAGGATAAGAGAATATTTCGTCAACACTTAAGTCAACATTCTAATCAACATGCTAAAGCCGCAATTAGACTATTGCAGAACTCTGCAATATTTCTGCAATGGAAGTGCGTAAAATATTTATTGCAGAAAAGTATGGCAATGAACTCATTGCAAATCATTGCAATGACTCATTGCAATGTTTTGCAATGAGTTCATTGCCAAACTTTTCTGCAATGAATATTTTACACACTACCATTGCACGACTATTGCAGAGTTCTGCAATAGTCTAAATGCGGCTTAAGTCACGAATGCAAAGTTATTATTGCCAATCAATGCGAAACTTAATATCTGACGCATGGTCAATTCATTGCTATATTTTTGGTTAGGAAATATAGACAACTTCAGGGGAATTTTTAATTTGGAAGGGTTTTTTGTGAACAGTTAAGCTTAAGGATGTATAGATAGTCAAATCGCGTAGTATCTCTAATAAAATTTCAAACAAATTATTATGTAAAAATTTCAATACAGGAATGCTTTTTATCAATTACAACAATTTTCTATGATAGAATATTTCCAAAATATTATATAATTTTATAGTACTAAAAAATATGTGTCTCTAATTTGACTACCGCTACTATATGGAAAAGCAAATCTGGCAACGTCGCAGTCAGTCAAATATATTTATTATATTAATTTAAAATTATTTTCTTTTATTGTTGCGTGTCCTGTAGGAATAAATAAATATATTTATTATTTTATTTTAAAATCTGATTGTCACGCACGATATCTTATTATGAACAAGAACGATGAAAAAAGGCTCTTCTTTGACCGACACACACAACGTTGCCAGATTTTCTTACTGCAAATGGCGGTTAGCTTTCCTTTGTACGCAGCAGATTTTATAAATTTTTAAATCGAATATGTACGTCTGATTGCCGGTGACACCGCTATTTTTGGGCTCAAAAAATCATAAATCGCACAGAGAAACTGAACGTAAGTTTTTTTTTCGGATGTCTTTGCAAGAACATTCTTAATTTTTAATTTTTCTAACAAATTTTGATACTTCCGCCGAATATAATATAGAGTGAATGATAACTTTGAAATTGATTATTTCGCGAAAATTGTCGGTGAGATCTAATTTTTTGATTCCAATCGATGCAGGAACGTTTATTCTGTAATATATTTTAAAATCCGACGTAAATCTTTGATTTCATAAATGTTATATACACCCTTAAGTACATATTGGATATCACTCGAATTTTGCAATTCGAAATAACTTTTCATTTTCTCTAAAATTCCTTTAGAAAAATTTTTTGTGTTTCGTGCCATAATGACTTTACACTCGTGACTTAGGATGTTGATTAGAATGTTGACTTAAGTGTTGACAAAATATTCTCTCATCCTATGAATTCATACATCGTAATGTTTAGAAATTTAATGCAAAAATCCCAAAGAAATGCAATTTCCAATATGTAATCATAGATGAAAGATTCAACTTAAGTAAATATGAAAAATGATGAAGTTTCAATTTAGAAATTATCTGAACATGAAAGGCTAATTATCTGAACATGAAAAACTGTGGCTAAGTTGTGTAAGAGACACGGGATTTGAACATACGTCTCTGATGAATTGAGTTTGAATCCTGGCACGAAACACAAAAAATTTTCTAAAGGAATTTTAGAGAAAATGAAAAGTTATTTCGAATTGCAAAATTCAAGTGATTTCCAATATGTACTTAAGCTTAATTGTTCACAAAAAACCCTTCCAAATAAAAATTGTTCCTTTTTATTCATAAAAATTCCATTTACGGCATTTAAATTTTTCGATAATGTAGTCTCAGCCATTTCGTTCAAATTTATTATTTATATCATTTCGATATTAATAAGAAAATTAATTATTTATATGACAGATAGTTTGTTTTCCATAATTATTTTTGCATAGTTTCATTTTCTGTAAATAAACTAAAGAAAAACAAAAGCTGCCATTTCATTATTTTCTTAATGCATATTATTATTTCCAACCATTTGTGATTGATCGTATAAAAATTTATAATATGTACACTTCACGATGGTTTTTTTGTAGAATTATAGTTAAGCAGCAGGTGCACACAGAATAGATTAGAAGAGGTTGGATTATGATGGATAGTACTTAGTAATTGTATCCAAGCCAGATGAAAAGGCAAAGAGTGTATTGGCGTGTGGGGGAAGGGGGGGGGGCGCAGACCGCGGGATACCCCTAGTATTGTATATGTATCTAAAATTTATGAGTTTTAAACTGTTCTACCGAAGTCTATTGTCAGAGTATTTGTATGTTGTGATTTGGTATTTAACTTTATTTTGTGTGATGTTATAATTTATATTTTGTGTGTGTTTCGGAACATATTTTTGATATTGTGTGAAGTAATTAAATTTAATAATGAACAATTTAACTCCATGTACTAACTTTTGATTACTTGCCAATTGGTATATCATTATTTTCTCTAGACTGCAATTAATAAGTGTAATTTGATCATCATATTAAAATTTTGCTTTTCAATTCAACTATGATGTTGAGGATATTTCCTAATGTTTTTTCCATTCTACTAAATTTCTTTTCCAGTGAATTTACCTTAAGCTCTAATGATGCTTGTTGTATTGCCTCTGGCTGCTGACGCTCTTGTTGTTGATACAGATTCTGCTGTTGCATACCGGATTTTGCTGCATTAGCATATGATATATTTGCACTAAAAGGAATTGTGTCTGAGAGTATTTTAGGTTGATTTCTTTGTCTTATTTTGTTATGCAATTTTTCTACGAGCATTTTATAAATTGGACAGCCTTTATAAGAAGCAGGATGTCCTTTTGCTTTGCAGTTTGTACAGTATATGTCGTCTTTGGTGTCCGCTTCAGTAACTGCGCATTCACCTGGCTCATGTATTTTTTCACATTTGACACATCTAAACTGTAAATTACAATTTGAAGCTGCGTGTCCAAATCTCTGACATCTTCTGCACTGAATTATTTCGTTGCGCTTTTCTAATTTTTGCCACCTAATTTTTTGATAATTCAAATTATTAACACATGATAATCTGTGTAGCTCACTGTTTTGAGTAAATTGTACAATATACAATGGAAGTTTTGCATTGTTGTTTATTAATTTTTGGCTAGTCATTTGAATTATTTTCGTAATTTCTATATTACAATTTTTAGTTTTCTCACCTAATTCTCGTTGTAAATCTTCTATGTTTTCGTCTCTTCCTAAGCCTCGCAGAACTAATGATTTCGGTTTTTCTGATTTGATTGTGTAAGTATGATATAATGTCGCCGTTTTCTTTAATGAATTACGATATTTTCTAGAATCTTCTTCATTTTTTATATGAACCGTGTGTCGAGATTCACTATTTCTTTTGATTTCAAAATTTTTCATGTCAATTTCTAGATGTTTTGCTATATCTATAGAAGTATCAATTGATTGTTCAGAAATCCTTATTGGTGGAGTTTTTGTTTGAGTTTTCTTTAGATTATTAAAATCAACTGATGTATTTCTAGTACTATTATTTTTCATTGATTTAAATTCATTTCGGGAGATATTTTTAACCATTACAGTTTTTTGAGTTGCATTTTGTTTATTTTTGTTTTGTTTTCGAATTTTTGTTATCCATTGTTCATTGTTTTCATCACACATATCTTCATTATTATTATCGGTAAATTCTGCATTAGCGTTTGTATTTTTAATTAAATTAAATGATGGTGATGGTTGTACCGTTATATCATCCAAATTATTCTGGTTTATATTTGCTAGTTTTTTAATTTGATCATGTAAATTATTAATAATATCTTTTAAGTTGTCGATTTCTTTTCTTAACGAAGCATTTTCATCTTTTAATTTTGGTTGTTTCACCATTATTATACTGTCATCAGAGTCTATTATTTCTTGTTTGCGTCAATTTACTAGTAATTGTAGTTTACTGAAAAAAAAGTTTTTTATATCAAAAAGTATTATTAGCACTATCTAGCACTATAACACGTATATTGTATTTCACAAAATTAATTGTATGTTATTATTTTAATTAATTCTTTGACTTTAATTTCAATTAAAAAAATATGGAGGGGCTGAAATCTCACAGCTCTGAAATATCAAGACTTCGATCTGGGTTAAGGATTTGTATATAGTTTTCAGCAAAATACTTTTATGAGGACATGGTTTTTAGTTTTGGGCAGCGATGTATATCAAACATAACTCTTTGTTAAAGTACAAGTATTTTTTATCTCTGTTTAAAAATTTATTACAAAACTAACACGAATCATCAATACGTTGCCGGAAAATTATAACCAAAATTCCAAAAATATTGTTAAATTAACTAAAATCAAACTTTTTCAAAATTCCAAAAATATTCCAAAAATTAGAATAAAATTAAATATTTAAATTTTTTCTAAATTCCAATAATATTTCAAAAATTCTTAAAAATTCAAACTTTTTCCAAAATTCTAAAATATTGCAAAAATTATTACAAAATCAAAAATTGAAAATTTTTTCAAAATTCCAAAAATTATAATAAAATCAAAAATTAAAAAATTTTCAAATTCTAATTATATTCAAAAAATTTTTACAAAATCAAAAATTAAAACTTTTGCCGAAATTCTAAAAATATTGCAAAAATTATTACAAAATCAAAAATACAAACTTTTTCAAAATTCCAAAAATATTTCAAAAACTATAACAAATTCCAAAATTTCCATGTCCAATATCATTCTAAATTACATTTACGTCATAAAAACAGCTACATTTTTTTACCAAAAAATTGGCTAAAAAAATAAATGAAATCATTTTTTGACACACTTGACATTATTTTTTGACAAACTTATAATGCCATAATTCTCTATAATAATAATAAAATATCATGTCATACAAACTATTAATTTTATTTTTTTCTCAAAATATTGGGTAAAAATTAAATAAAAACCTTTGACACACTTGACAACATTTTTTGACAAACTTATAATGCCATAATTCTCAATAATAATAATAAAATTTCATTTCAAACAAACAATTTTATTTTGTTCCAAAAAATTGGGTAAAAAAATAAATAAAAATCTTTTGACACACTTGACAACATTTTTTTGACAAACGTATAGTGCCATAATTCTCAATAATAGTAATAAAACTTCATTTCAAACAAACAATTAATTTTATTTTTTTTCCAAAAAATTGGGTAAAAAAATAAATAAAAATCTTTCTTTTGACACACTTGACAACATTTTTTTGACAAACTTATAATGCAATAATCTAGTTTTTGATCTCATATACCAATCCTACTCGAAATCACTTAAAATGAACGTTTTTTAAGCCAAAAATATGAAAATATGCTATTTTTGACACACATAATGATTTTTTTGACTCACTTCTGGTACAGTTATCGAACACAGCGTCCTTTCGGACCTGTTCCTTAAGTATACCTATTTTTAAAAAAAAAAAATTTTTGAAATCCCTCCAGCGGTTTTCCCTGCAGCGTAGGTGATGACGGCCGGCAGACAGACATACATTTTTTTTTTTTTTGCTGTTTAGGTAGATTTCATATAAAAATCTACCTATTGCAATGGGCTTCATCTCGGAATTTCGGAAAAATTTTTGTGCCAAACGACTATATATGATAAGCGGAGACGAAAAAACAAAAAAAAAAAAAATTTATATATATTTTATATATATATATATATATATATATATATATATATATATATATATATATATATATATATATATATATATATATATATATATATATATATATATATATATATATATATATATATATATATATATATATATATATATATATATATATATATATATATACTAGCAGGACCCGGCGTGCTTTGCTACGCTTATAAATAAAGATTGTGCACAGACATTTTGTTGACGTAGTAGCAATGATTTCAAAAAGTGGTAATGAGAATGATAGCATAATTTTTAATTTATCTTTTTAAAAATATGGATGAAAAATAATCAGCAATCTAGCTGATCAGTTCGGATATATGAAAAATTAGCGATCAAATAAGTTTTCAAGGAAGCAAAAAAAATTTAAGTAACTTGTTGAATTAGTAGAGGTGTGTCATCTCTATATAGAACAGTATACAGAACATAAATAGATTTACAAATGTTCGCAGTACCCATATGTTCAATGTGCTCAGTGCTCACTAAGAAAAGAGAACCTAAAGGTCTCTAATGTTCAATTTCTCGATGCTTCTGCAGGTTATACATTATTTGTTGTGGCTCCATTGTTGGTTCAGAGTAAAAGAGATTATCTAGTTTTATGCCTCTATTCTGTCTACGCAACATATAATTGTCCATACGAATTTCAATCCGTTCTACATCTAAAGCGCGCACTTTTAATGATTGAGCGTGATCTTTTTTTATGGTGATTGCAAACATCAATTTAATTGACAATTGTGATCTTTTGAATTGAAATGCTAATCAACCAATATTGTAATTATATTAAACCTAATCATCAGTATTGTATTTATATTAACGACGTAATTTCACATTGACCGACGGAGCAGATCGATTCGGCGGTAGCATTAATAATTGATTGAGAACTAAGTTCGCGAATACTACGCACAGATCTTTAATCATTTTGCTATATTGGGCAGGAAATATCATCAACCATGTGCGATTTATATTTTTTCCCATAACGTTCTTGTAGATGAAGAACAGTAAGCGGTCAGCATTATTTCAAACAAAGCCCGAACTTAGTTTGGAGGTGACGTGCTGCACGTGTCATTGATGAATGATGCATACATCCCAGTGCTGCTTCATTGGAGCACGCTAAAACTGAGATGTTGCCTTTATTAAAGTACTTTCTAACTAACGTATTTGACTGATTTGGCATATATACCGTATTCCAAGTTTATGTGCGATCTGTATGTTCCTTGTAGCAAAGGATTAATATGGAGTAACCATCCATGTTTAAGGAACTATTTTCATGTTCCCGTTTCGCATATCTATATGTTGTTACCTTACCGCCATTTGCTGCGGCTCTTGTTTTATATAAAGGATAATCATCGTTTCATGTAACTGAAGTTCCTGTAACTGACTGAATCCTTGATGATATTACTTTGCGTACTTTGGATTTAGTGGATTCAGTGTTCTGGAAAGCTCATGTTACATATTTTTCGTCACAACTTCCTACAAATCTTTATCGAAACTGGCATCGTATATTTGCCGTGCATTTGAGATGATTTTGTGTTGTGAATAACCGTCATATTAAATTGGCTCTCGCAAATAAGCTGGTACTTCAGAGAAAAGCTTGGTTTGATTTAAACGAATGAATATTAAACGTTCTGTTTCGAATGTTTTTGCATACATATCTACCATGTATTGGTAAAACAATCGACGGCATTTCCAAATGTGGAAATTGATCCTTCTTTTATTAACAAAAATATATCCCGGTTGAATATATTATGAATCTTCTCACATGTCCTCTGGCAGGCGTTTTGTCAACCTGAACTATTGAAACTTATATATGTATCACATACATCATGTCAACTGCTGTTTTGAACAAATGCACAAAATCGTTTTTTGCAATCTGGTTTTCAAACAAATTATCAAAATGCCATTCCATGTGGAAGTATTTGGTATAATATACAATAGAACCAATTTCCATGCAATGGGCAAAAATGCAATAGAACATTTTAATGACCGTATGTATATAAATGTATGTATATATGTGTTGAGTGGTCTAGTGGTTAGCACTACTTCCATTTTGGTCAAAGTGTTGTTATACAAAGTCATTAACAACCATCAACACACTGGTTATACAATAACACTGGACACTGGAGTGGTTATACAATTAACCGGTAATCAACCAATATGGTTGATAAATTGGACAAAACAACATATGGTCGTATATAAATTCGACAAAACAATAACTAATCGATTAAATTAAGTCTTTAAGTGAAACTCGACCATAAAAAGATTGAATTGAGATTAATGCAAGTCAGGGACACTTGTGCTTGTTGACAGCTTACATTCCTATATGAAACACATATCGCTAAAAAAACACTATATAATAACCTTTCTGTATTTGAATGCAACATTGTGTCCAAATTTCAAGAGAATTGATCCAGTACATTCCTAGATTGCCTATTTTGAACCAACGAACATTTACATTTTTATTTATCATATATAGATAAGTAGATAGAAGATAGATAGATAGATTAATAGATTGATCAGTTATCGACTACTGAGAATTGAAGAGTATTCCAGTACTAATATCGCAATTAAAAAATGAAGGTTGGTGGTAGAAGGGGGAAAATTAAGGATTATATGTATTTTGTAATGTCGAATCATAAAAAAATTAAAATAAAAAAATTTGTCTGAAAAATACAAAAAGTTTTTTGGGGGGAGGGCCCCCCTTATAACTTAATGGTATAAAAAATAGTTTACGACCGATTCTCAGACCTACCGTATATACACATAAAATTTCATGGAAATCAGTCAGGCCGTTTCGGAAGAGTAATTGAAGAGTATTCCAGTACTAATATCGCCATTAAAAAATGGGGGTTGGTGGTAGAAGGGGGAAAATTAAGAATTATATGTATTTTTTAATGTCAAATCATAAAAAAATAAAAATAAAAAATTTTGTCAGAAAAATACAAAAAATTTTGGGGGGGAGGGCCCCCCTTATCACTTAAGGGTATAAAAAATAGTTTACGACCGATTCTCAGACCTACCATATATACACATAAAATTTCATGGAAATCAGTCAAGCCGTTTCGGAGGAGTTTAATTACAAACACTGTGACACGAGAATTTTATATATATAGATATATATATATATATATATATATATATATATATAATATATATATATATATATATATATATATATATATATATATATATATATATATATATATATATTATATATATATATATATATATATATATATATATATATATATATATATATATATATATATATATATATATATATATATATATATATATATATATATATATTATTCAAATATTTTAATAACTTTCGACTATAAACACTTCAGTTATTAAAATATTTGAATAATATTAAAAGTCGAAGAGATATTAAATATAAATTGATTATATATTTATGATCAAAATTTGCATATATATATATATATATATATATATATATATATATATATATATATATATATATATATATATATATATATGGGTGATTCTCCAAAAAGGGTACATTTTATGTCCAAGCAATTTTTCTTATGTAAATAATTGTACAAATTCTGTGTATGCTAGTGGAAATTGCAACGTGTTTCTAAGAGAATTAAGCAACAGTATAAAAGAAGCAATTTAGTTTTATTTTTATTGAAAAATATGATCTCGAAACGTGATAAATCACGTCCGTGGACAGTCCCAAGACTGAAGTTTTAAAATAATAAGATTCAAAATCAAAATAATAATTACATTGAAATAAAAAATATACTGTATGAAATAAATAAATATGTCTACTTATTGTACCTCAAACCTTTATCATGAACAGATTAACAAAATCAGTTTTACAGCAGAAACTAGAATGTCCCAAGAATTTCAGTCACTTCCGTGGACAAAATGTTTATTTCTTCTATTTCGTCATAGATGGCATTACAAGAACCAAATCTATGATTTATAAATTGTCAGTCAGCCATATTAGCTTTCGAGAACTTTTGTTAGCAGGTTGAGTGTTCTAATAGAGTTCAATTTGCCATAGAACATCAAAATTTTAAGTAGGGCAAGATCATAGAGTCACATTCGTGGACATCATAATTCTGTAAGTAATTGCTAAATTTAAATTTTTATTGTAGTTATAGTAAAAGTGAATTATATATATAATACATTTCAAAGAACAACTTCCTAAAACCAAAATGTAATCATTCACAGAATGTTTTTAATGAATTTATCACATCCGTGGACATCACGTCCGTGGACATTCAATGTCTCCGTCGGGACAGCTAAGTAACAGACGTGACACAAACAATAATAGTGTGATCTTTAATATTTATAAATGATTTTTGTTGATAAAACTTAAATTAACTTACATTATTATCATGTTATAAGCAAAATTAAGAAAAGCTTGTCGGAAATGAACTCCTTACACACTGTGATTTTTCACAGAATTATAACTGCAAATATTCTGAGGAAGTACAAGCAGTACACTTTGGCGGATCGAAAATCAGGTTTCTTTAGACATAATAGTTGTTTATTATCACTATGGTAGTAGTTGTTTATTACCACCATCACATCTGTGGACAAGTAAAGATTTAAAAGTTGTTTTTTCTTAAATTTCTCAAATATGATCTGGGCTATAATATGACTTAATACAGCAAGTTATTATCTAATAGAAAACATAATAATAACGATTTTTATTTCATGTTTAAAATTCAAAAATTCGTTTTTTCAAACTACCCCTTTTCAGGAGAATGACCCATATATATATATATATATATATATATATATATATATATATATATATATATATATATATATATATATATATATATATATATATATATATATATATATATATATATATATATATATATATATATATATATATATATATATATATATATATATATATATATATATATATAGATATATATATATATATATATATATATATATATATATATATATATATATATATATATTTATATATATATATATATATATATATATATATATATATATATATATATATATATATATATATATATATATATATATATATATATATATATATATATATATATATATATATATATATATATATATATATATATATATATATATATATATATATATATATATATATATATATATAAACGATATGAGATATAACGAAAACGACCGGCACTCTCACGGTCGCATTTGTTGAGGTAGATCAAAAAATTTTCTGTACTTGTGTGTTCTAATAATATCTTGAACAAGTTCGTGAATCAGCAAAATCCGACACGCGGTTAAGAAACTAGAGGCTTTTTTCTGAAAAAAATTGATTTTTTAAAACCGTTATAACGGCCGTTTTGATACTAATATTTCAAAAAATTTAACAAATTTAGAATTTTTGGAATATTTTTTATCAATTTATTTTAAAAATAGACCTCTGCAGTTAGAGGTTCCTAAGTGAGCGGCACCAACAAAAAAGTTTGCAAAAAAAAATTTTTTTTTGAAACAACCGGCACTCTCACGGTCGCATTTATATGGCCAGATCAAAACACCTTTTCTAAAAATGTGCGTTTTATTAATATCTTGGACAAGTTCGTAAATCAGCCCAATCCAACACATGGTTAAGAAACTAGAAGCTTTATACTAGAAAAAAACTCTGTTTTTTAGATCCGTTATAACGGCCGTTTAAATTCTAATATTTTAAAAACTTCATAAATTTAGAATATTTAAAACCTTTTTAATCAGTTTCTTTCAAAAAAAAGACCTCTGCAGTTGGAGGTTTCTGAGTGAGCGGCTCCAACAAGAAAGCTTGTAAAACACAAAATGCGTTTGAATCAACCGGCGCTCTCACGGTTGCATTTGTGGAGCCAGATCAAAATACCTTTCTTAAAAATATGTGTTTTATTAATATCTTGGACAAGTTCGTAAATCAGAAAAATCTGACACATGGTTAAGGAACTATAGGCTTTATACTAGAAAAAAAGGTGTTTTTTTTAGTCCGTTATAACGGCCGTTTTGATACTAATATTTTTAAAATCTTCATAAATTTAGAATTTGTGAAACTATTTTAATCCGTTTCTTATAAATATAAACCTCTGCAGTTAGAGGTTTTTGACTTGTTGGCTTCAACAAAAAAGTTTGCAACAATCCCCAACTACAATTTCCAAAAACCTTATAACAGTCAATGTCAACCTTATAACAGTCAAAAAATAAAAGATTTGAATAGAAGAAATTAATTTTTTTTCTTAGAAATAAACTATTTTGATATTTTTCAGTAATTGCACGACATATGATATAGAGTAGGTTTGTGTCATAAATTGTCACACACATGTTCTGTGGTAGATTTGATATTTGTTTGTTGCAAAATTGGATAGATATAATTTTGCTTGGAGGTAGCTAATTTTCTTTTAAAATTTGTTCGATATCTGTTTGAAATTAGTTTGTTTAGTTTAAACTAATCTGATACATCAGATTCTACTGGCACACAAAACTGTCTGATCTCGAAATCTACCTATTTCTAGCGGATATACGTGCCGCTTGGACTTTTTAGAATCAGTAGGTCCTAAAACGTCGAGAAATGCCAAAAAAAGCAGGGGTAAGAATTTCACTTTTGACTCATGAATGTAATACTTAGGTCTTTCAGACCGAAGTAAAAAAATAAACTACGACTGATCGATATGGGATATCAATTCAGACTCTTAGCTTAAAAGGTTCTAAGCCCTATATGTACAAAACAAAATTTATTTAGAAAATTGTTAACACAAAAAAATTGTTTTGTTGATTAATTAACCAACACTACCTGACTGTTCTTGATTATCATAACAAGGTGATTTCTATGTGTAGGCTTTGGATATCTCCATGACATCAACAATGAATGCTATCTGACTCGAAATATTCAGATTTGCTTCCATAGATCATAGATCTAGAAACAAAAAAAACATGATAGCCACAGTGTTTTCACAGGACCCATGAAAACCAAATTTAAGCATGCAAAACAGAATACGATCCTGCAGAATAAAACCCAAAAATATAAGATGAATTGACAAGAGCTTAGTTCAAGTAAGAAGCAAATGATAAAAGTAATGGGTGTAATATTCACACTGCTTCTACCATAATCCAACATGAACTTCGATATTTCACCTGTTCCCTGTGTTATATGTAGTAATCAAAGTTCGTTTCATAGAGTATTGCTTGAAATGATGTAGTATAATATTTACAATCGAATATCTTTAGAGTGATACGTCCCTCGTCTTTGTGTATTCTCATCTTCCAATTCATAAACCGTAGTTCCAACGTTTGTTTTACTTTAGCTTTTAAAAATTTCGGAGACAATTTTGCGTTAACCTGTCTTCCCGCGTCACTTAAAGCAAAATTACGCCGATAAACAATAGTTACTGGTTTAAATATGACCGTCCTAGATCGCAAATTATAACATTTGGCATTCTGAGCAAGAGCTTCTGAAGTTAGCTCCTTAATTTTTGATCTAATCAGTCCTAGTTTATCCTGTTGTTCCAAATTATCACCAGGCTCATCCAATAGGTTTAACCTTTGTAATATCTCATAGTCAGAACTCAGAACCATGCGTAATCATCGGTAATCCAAAGACGGCGTAAAAAGGAGAGCATCCAATCGTTTGGTGTAAGGACCCTCGAAGTGCGCAAGCAATGTCACTTATGTGTTGGTCCCATTTGGTGTGTTCCTTCCCAATATACGCACGAATACCAGCGAGGACACTGCGGTTCACATGCTCAGATGCATGTGCCTGTGAGAATAGACGGCAGTCAAGGTATGAGTCACACCCCATTTGGTCAGAAACCCTTCAAATAATTTCGACTTGAACTGGGAACCGTTGTCGGATATCACCACTTGAGGAACTCCGAATACGTGAAACACTTGTGTTTCCAATGCTTGACATATGGGTTCTGAAGTCAACTTTTTTATCGGGAATAAAAACGGAAACTTTGTGAAGTGGTCCAACACCACTAGGATTGCTATGTTTCCAGACTTTGAGCGTGGATAAGGGCCAAGAATGTCAACAAACAATCGTTGTCCCCATTCTGTCGGTTTGAAATGCAGTGGTCATTGGAGCTCGTAATACCTGATTTGGAGCTTTTAACACTTTACATGTTTCGCAATTTCTTACATAATCCTGGACCTGTTTAGCCATGTGAGGCCAGAAGTATAAACGCCTTAAAGTGTAGAGTGTTTTAGCAACTCCACCTAGTGATGCAGTTGGAAGATCGTGTGCCTTCGAAATTAGCCCTAGAGTTAATTCTTCGGGAAACCACAACTTCCAGACCTCTCCTTCTGGTGGTATGTCGCTGACTGAAAACATTAGTTTTCTAAGTACTAATCCGTCGGTGGTACGTAGGTCTGGTAGAGAACCAGCCACTTCCTCAACAATTTAATTTAACCTTAAATAAGCCTTTGATTTAAGGGCGGATGATTCCATTATTAACTTCAACTCTTGCTTGTTTCGGTTGAAAGTGCATCAGCTGAAAACATTCTTGATAGGGCATCGGGCACAATGTTCAAACTTCCCCGTAGATGTCCGATGGTGAAGTCAATCCCTTGCAGCTTCAGACTCCATCAAGCCAAGCGACCCGATAGATCCTTCTGCTGCATTAACCATCTCAATGAACTGTGACCAGTGATGACCTTAAATGAGTAACCTTCTATGTATGCGCGAAATTTTTTTACACCCAAGATCGCAGCCAGACATTCATTCTCAATAACACACTCTTCATCCACCTGCACCAAAACACAGCCCACACCGTCATTACTGGCGTCACATTGAAGAATGAATGGTTTCAAGTAGTTCGGATTTACAAAAACAGCCGCGGAAGTTAAAGTTTCCTTTAAGGCTTTAAAGGCCACATTCGCTTCGGGAGTCCACACCATTTTACCTGGTGATTCAGCAAATCCGATTCAGCAAATCTTCAGCAAATCCGAAATCGGAGCCGCTAATGAGGCGAACCCAGAAATGAACCGACGGTAGTAACCAGCCATACCTAAAAATTGTCGGACTTGTTTCACTGTACTAGGTACAGGGAATTCGGCGATAGTAGCGGTTTTATCTTCGTTGATTCTTATTATGCCTCCTCCAACTACGTATCCTCAGTATCTCACTTCCTTTTGCCACATTTATGGTTAAGTTCGCTCGTCTAAGCCATTTTGCAACTTCTTCCAGTACACGGATATGTTCTACGAACGTATCCGTAACTATCAATAAGTCATTCAAGTGCACAAAGACGCACGCGCTCAACGGTGGTGGGATTACTTGATCCATCAGTTTGATCATGGTTTGAGGCGCATTGCACAGTTCGAAGGGCATCCTTACGAACTGATACAACAGCCTACCAGGGAACGTAAAAGCAGTTTTCTCTTTAGACGACAAACTGGAGATAAAATTAGCTTTAGGCAGACGACTCAGGATCCCGTCTATTTGTGGAAGTGGATAGGCATCTTTTTTCGCGATGGTATTAACTAAAATTAAGCACAAACGAACTGTACCTGGCTTACGCACCAGTACTACTGGAGAGTTCCAAGGACCAGTTCCAGTTATGGGAACTGAATCCCCAACATCAATCTTGTGTTCCAACACATGTGCACGTCCCAAACTCATTTTTAAAAATGATGGAAGCAAGCGGATCGTACCCTGCAGCTGTTCGTTTTCTTCCGCGGTAAGGCTGCCGGTCACTGGCTCAATCGAATCTACGGTATTTGATATAGAAAAGTGATCGAACAAGTGAAAAAGTTTAAAGAAATCTATACCCAGGTATAGATTCTGTGTGAGGGATGGAATGACAAATAAGTTAATTGACTTGGTTTGGTTTCTAAAGGATATTTTAGTATTCAAAAAACCAACAATTTTCTGACTAGTTCCATCAGCTGTTTTCACTTTGGCTTTTGTTGAAGTTAGAAGGGCTGGATTAAACAATAATTCTTGAGCAAACACACCCCCAATAGCACTAATGGATGCACCACTATCAAGCAATCCAGCTCTTAGTTGGTCTAGTATTTTCACGTTGGCATGGTACCGCAAATCATCGGGAACGGAGATAATAGATGACACTATCTTTGACCGGAATGATCTACGTACTCGCCAGAAGTTTCGTATTCTGATAATGGATCTCTTGCTAGTGTTAGTACTGTTCAATGAATTTATTCCTAAATCCGATCTTCTTGCCAGATATTCCTGTAGTCTTTGCTGATGGGATTTCCAATTATGTTCTGATTTAGTACCTCAAAGATAATCGTACGATTCATCCCTTCTTAAGATAGAAACCTTGTTCGTCTTATCTATGGACGTGGAAGGTGGATTATAAAATGTATCACTTAAATCATATGGCTATTTAGGTTTTGAGTTTGGAGACCCTACAACATCTCTAGTGCTTGGTGCTTCTACAAGATTCATATGAGAATTTAACGAAGATGAAAAGGTAGGAAACGTATTGATCGTAACAGACTGTTGACCAGTAGAACACTCGATTAGAACTGGAGTGTGTGATATATAATGTACCGAACTGGGCCCATACACGCAACTTAGACCTTGCAGATCTGGATCAGCAATGCAAATTGAACTAGATGGTTGGCAATCTGTCCATTGTTTATAATGTTTTACTGAGTTAGTATAAATGGTATCCTGTTGAGCGGTTTCACTGGCCAATTCTGAAGGTTTAGTAATGGTTATTGATGTAAGCTCAATTGGGCTAAGAGTAAGAATGAGAAGCCTGTAGTCCGAGTAAAGATCTATTGATGGGTGCGACCGAGGTGGTTTTTGGTCGACCCAGCAGTAACATTTCTATTGCAATCTGCACATGGAAGAATTCCCGCTGTCTCATATTCCTTTAAAATAAAACGCATCGTTGTAGAACCTTTTCCAAACCCATAAAATAAATAATGATTTTATTTATCAAATATATAACAAAAAATAGTTGTAGAATCGTTGAGCTTTTTCAACTTAAACACCGTCACTTAGGATAATTAAAATAAAATCACTACCGCACGATTTATTTTTATTTAATTTTTATTGTTTTGTTTCTTAATATACATTAAGTACTGACTATGATTTACATTTGTTTGTTTCAATTTATTCCTATCTAACAGGAGTTTTTCTTATAAAAAATAAAGGGGAAATTTATGATACATTTTGTAAATGTAATTGGTTTTAAATAGGGCGTATAAAAAGTTAAACTTTAAATTTGTTAGTTGATTATTCAACCTTCTGCCCGCCTTGAAAGGGTTGATCTTTCAACTTATTGTTATTTTTTCATCTTCTATGTTTGGTTCCAAAATAGTGACAAGAGGACGTCCAACTAAAAAGTGTCCAGGTGTCAGTGGCTCGAGATCTGATGGACTGCTTGATAGAGGAGTAATTGGTCTCGAGTTCAAAATCGCTTCTACTTGTTTGATCAGCTAGTTGAGTTCTTCATACGTAAGTTGCGCATTCCCCATGATTTTTCTGAAATGAAATTTGGCTGATTTTACGGCAGCTTCATAAAGTCCAAAATGGGGTGCACCAAAATGGAGTGCACTAGGTGGTGCAAAATGGCATGAAATTTCATCAGATGTACAAAGTTTTTTAATTTCATCAGAAAGATTTGAAGCATGAAACAACTTAAATAATGTATGCAGTTCTGTGATGGCTTCTACGAATTGGTACCATTATCTGAAAACACATTTTTACACATACCTCTCGTCGCAATGAATCTTTTCAATGCACCGATGAAAGCAAATGTAGTCCAATCCGATACCAATTTCAAGTGAACCACCTTGGTTGTAAAACACACAAACACCGAGAGGTAGACTTTGGTTGGTGGTTTACCTCTTATTCTATGGTGTATATAAAATGGTCCACAAAAATCTATGCCAGTGTTGTAAAATGGTGGAGCTGGTTGAATTATGGTTTCCCATAATTTGATTCAGCTCACGAGGATTTATTCGAAAACATCTTATACATTTGTTGCAAGTTTTCAAAGCTAATCTTCTTCCATTAAGTGGCCAATAATACTACCTAATTGTACCTAATAGTGCTTGTGGATCTAAATGTAGTGTAAATTTATGGTAATGATTAAAAAAAAGTAGCTGTAAAAGGATGATTACTAGGAAGGAGGATAGGATGTTTTGTGGCATAAGACAGGGTTGACTGTTGTAAACGACCGCCTACTCTGATCAAATTCTCATCATCAAGAAAAATGTATAAGTTTTTAGATGATGATTTTGACTGATTGGCTTTTTATTTTTCAACATTTTCAATTCATCTTTAAAGCAGCGGGTTTGTACGACCTTCAAAATTAAAATTAATCCATTTTTAAGTTCGGTTGAACTAAGTGCTTCGAGTGAATCGTTTTTAATAACTTTACGTGACGCTTTGATTCTGCAATTTTTGATGAATCGAAATACATACGACATAATATTTCTTAATGAATTGAAGTTATTTAAGTATTTATTTTCCAACAAAATATCCGATATGTCTGTCATCTTCTTCTCGAAAATGAAAAATTTTAGGAGTTTTACAAAGTTCATCCTCGA
The DNA here is from genome assembly GCA_963693315.1 of Diogma glabrata. Classification (NCBI taxonomy): domain Eukaryota; kingdom Metazoa; phylum Arthropoda; class Insecta; order Diptera; family Cylindrotomidae; genus Diogma; species Diogma glabrata. The sequence goes on along the minus strand of OY856188.1, from coordinate 152,030,921 downwards.
CAATAGGTAATTCATCGGTTATGGTTTGGTTTATTGGCCGAGTTGATTTATCGTCTTTTAGAAAAGATGGACCTTCAAACCAAATATCGGTCTTCAATAAAGTTGATGGTAATAAACCACGTGAAATATGATCTGCAGGATTCATTTTTGAGCTAATATGTTTTCCATCTGTTATGTTTGAATGAATCTGAATTTTTGCAATTCTATTTCCTACGAAAGTTTTCAACGTGCAGGACTCAGAATTTATCCAAGAAAGAACTATTTTTGAGTCAGTCCAATATGTTACCTGGTCGATGTTGATATTTATGATTGGTTTAATTTTTTCAATCAGCTGTACCAACAAAAGAGCAGCACACAACTCTAAGCGCGGCAAAGTTGTTTTGGCAAATGGCGCCACTCGTGATTTTGAACAAATTCATATCACATTTACATCTCCATCACATTTACATTTCCTTTTCACTAGAGTCTGCGAATCCATGTAGTTGAATTTGAACTGCGTGCGGAAAAATAATATGACGCTTTATACAAAGATTATTTAAAAGTGGAAGTTCTGATCGAAAATCTATCAATTTCGTGTGCAATTCTTGGGGAAGAGCTTCATCCCAATGTTGCTTGAGCTACCATAATCTTTGCATAAATATTTCAGCAAGTGTAATTGTTGGAGATGTTTATCCAAGTGGATCAAAAATACGCGCAATATCTGATAATATTGTTCTTTTAGTAATTTTTTTTACTTTTACAGATGTAACGTTAAAACTTAATTGATCAGATGCTGGCTGCCAATACATCCCTAACGTTTTTATAAAATTTCCATCATCTATGTTCAGCAGCTTTTCTCTATGTTCACTTGGAATATCTTCCAAAATTTCATCCTGATCTGAGCAAAACTTTCTGAGTTGCATTCCGGCCGTGCTTAGCATATTAATCACCTCCAATTTAATGTTTTCTACATCTGCCAACGAATTCACCCCAGTTAAAAGATCATCAACGTATAAATCCCGAAGCAGTATTTTGTTTGCTTGCGGATAGTTTTGTTTCATCCACAGCTAATTTTTGTATGCATTTGGTGGCAAGGTATGGAGTGCTGGCTGTGCCGTATGTTGCTGTTTTTAATTCGAAGATTTTTAATTGTAGATTGATTGATTTTTAACTAGTATTGTTTCTCCAAATTATTACCTGAAATTGTGTATCCTCTCTTCTAACATAAATTTGACGATACATATTACTGATATCAGCAGTTAATACGAATTGATGGGTGCGAAATCTGACTAAGATGGAAAATAGATCTTCTTGTAGCACTTGACCCACCATAAGTATGTCATTGAGTGAGTAACCAGTTGTTGGGCGAGCAGATGTGTCGAATACTACACGAAGATGAGTTGTTGAACTATCAGGTTTAAGTACACAATAATGTGGTAGAAAATAATGATTTTCTTTTATTTTGTCTTCAGAAATTTGTTGCATTTGACCCAATTATTCATATTCTTCTAGAAACTTTGAATACTCAGCCTTTTGAACAAGATCTTTATTGAGTTTATTTTATAAAATCTACGAGTTGCCATATTTCTGGAATTTCCTAAAAGTGATGGACTTTTTGAGAATGGAAAAGCAACAACAAATTTTCCTGAAGGATCTCGTTTGGTATTTTCTTCATGTTGAAAAATGAAAAATGAAAAATGTTTTTCCAGAAACTCTTCTTGAGTTGTGAGTTTTAAGGTCACGCATTCAACGTTTTCAATTGTCCAAAATTTATCTAGTTGAAATTCTAACGGAGCATCAAATGAAGTTGTTGTTCCACAAAATGAGTTTGAATCTAAACTAAATGAAGGTGGAACATTGTTTGAATTGTAGAAGATGCAGGACCTACTACAACCCATCCAAAAGATGTGTTTTGAAGAATTGGAAGAGTATCCTATAATTTAATTTGTCCTACAGCGAGTAATTGATAATACAAGCCAGCACCAATGAGCAAATCAATTTGTTGAGGATTATAGAATTCTGGATCAGCAAGTTTAATGTTTCCAGGAATATTCCAATCTTCGTCGTTAACATTTGTATGTGGATAGATGTTTGTAATTTTTTGTAGAGTATGAGCTTCTATTGCAGTTCCAAAATTATTTGTTCTTGATTTGAATGTCATGTTTATGACATAGTTTGAAGACAAGTTCAAATTGCCGATAACACCAAATAATGTTTGATTCTTATGCATTTTTAATCCAAGGCGTTTTGCAAGCGCTTGATTTATAAAATTTAATTGTGACCCACTATCTAGTAGAACACGACATAATATATTTGACCCATTTGAATCAATAGCATAAATAACAGCTGTGCCTAAAAACACATAAGTTTTTTTGTTAATTTTTTAGCTACGCTACTTGATGAGCACAGAGCATCTGGTATTTGATTATTAGTCGAGGCTTGTAATTGTGAAGATATACCAACTAAAGGTGACTAAAAGTTCAGGCTAGATGACTTATCACATTGATGAAGAAGAGTGTGATGACGTTCTGGACATCCTTCTCTGTTACAATGGTATTGCGAAATACAATCATTAACCACATGATCAGGTCTGAGGCAATTGGTACATAGCTTCAACAGATTAATATGACGAAGACGCTCTTCCTTTGAGTTGGATTTAATCTTTTTACATTGAGTGATCCAATGACCAACCTTTTCACAAAATAAACATTTAAAGGACCGTTTAACGTTTTGAATCGACTGTGGGGCTAAAAGTACTGTTTTAGAAGTGAATTTTTTGGAGCTTGAACTTGTATTATGAGAAAGTTGCATTTTATGAGTTTGGTTTGCAATTTGTAAAACTTGGCTTGTTAATAAAGGCTTCCACTTCGGCATATGATTCAAGTCTATCTACTGGAGCTTTCATGTCCCACTTGCTTCTAGTTTTGGCATGTAATTTTGAAAGCAAAATTTCCACGATCAACTCCTCATATTGTGCTATTGGAAGACTTAATGTTTTAAGAATCTCAAGTGTGTATTGAATGTATCAATTAGAGTTCTTAGTTTTTCAGCAGAAGGCTTTTCAATAGTTTTGATACCAAACAATAAGATTCGAATATGACTTTTAGCAAATTATTTTCGATTATCATAACGTTTCTTTAATAGGTCAAGTGCAACTTCATAATTTTCTTCGATTGGAGCAAGCGAATCGATAGTTCTAGCAGCTGGAGCGATTAGTGAATTTCTTAAATGCTGAAATTTTAGAATGGTACAACAAGACATATTGTTATGCACCAAATTTGAGAATAGTTGAAAGAATTTTGTCCATTTAGTATTTACTAAATGGTTCGATTTCTATTTCTTTTAACCTAACGGTTTTTGATACATTATTTTGATGTTTTATTTCTGGTTTTGAGAGATTATTTAATAAAACTTGAAGTGCCGGTTTAAGAGTGTAGTATATTTCTTCAAAATAACTTTTATCTGCACATTCACACTTACTTTCATCATAATTCTCTAAATTATTTTGGTTAGAACATAATCCATCGAAAATTTTTCCTAAAGACTGAAGTCTCATCTCAATTTCTTGGATTGTAGCGGAATCTTTTTTCTCATTATAAAACTTTGAAACGCGCGATAATTATTCTAGTAAAACAGAACGATGAATTTTACATTTTTAGATTTCATATAAAAATCTACCTTTTGCAATGGGCTTCATCTCGGAATTTCGGAAAAATTTTTGTGCCAAACGACTATATATGATAAGCGGAGATGAAAAAACAAAAAAAATTGTATATATGTAAATTTGTTTTATATATATATATATATATATATATATATATATATATATATATATATATATATATATATATATATATATATATATATATATATATATATATATATATATATATATATATATATATATATATATATATATATATTATATATTTATATATATATATATATATATATATATATATATATATATATATATATATATATATATATATCAGGGTTGTAACGTATAAAACACGTATTATACGTACGTATAAAACGTATAAAACGTACAGTATAAAACACACAATTATTTACGTTTTATTCCGTATAAAAGTAAAATCCTTCATAAATAAAAATAAAAATTTAATATTTATAAAGCCTAGATTTCGGGACTAATAGGAACAGTTGCTTTAGAAAATATAGCGTCGGCATGATAATTTCTTACCCAACTATTCCTATTAGTTCAGAAAACTTCCACATTTAACGTAAATGCTTCTTTTCAAAATATAATTGTTTATTTTCAAAACGAATTTAGTCTGCAATAATTTGACATTTCCAACCACAACTTCTCACTAAACTTTTTCGTTTGACGTAAATACATATTATTTTAACTATATATTACAACTTTTGTATAAAAAGAAGATTTGATCTGCAAGAACCTGTTATTTTCAAACTGTGTTTATTAATTGGAAGTGGTGCAACCCGGATTCACACACTGAAAAAAACATGTCCTATTTCCAATCGAAATGCAATTGTCTGAACCTCACCGTGCGGTCACATATGGCGAATCAAACTATACGAAATTGCTTCAACAACTCTACAATGATAAATCGATGAAGTTGAGACAATCACACGAAATATTTATGTGAAAATAAAATATAGTTCAATTGATCTCAAATACTTAAACTTTAAAATGAAAAATTCATGATATAAGGCCAAAGAAAAATTTTTTCAGGGAAATAGTTATTATCTTTATTCAACTACTGTTATATTGGATATAACACTTTATATTTTAAATAAACCTCATTCTGTTGTTAGGAAAATGTTATCGTGTAGTTGTCCCAATCACAGTGAAATTGCTTGCAAATAATTTTTCTTTGCCATTTTTTCTCTGCCAACTTCGAGATGAGGTTGTCATGAACTTCAATTTTTTTTTCAGTGCACAACAAAATTTTTTTAAAAACATCTCTCTAATAATCTCTAATAATTTCCATAACTGCTATGAAAAAACGACATTTATTCTGAAACAACATTATATTTCCAGCTGTTCTTATTAGATGGGAGGAGCTGAAGTTGGATTAAACCATATTTTATATATTCAATAACATTTCATGATGCCAAATAATTAAGTTCATGAGCCAAATGTTTCTCATCCAAAATGCTTCCCATTAAGTATTAAGTAAATGTTGGAATCAAAATGAAAGAAAATCATATAGTATACGTGTTGAAAAATTCAAATATAATTTAATTGCTTTAGTTTAAGTGATCAAAAAAATCTCTAATATATAATTCAAAATTTTCAATACACCTAATTCTGTTTTTACACGGTCTTTTTTTAGACGGTTTTGAAATAACACGGTCTAGAAAAAAAATTTAAATTCGTTTTTACACGGTTTTATTTGAAATAGCACGGTTTAAATTTTGAAGAAAATTCGTATTTTTTTTTCTATATACAAAGCTAGACATGTTTAGTGTTAATCATAATAAATTATAAATTAACGTCTCTTAATATCTGAAGCTACCATGTCCAACTAGGGATTAGGATTAAATTTGAATAAATTAAATTACTTTAAGAAGTTTATGAACGTTATCTTTAAAATTTTGAGGATTAAAGCTATCAGGGAAAACCCTTGCTGGTGAGACATTCCATATGTGAGAGACTCTGCTGAAAAAATCACGCTGAAAAGCAACACTTCTGATTCTTTTTATATGAAGTGTAAAAGGATGGGCTACAAAATTTACTCTGGTGTTACGCGATAGGTTGCTAGTTCAGGTAAAATTGATTTTATCTCAGTCGAAGTTTGTTCATCCACAATGTATTAATAGAAAATTCTCAGATCAGCAACATTTCTCCTATGTTGCAAGGAATTTAACTCATTAATAAGAGTTGATTTGCTAAATAGTTTAGCAGTTCTGCGCTGAACAAACTCAATTTACTTCATACTACTAAAATCAGATACACCCCATATGTGAGAACAATACTCCATGCAGGGAGTATAAATGATTTATATATTAAAAGAAGCTGTTCGCTATTGAAAAACTTACGAAGTCGTTCCAAAGATCAAAATTTTCGAACAGCGTTCTTAGCTAGGTTAAAAATATGAGAATTTAATTTCATATTGTTTTCAACTTCTATTCCTAGAAGTATGTATGTACAGTTGATCAATTTTCTTTGAAGATTTTTTATTTTTTAACGCTAATCTTAAAGTTTGGAGGAAGAAAATTATTTTATCTTAATATACTCTTATTGATACTCTGGTGTAACGTGTCAAGTTTGCAGGCTTAGGTAAAATCGATTTGATATAGATAGAAGCCCGTTTATCCATAATGTAAAATACCGTCAGCGATATACCAGGAATCAAGCTCATTAGTAAGATTTGAATTGCTGATCAATTTAACAGCCCTCTGTTGTATACATTCAATCAAGACCTGTATGGTACACTCCATATGTGACAACAATAATCCATGTAGGGCGATCGTCTTTCGGCGAAAACCGCATTGTCTTTAAGTATTTTTGACCAGTTAACAAAGAACCTCATATTTTTAAAATTAATGTTTTTTTCAAATACTTTAGCTACAATCGATTAGTTTGATATGGGTTTGTAATTTGTTGTATCCGTTTTCGTACCTTTTTTGAAACTGGCTGTGCCTACACTAGCCATTTCCCAAAAAAACTAATATTTCAAACTATATATATGTCGTTGGAACAGCATGTTTGATTGAGCTTGTGAAACGTACGTTATCGCTTAAACATCTGAAAAGCATATGATCGAATCTAGCATGCCAACTTCATGTAGACATAAAGCATATTCAAAAATGCCTCACCGATCAAAACATTTCGGTATCCATCGATAGTTTTTCTTCTGAATCTAAATTAATTATTACTGGTGTTCTCCAAGGCACAGTTTTATTCCCCACTCTATTTTTAATTTATATCAATGATCTGTTGAAAATTATCAGTAACACGACAAATAGTTTTGCAGATGACATACAGTACATTGCACAGGTCATTCGTTCCCCTATCTTCAAAGGTAAAATGAATGAAAAAATAAATCTCGCCCGGAGAAACGTTGTTATAAATGTAAACGAGGACCTTGAAGGAGAAAAGCACCGAGGACCGAGAATAAAGTCGCCGATTGGGGTAAAAAATTTATTCAATTCTAATTCCACCAAAAAACAGCTATTGATTGTTTTTAGATCATAGACCGAGTTCCCCAATGATACTTCCATTAGTATCTATGACGAACAAATAGCATCCTAATTAGATGGTAAAAATATTTCATTCCGTATAATTTACTCCACATTTATAAGTTCTACATTCGTCCATGTATGGAATATTGTTGTCAAGTTTTGTGTGGTGCATCTATTTCGATCTAGGCTCTAGGCTAAATTTAACATCAAATCTTGATTTCCTACAACATTGTCGCACTGTTGCTGATCTCTGATTTAATTTTTGTTTTTTTATCAAATGAACTGTGCATACATGCACAAAAAATTTAATTTGGCTTTTATATAGACTCTTAATAGTTTTTTTGTACAAATCTTTTTATTTTACCTATTTTTTACAGAAATAAAGGGTATGGAACCAATCCCCTTTTTTTCTATATGCTGCATGTCTTTTTATGCATGGTTTTTTTTACACGTCTTTTCCTGGAACGTATCTACCGTGTAAAAACAGAATTGGGTGTATTCAAATCTAGTGAATTAAAAATTATTAATCAGTTTAATGTACAGTAACAAAGTCTTTCGTATAAAGTATAAAAATATACATTCAAATAACATCTAGAATTTAAATAGTTTTTGTTATAAATTATAAAATATATAAATAATTTGTAACTACGTAATTATATTTTTACTAAAATACACATATTTTTACTAAAAATATAATTAATATCTGAAGTAAGAAGTATTTTTAATTTTTTATGAATGAATTTCAAAAACAAAATCATATTATACGTTTTATACGTTATATACGTTTTATACGTTTTATACGTTTTATACGTTACGTATTATACGTGTAACGTATATAACGTTTTATACGTATATTAACAACCCGGATATATATATATATATATATATATATATATATATATATATATATATATATATATATATATATATATATATATATATATATATGTATATATATATATATATATATATATATATATATATATATATATATATATATATATATATATATATATATAAAAACTATAAATATATATAAACGATATGAGATATAACGAAAACGACCGGCACTATCACGGTCGCATTTGTTGAGGTAGATCAAAAACATTTTCTGTACATGTGTGTTCTATTAATATCTCGGACGAGTTCGTGAATCAGCAGAATCCGACACGTGGTTAAGGAACTAGAGCCCTTTTTCTAAAAAAAATTGATTTTTTAAGACCGTTATAACGGCCGTTTTGATACTAATATTTTAAAAACATTAACAAATTTAGAATTTTTGAAATCTTTTTTTATCAATTTGTTTTGAATATAGACCTCTGCAGTTAGAGGTTGCTGAGTGAGCGGCTCCAACAAAAAAGTTTGCAAAAAAATTTTTTTTTGAAACAACCGGCACTCTCACGGTCGCATTTGTAAGGCCAGATCAAAAATCCTTTTTTAAAAATGTGCGTTTTATTAATATCTTGGACAAGTTTGTAAATCAGCCAAATGCGACACATGGTTAAGAAACTAGAGGCTTTATACTAGAAAAAACTCTGTTTTTTAGATCCGTTATAACGTACAAATTCTAATATTTTTAAAAACTTCATAAATTTAGAATCTTTGAAAATTTTTTAATCAGTTTCTTTCAAAAAAATACCTCTGCAGGTGGAGGTTTCTGAGTGAGTGGCTCCAACAAAAAAGCTTGTAAAAACAAAATGCATTTGAATCAAGCGGCACTCTCACTGTCGCATTTGTGGAGCCAGATCAAAAAACCTTCCGTAAACATGTGTGTATTATTAATATCTTGAACAAGTTCGTAAATCAGAAAAATCTGACCCATGGTTAAATAACTAGAGGCTTTATACTAGAAAAAAAGGTGTTTTTTTAATCCGTTATAACGGCCGTTTGGATACTAAAATTTTTAAAAACTTCATAAATTTAGAATCTGTGGAAACATTTTAATCTATTTCTTATAAATATAAACCTCTGCAGTTAGAGGTTTTTGACTTGTTGGCTTCAACAAAAGAGTTTGGAACAATCCATAACTACAATTTCCAAAAACCTTATAACAGTCAATGAAAAAAAAATAAAAAGATTTGAATAGAAGAAATTAATTTTTTTTCTTAGAAATAAACTATTGTGATATTTTGCAGTAATTGGACGACAGGTCGTAGGTTTGTGTCATCAATTGTCACACACATGTTCTGTGGTAGATTTGATATTTGTTTGTTGCAAAATTGGATAGATATAGTTTTGCTTATATGTAGCTAATTTTCTTTTTTAAATTTGTTCGATATCTGTATTAAATTAGTTTGTGTTATTTAAACTAATCTGATATATCAGATTCTACTGGCACACAAAACTGTCTGATCTCGAAATCTACCTATTTCTAGCGGATATACGTGCCGCTTGGACTTTTTGATTTTCATTTCGTTCGACATAATTTAAATTATAAAATAACCGAAAGCACAACAACTATGATTTTATTAAAACTGGTATTTAAATAATCGAAACACCACTTTGTTTTTAACCTTGCGCACCAAAATTGTTATTGCTATAAAAAATAGGTTAAATTATAAACAGCGTTGGTTAAAAACACTGTTTTTTTTAAAAAAAAACAAAAAAAACTGTTTTTTTTGTTTAAAACGCATTTTTTATTGTTTAAAACAGTTTTTTTTGTTTTTTTTGTGTTTTTTTTGTTTTTTTTGTGTTTTTTTTGTTTTAAATATGTTTTATACTACAAAGATTCGTTTTTTTGGTTTTAAATGAAAATATGTAATTGGAGTGAAAAAACTCCAAAGAAAATAAGTGTTTTAAATATTCTCAGATTAATAAGGGTCGTCTAAAGATTTTCATCTGAAGAGGGTCTGTAGGTCCAAATGTTCTTAGATTCTTTGAAAATGCTCAATATATTCTGAAAGATTCTCAAGATTTTGTGGCTATTCTTAAGGATCACGTTTGAGATTCTCAAGATTTCTTGAATATTCTCAGTAGCTACTCAAATAGTTGTCCCAAGATGATAAGAATAGTTAACACCTCAATCTAATGGCATTGTTGTATTAGTTGGCTAACGTAAACTTCAGAAATTTGAATTATGATAAGAACTCTGCGACCTACGTACTTCCGAGTCGTGATGCACCTAAATAGTTCAACTTGAAAAGATTATGGAAAACAGATAAACGATTTGATTAAATAGATAAATTATGTTTCTGATTGTAAATCACAGATTACGATATTGATACCATTCATATAAGAATATTTGCTGTAACGATATAGTGCCTTCAACAAAAAATCTATTGAAAACAACAAGATTTTGAATTTGAATTTTTAAAGCAATATAATTTTATTTAAATTTAAAATATAACATAATGTAACGGAGACAAAAATGCTGAATATGCGTGTTTGATTATTTTTTGCATCACAATTGATGGCCAAAAATAAAATCTAAATCATGTCGTCACTGCTTCTAAATTTGATTCATTTGTTCAAAGCATTAGCGACTGGTTTTAAAATTTGATAAAGTTCCTCAACCTATTTTATTAAGCCTTTGTTAAGTATCTGGTAAAAAATATTAATATATATCACTGATATGAAATACGCAAGCTAATCTTTAATTTCCTTTTCAAAATTGAGATGTTCCTTTTGATCCACAGGAATAGCATATATTTACCACTTTTTTATTTAACAATTAAACAAATTGCACTTGATCCTCCATTGAACGTCTGTCGGGAATCGAATAACACATCCTTCAGCACATTTCTAATAATAGTTTGGCTAGTATTGACAAACAAGAGAACGTGAGATATTACATACCACAGGAAATAGTAGTAAGATATCACTACCTAGTCAACCCTAAATTTTATCTATGAAGTATTCCTTGGTAATGGCACGTTATTGCTTACTCGAGGAATCGAGCTTTGATATTTCTCTTTGTGTGGGCTTTAATAATTGAGGAAGACAGTGCGTCACATGATCAAGGAATATAACACTAGCCGGATTATTGGCAACCCCCTTTTAATTTTGTAATTTTGCAAATTTTTAAAAGACATTTTCTTTTTATCTCTTATTTTATTTTTATTTTATGTATCCTATCCTATCATCATGGGATATGTCGTATTTTATATGTGATAGAATTTATTGTTTAGTTATTCCTTCTTTGAAAAAAAAAAAAAAAACAAAACATAAAGATTTGCGTTCATCAACACCTTACAACGCATTTTATTAACAAAAAACATATGAAAGCTTTAAAAAATTTTAAAATTTTAATGACGCTTAAGGTGCCAAAAGGTGGTCAAATGTATTAAAAACGGTAAAACACGACACCGTACAACAGTTCTATTGGATAGTAAATAAGCAACATTGCAATATTTAAAAAAAACAATTTTTGTTTAAAACATTGTTTTTTTCAAAAAAAAAACAATTTGTTTTAAACACTGTTTTAAACAGTGTTTAAAACAAAAGTGTTTAAAACAAACCAACTCTGATTATAAATTATAAATCCGGTAGTATTTGTAAAGTAAAATATGCTATGCACGGTGATGAAACAGCAGATGATTTCCAAAAATCCAATATTTAACAGGTATCCAAATATCCAATATTTAATCCGGGATCATGGGGATCCCACTTCTGACACCAATGTAGAATCGTTGAGCTTTTTCAACTTAAACACTGTCACTTAGGATAATTAAAATAAAATCACTACCGCACGATTTATTTTTATTTAATTTTTATCGTTTTGTTTCTTAATATACATTAAGTACTGACTATGATTTACATTTGTTTGTTTCAATTTATTCCTATCTAACAGGAGTTTTTATTATAAAAAATAAGGGGAAATTTATGATATACATTTTGTAATTGTAATTGGTTTTAAATAGGGCGTATAAAAAGTTAAACTTTAAATTTGTTAGTTGATTATTCAACAATAGTAATAACCAAAAAAAACAAGAAAAGATTCTGCAACAAAAAACTTTTAATTTTTTTCGTAATCGTGTTAAAGTCCTTCCCTATATGGGACAAGACTTCAAAGCAAGCACTTCTTGACGTATGTTCTGTTAGTGATGACCCAGCTTTTATAAGTAAAAATTGAACCATTGACGACTTTGGCTTGTCGAGGGAATACCCGGAGTCTGGTGTAAACGTACTAACGCTGAAGGCACCCGCAATTCTTCAAGAGGTATTTCCTTAGCAAGTCGCTGTTCATCCATGGTAAAATCTTTATTTGTGCATTGAGACGAAAATATGTCAATTGTGGCGTGGGTAGGAGGTAGAACTAGAAGGCACAAGGGACAGATGAGCCTGTCTGACTGAATAATAGTCAGACCAATCTCAGCTATCGTCCACCCGTCCACATCCTCACAATACCCCAACAGACCATCCTCTAACCGGATCAGTGCGAAATTAAGTAGTAATTTGAACGCGAGCATAGTTATGTCAAATCCAGTAATCGTCGAGAATCCCTGGCCCACTGACACGTTCTTAAAGGTCTGGTGTTGCCTAATACACCGCCAATAGCACCAGTAAAATCCAAGTAGGATCGTATCTGCGCTCGGAGCCTTCTCGTTGAGTCTCGGAATCGATAACTAACTGAGGTGCGCGGATTCGTAAAGTCCGTTATGAATTACCTGATGAGTCAATTCATACCTCTGCGCTAATAAAAAAATTTAATAAGAAAGACAAGACTCAGCAGCAGAATTTTAAACCTGAAAATTCTTAACCGAGCCACACGTTGGACGCCATTGTAATGGGCTCGTTCTCGTATACGAGAACATTCGTCATCCAACTGCATCACCTGTGTTTGTCCCGTATAGCCAGCTCGTCCCACAGCAACATGCGTGTTGAGTTGTTGATGAACGCTTTTTTAACCTTTTACAATCCACGTACTCCCCCGGGACTGTTGATTCGGACTAAGCATTTCATTTTATCTCTTAAAATCTGATCAGTTCCTTGCCATACATGTTTGCATCTTTTTCCAAAGTGTTATCAAAATTCATTCAACGAACGAATGTTTTATGCTCCCAACAAACATAAAAACATTGTGGAAAAAACCACCTGTTGTATGGTGGACCCCAAACCCTTTTTCCAATGCACTCCAAAAGCTGATAAAATTTTTCTCATGTTACTTGAAAGGTTTTACCAACGTTTTATGAAAATCGATCGGTAGTTGTAGGCTACAGTAGGGATAAACACCTGAAAAAAAACTTTTTAGCCGGAAGTGACAAACCTTACAACCAATGCGACTCAAGCGTCTATTCTCCATGTCAGGGGCGGCTTGGAGCGGTCGTCTGTCTTGAATCAAGCGGCTCGCTATATAAACGTGTAAAAAAGGTTGTATCTGGTGACCTTAATATGCAGAACGGACCCATTCACGACAATTTGGGTTGGGCCTAAGGTTAACACCCTAACTCCGGAAAAAAACTAATATGTTAAATTTGGTTATCAGAAAGAGAAAAACAGACCCGGACACAACAACAGAATTTTACCTGGACGTGAAAAAGGACCAGACTACCGAATTGGAACGTGAAACGTGCGCAGCCTGAGCGCTCCTGATGCTCTTATAAGTCTAGAAACAGAGGCTGAGAGGTATAGGATGGATATTATTGCTCTACAAGAAATTAGACAGCCGATAATCGGAAAACAAGATTTGGATAGTCACTATCTATACTATAGTGGAACTGGCTTTCTTGTTGGTGCACGCATACAAGAAGCCGTGATGAAATTCATCCCGGTCATTGAGAGGATCTGCTACCTACGTGTACGCGGTACATATAACAATATTTCTCTTATTGCCGTGCATGCACCTACTGAAGCTAAGACCGTCGACGAGAAGGATAATTTCTACATAGCACTGGAAGAGGTTATGAAACAAACACCAACATGGGACTTCATTAATGTTCTTGGTGACTTTAATGGACAGGTTGGAAGAGATATCTCTTATGGAAATGTGGTGGGTCCCAACAGCCTGCATTTGAATTCGAATGATAATGGTGAGAGAATGAGTTTGCATTATCAAATAATTTGAAAATTGCCAGTACGTTCTTTCCGCATCGATCGATTCATAAGCAGACTTGGGTCTCACCGAATGGAAACAATTGAAATCTAATTAGTCACGTTCTAGTAACAGCACGTTTATTTTCTAGGGTTCTGGATGTGCGGTCCTTTAGAGGTGCATGCATTGGAAGTGACCACTTCCTTGTATGTGCAACGATAAGGTTTCACTTCCCGAATCCAGGCATTCCACAATTCAATCAACGGAAACGTTTTAACATCTCATCATTAAAGACGTCCAATAATAATTATGTTTATGTGGGGTTATTTCAAATCATCGCTTTACATCACCAAAAAATATTTTTAGTGATATAAGATCGAAAAAAGTGACAGTCGAAAGTGATAGAACATAACATTTAATTAAGGTGACCAAATTGTAGCATATATTAAGCGGGACACCATTAACCATTGGGGGGTTATTAATTAAACATTTAGTTTATATTTGGCAACAAATCTTTCATGAAATGAAAAAATAGTATTGTAATACATTTGTTTAAATTTGCCACAGATCTTTTGATGTGCTTTAAAAATTTTACCGAAAAATTTTTGTATTTTGTCCCAAGTGATTTTCCCTTTATAGCTAGGGGTACTTTTAAGAAATCAAGGGTTTCTCATATGTTCAATTTAATGTATCTCATGAACTGCTAGACGGATGTTAAAAATTTTTCAAGTTAAACTTCTTTAGCGACGTATCTGTTTAAAATTTTTGTTACGCTATGTAACGATAATTATAATTATAGTTATATGTATGTATTAGACAATCGATTTGTAGCTGTAGGCCATTGACTATATATATATTATATAGTCAATATGTAGGCTATATTAGTACTAAAACCAAATATATCAAGTCTCAATAAGATTGAAAATCAGGATTAGTATCAATTTTAGATTTAAATAAACAAGGTGCTCGAGAGCCCACTCCCAGTTTGTCCAATTTTGAGATAAATCCAAATCTTCCATTTTCAAGTGAACCCGGATCATAATCCAATGATTATCAAGATGCCATGCGTATTTGTCATGCACACTCCCACCCACAGATATACAGTTTTTTGGCTATTTAGATTCAGGATGGTCCAAAACAAAAGATAAAATCAAATTTGGGGTATGTAGAGTTTTTTTTAATAGGTACTTCACACAATTGTCCATAGCGTTACTTCACTCAATTTTCAATTTCCAGAGTGAGTTGTTATTTATATAACTATAGTAGTTGATGTAATCATATTATTTCCGGTATATCATTCTTGTTATGTGGGCCAATAACGATGTCACTTCATAAATTATAAAAACATCGAGTGATAATGTATAATAGGATGATCGAACATAGCCCCTAGAATGGCCAAAATTAATAACCCAGTAATTAATAACCCAGTAATAAAAATTTAAAAATATATTCCACAATTACCAATTTCAAATGCCTTTAAGTCTTTTTTAATTTAAATTGTGTTTTGTATGTGGTTTTAAAAACTTTATTGTTATTGCTAAACAAAACTTTATTAGTTTTAGCAGTATAAATTAAAAAAATAATAATAAGTTTTAACGAATTACTAGTTCAAATTATGGCAATTACTAATACGATTTTTGATTTTCAGGTAGCATTGGGTGATAAATTTGAAGATTACTTGCTAGACATTCAATATAGAGTGGAATCCTCTCATACTTATATGAAAGGAACATTTGATATTGCTAGGGAATATTTAAGTCAATATTTGGAAGTAATGAACCATGATGCCCTTACAAACGCATTAGATGGTTTATCGAAAATTGATGCAATTGTTGAAGAGACTGAAGCCTATCTAAATGTCCAAACTGGTGCACAAGCCTGTTTGAATGAAGTTAGAGATACATGGGCAGCTGAAAAAACATTCATCGGTCGCTATTTATCTCAATGTGCTCAGTACGCTGAAGATTTAATTGTTTATATTAATTTAAATTTCTATGATGAGTTAGAAGCGGCACAACGTCCTGCGATTGCATTACAAAATAAAGTAGTAGAAGGAATAGTGGAATGGAATCCTGTGGTTAATGCTGAATCATTGTCTTACATTATTGATCCTGAAGTAGAACTTATTGATGAAATGTTCAAAAATACAACCGTTCCTCTTATTACTTCGAAGTTAACTGAAATAGCTGATTACTCAAAAATTTTGCCTCAGCAAATGTTAGGATGTTCAGCAAGTGCTGAACAATATTTCCGTGTTATTGGAGTAAATACAAGAGTAAACGCTTCACAATGTTAAAGTATTTCTTATGGAAAATTAATGCTAATAATATACATTAAAGTTAATTATTCTCTAAAGATACTGAAAATAGTTTTGTGCAATTATATTCTTTCAAATTTAAGAATAAATTTAAATTAAAATGATTTTGTTTATTATTGTAATATTAATTTTTAAATACAAACTGAGTTTCGACAAAACGCATGTAATCTTAATGAAACTTTTTTACATGATCCAGGTTCACTTGAAAATGGAAGATCTGAATTTATTTCAAAATTGGACAAACTAGCGGAGGATCTCCCGAACACCTTTAAGTTTGAAACTTCCAAAACTTCCAATCGTGGATTTCAATGGTATCGAAACTTGGCAACTTTTTTCTGCTGTCTTTATCCCAACAGCAGTGTTTATTTCAACAGCATCCATGAACTAGTTCTAAAAAATTGTGTCTTCCTCTTACGACAGTAAAATTTATCAGCAAAGATTTGGATCTCCAATCGGCTCACCAATAAGCCCAATGATGGCAAATTTTGTCATGGAACATATAGAATTTAATGTTCTTTCCCCACTTGAGTTTAAACCAATATTTTTCTTCAGATATGTAGGCGATATAATCACGACTGTTCCAAAATCCTTTGGTTAAGTTAATATTTTCTTGAATAAATTTAATAGTTTCAGAGTCAGAGAAAGACGGCAAAGTTTCTTTCATTGACACATTGGTGATACGAAATTTCGATGGTACCATCAATACAAACTGGTACACAAACCAACGTGGTCCGGTCGTTATTTAGATTTCAACTCATGGTTTCCTTTGAGTTATAAGAAAAATACCATTTTAGTG
This sequence comes from Diogma glabrata, assembly GCA_963693315.1. Lineage (NCBI taxonomy): Eukaryota > Metazoa > Arthropoda > Insecta > Diptera > Cylindrotomidae > Diogma > Diogma glabrata. The sequence goes on along the minus strand of OY856188.1, from coordinate 152,013,689 downwards.
CTAACAAGCAAAATCCTCCAATTATCAGATTAGAGATATCATGTTGAGAATTTCGGAATATTGAAAAATACAAATGATCAAAAGTGTTATGAGAACAGCGATAACAAAACAACATAACACGATTTTAACTGAAAAACGGAATATGGTTTAATCTGAAAAATAATGATGACACAAAGTTCGTTTCTCTTCCCTACGTAAAACATTTGTTTGAGAATATGAAATCTCTACTTAGCAGATATAACATTAAAACAGTAGGAAGATCATGCATATCTACAGGACAATCAATATTCTCAAGAATGAAAGACCATGATCCTATTGATATACAATCGAATGTGATTTATGAAATAGAATGTTCTTGTAAAGAAGCTTACTTAGGACAAACTTCAAAACATATGTATAACATATTTTTTTTTTTTTTTTATTCAAAGTTAGGCATGTTTAGTGTTAATTATAATAAATTATAAATTAACGTCTCTGAATATCCGAAGATACCATGCCAACTAGGGATAAGAATGGAATGCAAATTAAGATTCTCTGAGAAATTTATGAACGTTAACTTTAAAGCCTTGAGGATTAAATTCATCAGGGAAAACCCAGGAAGGTAAGGCGTTCCAAAGATGAGAGACTCTGTTGAAAAAGTCACGTTGGAAGGCTACAGTTCTACACCTAATTATTTGAACTGTAAAGGGATGCGCTGCTACGTTTGCTCTGGTGTGACGCGAAAGGTTTGCTGATTTAGGTAAAATCGATTTGATCTCTTCAGAAGCTCGTTCATCCATAATATATTTATAAAATATAGTCAAATCAGCAACATTTCTTCTGTGCTGCAAGGAATCAAGACCGTTAGTAAGACTTGGGTTACCAATGAGTTTAATAGCTCTACGCTGTACAGAATCAAGGCAGTTGAGACTACTCAAGTAAGCTCCACCCCATATGTGAGAACAGTATTCCGTGCAGGGACGTATTAAAGATTTATAAACTAAAAGAAGTTGTTCGCTATCGAAAAACTTACGACATCGCCCCAAAAATCCTAACTTTTGAACAGCATTCTTAGCCAGATTAAAAATATGAGAATTCCACTTCATATTATTTTCAATCTCAACTCCTAGAAGTCTGACAGACTCATTCTCTAAAAGATTTTTGGGGCCAAACGTTAATGGAAAAGGATTGGGTGTCGTTATCCTAGAAAAATGACAAACCTGTGTTTTGCTTGTATTGAATTTAACACTGTTAGCAATACCCCAATCCATAATTGTTTTAAGATCAGTGTTAAGGGAATCTATCAATTTTGACCTACACTCACTAAGCGCTAAGGGTGTATATAATTTAAGTGCTTCATGAGACGCATGTAGCGTGCTATCATCAGCAAAACTATGTATAGGATGGATCGTTGAGTCCAACAAATCATTAGTATAGATAAGAAAAAGAGTTGGTGACAAAGCGGAACCCTGAGGAACTCCTGCATTAGTTGAAAAAGTATTCGATGATACACCGTCAACATTGACCCGAAATTTTCGATCAGATATAAAGCTCTGTATCCAAGATATAAGCTGCTCGTCTAAACCATAGGATCTCAATTTGAATATAAGGTTGTTGTGCCAAACCTTGTCAAATGCCTTGGAAATATCAAGAGCAACACCGAATGTTTCTCCAAAGTTTTCAAGCGACTTGTTCCAGATATGCGTGACAAAAGACAGCAAATCTCCCGTCGCTCTTCCTTTTCGAAATCCATATTGTCTCTCATTAATTAATTTGGAAGACTCTAAGAAGCTCATTAAATTAAAATTGACATATTTCTCAAAAATTTTAGCAACTACCGATAAAATTGAAATGGGTCTGTAATTCGTAGGATCAGTCTTACTGCCCTTTTTTGAAACTGGCTGTACACTAGCCATTTTCCAAATTTCAGGAAAAATTCCTTTCTTATATGACAAATAGAAGATTTTAGCGAGGATTGGTGCTAGCTCCCTAGCAAATGTTTTAAGTATAATCGGAGGAATAAAATCAGGGCCTGTTGCCTTGTTAGTATTGATTTTTAAAAGCATTTTTCGAACAATGTTTTTCCGAAAAATTATCCGCCTCATTTTATAAGAAACTTTAGAAATAGGTTTAGGTTGGAAATTAGGTTCTTTTAAAGTAGAATTTAAAGAGAAATAATGCCCAAGCAAATTAGCTTTCTCTTTTGGATCAATGATAGGGACATCTCTATTAACAAGAGGCGGTAGGGAAGATTTACAAAAGTTGCTTTGGACAGCCTTTGCGGCTTTATAGAAATTGCGTGAACCAGTCGGATGTTCTGCGAATTTAGATGCTTTTTTCCTATTAAATAGATGTTTCTCTTCATCTATTAACTTACGACATAAATTTCTCTCTTTACGGTACTGTCTAAGGTTTTCATCGGTTTTGTTTTTATTAAACTTTCGAAAAGCCTTTTTTTTAACTTTTATAGCTTTTTTGCATTTACTAGAAAACCATAGATCAGTTTTCGGAATGATCAATTTATTAGGAATAAATCTGTGCATACCATCAATTACAGTTTCAGAAAAATTTGATGCAGCTATGTCTGGGTCTTGGCCGGTAAGGCAATAGCGTTTCCAAGGAAAACATCTAAAAAAACTTTTAAGTCCTTGCCAATTCGCAGCTTTGTAATCCCAAACATTGCGTGGATTCGCTTTAAATTGTTTTGGAATTTGTATATTTAGTTGTGTGGAGATCAAATTATGATCTGAACCACCCAATGGTTCTGATATTTTAAATTGAACCAGATATGGATCGTTTGTCAAAAATAAATCAAGCAAATTACTACTTTGACCAGGCATGTCAGGAACTCTGGTTGGCTGGTCTATTATTTGAGTAAAATTGTGATAAAGAGCAAACAACTCAGCCTGTCTACCAACCTCGTCAGTTTTAGAGCTGTGTGTAAGCCATTCTTTATTGTGGACATTAAAATCTCCAAGAACTATAAACTTTGCATTAGGATACTCAACCAACCTATCTATCTTCTCAGATAAGTCATGAAATAAATTAGAGTTCTCAGGTGAATTAGGTGAACGGTAAAGTCCAAAGACAAACAGCGTTTGACTTGGGCAACTAATTTTTAGTGACACCATATTGTGAAATTTTGCATTTAATTCAAATTTATTTAATCTCACATATGGTATAGTATCCCTAATATAAGCACAAACTCCATGCTTAGTGTAGAATGAGGATTCAAGTTCATAATTGGGACAAAGGTATTTGTTTTTATCTAAGGTCACAGCACGCGCACTGATAATCGTTTCCGTTAAAAACAAAATATCAGGTTTCATAGTTTCAAGAAAAAGATGGACTGAATTAAGGTTTATATTCAATCCTCTTATGTTCGCATAGCTGATAGATAATTTTGCCATTTTAGTTCATAGAGAAATATCAATGAAAAACATACATACGAAAACCACAGTAATGCGAAAACAAACAAACTCAAATTGAAATTGAAATTGACTACTTCAACAGCTGGACAACCTGAATCTAAGTCTAGGTTCACTGTTAAAATCGACAATTAAAATTATGAAATTGTAAACAAAATATTATTTTAGAAACATCAAAACAAGATGTAACTCAAAGACAGGAAGTGACAAACCTTACAACCAATGCGACTCAAGCGTCTATTCTCCATGTCAGGGGCGGCTTGGAGCGGTCGTATGTCTTGAATCAAGCGGCTCGCTATATAAACGTGTAAAAAAGGTTGTATCTGGTGACCTTAATATGCAGAACGGACCCATTCACGACAATTTGGGTTGGGCCTAAGGTTAACACCCTAACTCCGGAAAAAAACTAATATGTTAAATTTGGTTATCAGAAAGAGAAAAACAGACCCGGACACAACAACAGAATTTTACCTGGACGTGAAAAAGGACCAGACTACCGAATTGGAACGTGAAACGTGCGCAGCCTGAGCGCTCCTGATGCTCTTATAAGTCTAGAAACAGAGGCTGAGAGGTATAGGATGGATATTATTGCTCTACAAGAAATTAGACAGCCGATAATCGGAAAACAAGATTTGGATAGTCACTATCTATACTATAGTGGAACTGGCTTTCTTGTTGGTGCACGCATACAAGAAGCCGTGATGAAATTCATCCCGGTCATTGAGAGGATCTGCTACCTACGTGTACGCGGTACATATAACAATATTTCTCTTATTGCCGTGCATGCACCTACTGAAGCTAAGACCGTCGACGAGAAGGATAATTTCTACATAGCACTGGAAGAGGTTATGAAACAAACACCAACATGGGACTTCATTAATGTTCTTGGTGACTTTAATGGACAGGTTGGAAGAGATATCTCTTATGGAAATGTGGTGGGTCCCAACAGCCTGCATTTGAATTCGAATGATAATGGTGAGAGAATGAGTTTGCATTATCAAATAATTTGAAAATTGCCAGTACGTTCTTTCCGCATCGATCGATTCATAAGCAGACTTGGGTCTCACCGAATGGAAACAATTGAAATCTAATTAGTCACGTTCTAGTAACAGCACGTTTATTTTCTAGGGTTCTGGATGTGCGGTCCTTTAGAGGTGCATGCATTGGAAGTGACCACTTCCTTGTATGTGCAACGATAAGGTTTCACTTCCCGAATCCAGGCATTCCACAATTCAATCAACGGAAACGTTTTAACATCTCATCATTAAAGACGTCCAATAATAATTATGTTTATGTGGGGTTATTTCAAATCATCGCTTTACATCACCAAAAAATATTTTTAGTGATATAAGATCGAAAAAAGTGACAGTCGAAAGTGATAGAACATAACATTTAATTAAGGTGACCAAATTGTAGCATATATTAAGCGGGACACCATTAACCATTGGGGGGTTATTAATTAAACATTTAGTTTATATTTGGCAACAAATCTTTCATGAAATGAAAAAATAGTATTGTAATACATTTGTTTAAATTTGCCACAGATCTTTTGATGTGCTTTAAAAATTTTACCGAAAAATTTTTGTATTTTGTCCCAAGTGATTTTCCCTTTATAGCTAGGGGTACTTTTAAGAAATCAAGGGTTTCTCATATGTTCAATTTAATGTATCTCATGAACTGCTAGACGGATGTTAAAAATTTTTGAAGTTAAACTTCTTTAGCGACGTATCTGTTTAAAATTTTTGTTACGCTATGTAACGATAATTATAATTATAGTTATATGTATGTATTAGACAATCGATTTGTAGCTGTAGGCCATTGACTATATATATATTATATAGTCAATATGTAGGCTATATTAGTACTAAAACCAAATATATCAAGTCTCAATAAGATTGAAAATCAGGATTAGTATCAATTTTAGATTTAAATAAACAAGGTGCTCGAGAGCCCACTCCCAGTTTGTCCAATTTTGAGATAAATCCAAATCTTCCATTTTCAAGTGAACCCGGATCATAATCCAATGATTATCAAGATGCCATGCGTATTTGTCATGCACACTCCCACCCACAGATATACAGTTTTTTGGCTATTTAGATTCAGGATGGTCCAAAACAAAAGATAAAATCAAATTTGGGGTATGTAGAGTTTTTTTTAATAGGTACTTCACACAATTGTCCATAGCGTTACTTCACTCAATTTTCAATTTCCAGAGTGAGTTGTTATTTATATAACTATAGTAGTTGATGTAATCATATTATTTCCGGTATATCATTCTTGTTATGTGGGCCAATAACGATGTCACTTCATAAATTATAAAAACATCGAGTGATAATGTATGATAGGATGATCGAACATAGCCCCTAGAATGGCCAAAATTAATAACCCAGTAATTAATAACCCAGTAATAAAAATTTAAAAATATATTCCACAATTACCAATTTCAAATGCCTTTAAGTCTTTTTTAATTTAAATTGTGTTTTGTATGTGGTTTTAAAAACTTTATTGTTATTGCTAAACAAAACTTTATTAGTTTTAGCAGTATAAATTAAAAAAATAATAATAAGTTTTAACGAATTACTAGTTCAAATTATGTTCATTACTAATACGATTTTTGATTTTCAGGTAGCATTGGGTGATAAATTTGAAGATTACTTGCTAGACATTCAATATAGAGTGGAATCCTCTCATACTTATATGAAAGGAACATTTGATATTGCTAGGGAATATTTAAGTCAATATTTGGAAGTAATGAACCATGATGCCCTTACAAACGCATTAGATGGTTTATCGAAAATTGATGCAATTGTTGAAGAGACTGAAGCCTATCTAAATGTCCAAACTGGTGCACAAGCCTGTTTGAATGAAGTTAGAGATACATGGGCAGCTGAAAAAACATTCATCGGTCGCTATTTATCTCAATGTGCTCAGTACGCTGAAGATTTAATTGTTTATATTAATTTAAATTTCTATGATGAGTTAGAAGCGGCACAACGTCCTGCGATTGCATTACAAAATAAAGTAGTAGAAGGAATAGTGGAATGGAATCCTGTGGTTAATGCTGAATCATTGTCTTACATTATTGATCCTGAAGTAGAACTTATTGATGAAATGTTCAAAAATACAACCGTTCCTCTTATTACTTCGAAGTTAACTGAAATAGCTGATTACTCAAAAATTTTGCCTCAGCAAATGTTAGGATGTTCAGCAAGTGCTGAACAATATTTCCGTGTTATTGGAGTAAATACAAGAGTAAACGCTTCACAATGTTAAAGTATTTCTTATGGAAAATTAATGCTAATAATATACATTAAAGTTAATTATTCTCTAAAGATACTGAAAATAGTTTTGTGCAATTATATTCTTTCAAATTTAAGAATAAATTTAAATTAAAATGATTTTGTTTATTATTGTAATATTAATTTTTAAATACAAACTGAGTTTCGACAAAACGCATGTAATCTTAATGAAACTTTTTTACATGATCCAGGTTCACTTGAAAATGGAAGATCTGAATTTATTTCAAAATTGGACAAACTGGCGGAGGATCTCCCGAACACCTTTAAGTTTGAAACTTCCAAAACTTCCAATCGTGGATTTCAATGGTATCGAAACTTGGCAACTTTTTTCTGCTGTCTTTATCCCAACAGCAGTGCTTATTTCAACAGCATCCATGAACTAGTTCTAAAAAATTGTGTCTTCCTCTTACGACAGTAAAATTTATCAGCAAAGACTTGGATCTCCAATCGGCTCATCAATAAGCCCAATGATGGCAAATTTTGTCATGGAACATATAGAATTTAATGTTCTTTCCCCACTTGAGTTTAAACCAATATTTTTCTTCAGATATGTAGGCGATATAATCACGACTGTTCCAAAATCCTTTGGTTAAGTTAATATTTTCTTGAATAAATTTAATAGTTTCAGAGTCAGAGAAAGACGGCAAAGTTTCTTTCATTGGCACATTGGTGATACGAAATTTCGATGGTACCATCAATACAAACTGGTACACAAACCAACGTGGTCCGGTCGTTATTTAGATTTCAACTCATGGTTTCCTTTGAGTTATAAGAAAAATACCATTTTAGTGCTAACAAGCAAAATCCTCCAATTATCAGATTAGAGATATCATGTTGAGAATTTCGGAATATTGAAAAATACAAATGATCAAAAGTGTTATGAGAACAGCGATAACAAAACAACATAACACGATTTTAACTGAAAAACGGAATATGGTTTAATCTGAAAAATAATGATGACACAAAGTTCGTTTCTCTTCCCTACGTAAAACATTTGTTTGAGAATATGAAATCTCTACTTAGCAGATATAACATTAAAACAGTAGGAAGATCATGCATATCTACAGGACAATCAATATTCTCAAGAATGAAAGACCATGATCCTATTGATATACAATCGAATGTGATTTATGAAATAGAATGTTCTTGTAAAGAAGCTTACTTAGGACAAACTTCAAAACATATGTATAACATATTTTTTTTTTTTTTTTTATTCAAAGTTAGGCATGTTTAGTGTTAATTATAATAAATTATAAATTAACGTCTCTGAATATCCGAAGATACCATGCCAACTAGGGATAAGAATGGAATGCAAATTAAGATTCTCTGAGAAATTTATGAACGTTAACTTTAAAGCCTTGAGGATTAAATTCATCAGGGAAAACCCAGGAAGGTAAGGCGTTCCAAAGATGAGAGACTCTGTTGAAAAAGTCACGTTGGAAGGCTACAGTTCTACACCTAATTATTTGAACTGTAAAGGGATGCGCTGCTACGTTTGCTCTGGTGTGACGCGAAAGGTTTGCTGATTTAGGTAAAATCGATTTGATCTCTTCAGAAGCTCGTTCATCCATAATATATTTATAAAATATAGTCAAATCAGCAACATTTCTTCTGTGCTGCAAGGAATCAAGACCGTTAGTAAGACTTGGGTTACCAATGAGTTTAATAGCTCTACGCTGTACAGAATCAAGGCAGTTGAGACTACTCAAGTAAGCTCCACCCCATATGTGAGAACAGTATTCCATGCAGAGACGTATAAAAGATTTATAAACTAAAAGAAGTTGTTCGCTATCGAAAAACTTACGACATCGCCCCAAAAATCCTAACTTTTGAACAGCATTCTTAGCCAGATTAAAAATATGAGAATTCCACTTCATATTATTTTCAATCTCAACTCCTAGAAGTCTGACAGACTCATTCTCTAAAAGATTTTTGGGGCCAAACGTTAATGGAAAAGGATTGGGTGTCGTTATCCTAGAAAAATGACAAACCTGTGTTTTGCTTGTATTGAATTCAACACTGTTAGCAATACCCCAATCCATAATTGTTTTAAGATCAGTGTTAAGGGAATCTATCAATTTTGACCTACACTCACTAAGCGCTAAGGGTGTATATAATTTAAGTGCTTCATGAGACGCATGTAGCGTGCTATCATCAGCAAAACTATGTATAGGATGGATCGTTGAGTCCAACAAATCATTAATATAGATAAGAAAAAGAGTTGGTGACAAAGCGGAACCCTGAGGAACTCCTGCATTAGTTGAAAAAGTATTCGATGATACACCGTCAACATTGACCCGAAATTTTCGATCAGATATAAAGCTCTGTATCCAAGATATAAGCTGCTCGTCTAAACCATAGGATCTCAATTTGAATATAAGGTTGTTGTGCCAAACTTTGTCAAATGCCTTGGAAATATCAAGAGCAACACCGAATGTTTCTCCAAAGTTTTCAAGCGACTTGTTCCAGATATGAGTGACAAAAGACAGCAAATCTCCCGTCGCTCTTCCTTTTCGAAATCCATATTGTCTCTCATTAATTAATTTGGAAGACTCTAAGAAGCTCATTAAATTAAAATTGACATATTTCTCAAAAATTTTAGCAACTACCGATAAAATTGAAATGGGTCTGTAATTCGTAGGATCAGTCTTACTGCCCTTTTTTGAAACTGGCTGTACACTAGCCATTTTCCAAATTTCAGGAAAAATTCCTTTCTTATATGACAAATAGAAGATTTTAGTGAGGATTGGTGCTAGCTCCCTAGCAAATGTTTTAAGTATAATCGGAGGAATAAAATCAGGGCCTGTTGCCTTGTTAGTATTGATTTTTAAAAGCATTTTTCGAACAATGTTTTTCCGAAAAATTATCCGCCTCATTTTATAAGAAACTTTAGAAATAGGTTTAGGTTGGAAATTAGGTTCTTTTAAAGTAGAATTTAAAGAGAAATAATGCCCAAGCAAATTAGCTTTCTCTTTTGGATCAATGATAGGGACATCTCTATTAACAAGAGGCGGTAGGGAAGATTTACAAAAGTTGCTTTGGACAGCCTTTGCGGCTTTATAGAAATTGCGTGAACCAGTCGGATGTTCTGCGAATTTAGATGCTTTTTTCCTATTAAATAGATGTTTCTCTTCATCTATTAACTTACGACATAAATTTCTCTCTTTACGGTACTGTCTAAGGTTTTCATCGGTTTTGTTTTTATTAAACTTTCGAAAAGCCTTTTTTTAACTTTTATAGCTTTTTTGCATTTACTAGAAAACCATAGATCAGTTTTCGGAATGATCAATTTATTAGGAATAAATCTGTGCATACCATCAATTACAGTTTCAGAAAAATTTGATGCAGCTATGTCTGGGTCTTGGCCGGTAAGGCAATAGCGTTTCCAAGGAAAACATCTAAAAAAACTTTTAAGTCCTTGCCAATTCGCAGCTTTGTAATCCCAAACATTGCGTGGATTCGCTTTAAATTGTTTTGGAATTTGTATATTTAGTTGTGTGGAGATCAAATTATGATCTGAACCACCCAATGGTTCTGATATTTTAAATTGAACCAGATATGGATCGTTTGTCAAAAATAAATCAAGCAAATTACTACTTTGACCAGGCATGTCAGGAACTCTGGTTGGCTGGTCTATTATTTGAGTAAAATTGTGATAAAGAGCAAACAACTCAGCCTGTCTACCAACCTCGTCAGTTTTAGAGCTGTGTGTAAGCCATTCTTTATTGTGGACATTAAAATCTCCAAGAACTATAAACTTTGCATTAGGATACTCAACCAACCTATCTATCTTCTCAGATAAGTCATGAAATAAATTAGAGTTCTCAGGTGAATTAGGTGAACGGTAAAGTCCAAAGACAAACAGCGTTTGACTTGGGCAACTAATTTTTAGTGACACCATATTGTGAAATTTTGCATTTAATTCAAATTTATTTAATCTCACATATGGTATAGTATCCCTAATATAAGCACAAACTCCATGCTTAGTGTAGAATGAGGATTCAAGTTCATAATTGGGACAAAGGTATTTGTTTTTATCTAAGGTCACAGCACGCGCACTGATAATCGTTTCCGTTAAAAACAAAATATCAGGTTTCATAGTTTCAAGAAAAAGATGGACTGAATTAAGGTTTATATTCAATCCTCTTATGTTCGCATAGCTGATAGATAATTTTGCCATTTTAATTCATAGAGAAATATCAATGAAAAACATACATACGAAAACCACAGTAATGCGAAAACAAACAAACTCAAATTGAAATTGAAATTGACTACTTCAACAGCTGGACAACCTGAATCTAAGTCTAGGTTCACTGTTAAAATCGACAATTAAAATTATGAAATTGTAAACAAAATATTATTTTAGAAACATCAAAACAAGATGTAACTCAAAGACAGGAAACTATACATAAAGTGTACTTAAAACCTGTTATTGAGTCAACAAGACCACAAGAAAACTAACAACAAAACTAATAAAATAACTACAATTCTACATAAAAATAAATAAAATAAAAATTTGAATGATAAGAAAAACTTATCTGAATTAATTTATTTTTGCAAAATATTCTTATCCTATCCCTTATAATTTTCTTTCACTTATTGTTTCTTTTCAATATTTTTTCGGTCAATATTTTTTTTAGAAAATCCTTACCTACAAAACAAAAAGAAAAATTATTAATATGTATTGTATTCCCTAAAAAGTAAAAAATTATTCTAAAATAATAATTTAAAATAATAATTTGATATAAAAAAATTAAATTCGATAAAAATTGTAAATAAAAAAGTCGGACAAGTGCGAATAAAATTCGCTCGCCAAGGGTTCCGTGAATGTAAAAGAACACAATATCAAAAATAAATGACATAAAGTTATGTTGTAAAGTCTTTATATCGCCAGACTATGGACGCATAACAGAATAAATGTTTAATCGTAAACGTCTATAGTAAATGTCAATCACATCTACATTGATCAAAAATGTTACTTGAGGTTAAATCTTATCCATAGCTGTTTATGTTAGCTAAAGAAAGATTTAACCAGTATTTTAACGGTCTAAATTGGGAATATTTGTTCTATAAATCAGCGTCGAAATATAGGGTGGTATACATACACTTAAAATAACTTTTTTTTTATCAATAACTAAAAAACTGTGCATCGCAGAATTCTAAAAAATGTTGCAATGTTTCTTAAATTAAGTGTTCTTTCAAATGACACCCCATTTGAAACGTAGGGGGGGAGGTCTGGAATTTGCACATTTCTTAGAATAACTCCAAAACTGTGTACCGCAAAATTCTAAAAAAAATTGCAATATTTTGGAAATTTGGTGCTCTTTCAAATGATATCCAACTCGTTTGGGTGAAAAAAAGTTTTTTTTTTACCCCCCTTACACCCGTCCCCTAAACACACAGATATATAATTATTTGAGAGTTCGCTATAACTTTCGTTCAAAATATAGCCAATTTCCTGTCTCTATGAATTTTTTCAATTTTTTCTGTCAATCAGTGTCGAAACGTAGGGGGGGGGGAACGGTCAGGAACTTGCACATTTTTTAGAATAACTCAAAAACGGTGTACCGGAAAATTCTAAAAAAAATTGCAATGTTTTGAAAATTTGGTGTTCTTTCAAATGACACCCCACACGCTTGGGTCAAAAAAAGTTTTTTTTTACCCTCTTTACACCCGTCCCCTAAACACACAGAAATATAATTATTTGAGAGTTCGCTATAATTTTCGTTCAAAATATAGCAAATTTCCTGTCTCTATGAATTTTTTCAATCTTTTCTGTCAATCGGTGTCGAAACGTAGGGGGGGGAACGGTCTGGAATGTGCACATTTCTTAGAATAACCATAGAGAAACATATATAGAGAGACGTAACCTCTATTCACACAAATTGTATATAGAATACTGATAATACAAATAAAAGTACAACCAGAGATGAAAGGTTAAGCAATATACAAATTTTACAAATTATACATTGCATTCTTTCTGTCTTATATGAAACAATAAACAAAGCAAATCAAAATAAAAAAATGAGAATTTATATTTGAAAGAGAAATATTTCTTTTGCTTTATTTTCTATTTTACTTTTACCATAGACAAATAATAATTTGTAATAGACAAATAATAATATAAGACAAATGAAGTAGAACAAAATATTCTCTCACTATTTTTATTTTGTTTCAGGATATTAACTATCTAGTGACACCTGTACTCAAGTAGATGATTCGTAATATTTAAAATTAGTGTTATATGAGTATAAAGTTTAACGTTTTTGTTTTTTTGGTTTCTATTTATTCTTATAACTTTATGACTATTATTGTTTTTCTAAATGTATTTGTGTAGAACGTTTATAAAAAAAATACATTTTTTTAACCATATTCTTTTTCGAAAGGACAATTCAGATTTTTTGTTGATTGAAAAACGATTTAAATTTCGTATTGTTTTACGTTATGTTATGTTCGTAGTCGTGTGAAGCGATTTCAATGAAATTTAAATTATTTAGTTTTTGAAGAAAATTTTTTGTTTACATTTTGTTTTGGGAAGCAATTAAATTATGATAAAGATTTTGTTTTTTTATTGAAAAATTAGACAAAATTTAGTAAAATATTTATTTATGATTTTAGTGAATGAAAAGTATAATCGGTTTTTGGTTTTGTTCGAATTATTTTGAATAATTTTCGGATCAAATTTTATTAGATTTAAATAATATCAATTATTGATACAAGGTTATAGCATAACGGAAATATTTTGAGTTTAGTTTTTAATTGTTTTTATAGTTTTTTATAATACAAAAAAATGATAATTTGAAAAATAAGTTGGAAGCACTAGCAGATCTCAGTAATTGGGGATCCTGTTTTAGTTGCAACGCTAGATAGATGGTTAACTTAGCCAGCAAGACGCGGTGCGCTAAACTAATTTTACAGGACTAACTATTCTAAGCGAGTTAGATAAGCAAGAACTTTATGAAGTCCTCGATAATCGGTTATACCGCCGTTACTCGGTCGTCAGAGCCTCGTCAGTTACCAGCAGGATGCACGGCGGGCAGGTGAGGGTGGCGTTTGAGCTAACTTGTGGATAGCTCCTTGCACCCCATGGGATTTTGGATTAGAATAGGTTCTAGTTTTGGATAAGATTGGTAAGGGAAATGTTTTGGCTCGGGTTTGTTAGTAAAAAAAACAGGAAATTAGTTAGAAATTAGTCACTATAAACATTTGTAGGGATTTATATGTTTAAATTTAAATAATAATTCTCTACTTATCCTTACAAACATAAACGATCACATATTTAACTCGAGACAGGAAATAACTGAACATTGAACAAAACCCCAACCATATTCCACAAGTAAACGTAACAAAGGAGCAGCAAACCAATAAATTAATAATTAATTTATTCGAACAATGAAATTTTGAAAATCGATGTTTGTTCAATTGAAAGTTGAACATTAAGATAAAAGAGAAATAATATTTAAACAATCACAATCACAAAGCGAATTAAAAATATCAACATGTGTTTCTTAGATCCTATTAATTAAATGAAATTGCTAATTTTATAAATAATTGCTAAATTAAATCGAAAAGTTATAAATAAATATTTATTGTTATATTGCAAAATATTTAAGTTGTTTAAAATAAATTTAATAAAAGGAACAGTAAAAACTGTAACGTATTCACATTATATTTACATTTAAATTTCAAAAATATAAAAAGACTTTGAAAATGTAGCAAATTTGAAACGATATTATTCCTAAGCGTGTTGCAAAATATGTTAAGTGGCGGGTGTCTGGGTCGGCGAGTGTACTTAATTATTAACTCAATTATTAAAAGTAATTTTTTTTCTATTCCTACATTATTTGTAGAAGTAATTATTTTTCTATTTAAAATGAAAAAACGTAATGAACAAACAGAAAATAAATACCTTAATGGACAAATTCATTGACATTACATTGTTACAATTACATTTTCAAGTATAATATATTTAAGCGTTGCCCAACCATCCCATTTCAATTATAATTTCTCAATTGTTAATGATATTTAAATCCATTTTTCCCATTGCTTATGTAAAAGGTCCATTGATCCAAGTTCATTGCTTATGTAAAAGGTCCATTGGTCTAAGTCCATTGCTTAAGTAAAAATATAATTACATAAGTATATAAGCCTGAAAACTTATATCAGGAAAGACAATCAAAAACCGGCAAAATATTATTATCTTCGTTTATATTGGCAGGAAAACCCTAAAATAACTGATAATTAATGTTTGATGACCCATTCATTGCTGATATTTAATTTTAAAATTGTATAAAAATTTGAATTTGGTTATTCCTGTTATTTTTAAATTTTTCTGTAATTTTACTGGTATTGCAACTAAACTTTTTTCCAGGGTCTATTATTTGTTTATAATTTTCGTGACAATTAAGTTTAATTACGAGAGTTTTAATTAAATATATTATAAAAAGTTTTAAATTTTAAATATTTCAACATTTGTAAAAATTGCAAAATCTTAGTGATAGTTTAACTTACAGTTTAATATACATATGTATTTTTTTCAAAGTTTTAATTTAAAATTGTTTAAATTGCCAAATCTTAAACGATTGTGATTCATTTCATTTTATTTTATTTAACTACCTTTCGAAAGAGAAAATTTTTCGAAATAAAATGAAAAATAACTTTAAAAAACGATGCGTTTTAAAATATTGTGATGTATCTAGTGAAACTCATTCAGAGGGAAAATTTGTTTATTTTCCAAAATATGGAACAAATGATTTTTATCTGTGGATTAAAAAAACAAACCTAAACGATTTAGGTGAAGGTAATCATTTCTTTTGTAGACGTCATTTTACATCGTAAAATTTTGGCCCAGGAGGATGTCGTATAAAAAAACTGTTTTCCATTTGTAAATATTGAGCTTTCAGCAGAAACTCAGGACCTTCCTTTATCAGTTTTTTCACCCAAACCCAATTTTAAAAGTTACAGCAATACTACGCTTACGAAAAACTCATTAATGAAAACAAATATTCCTATCAATTCCGAATTCCCATCAACTTCCAAATGCTTTACATAAGAACTCGATGTTATTAAAACCCCAATAAAATGCTTAAAAAGTTATTACGGACCCAAAACATTTTCAAATATAATAGAATCAATCCTTGATACTTTTGATGAGCATGATTTATTAAAGTCTCCAAGCCATAAATCATCACCAGACCATTAACTACTTTGTAAAAATTGTTTGTCTAAAGAAAAAAGTTTAAAATTTTACAAAAAAAGATTGTTAAAATTCAAGAATTTATACCAGAAGAAAACTTGATTTCTTCGAAAAGTTATAATCCTCATAGGTATCCTACCAAAATATCCTACCACTGGATGAATTGTGTGGCGTGTGTGAGCTACAAATTTTGCATTTTAGAAACACTTTCAAGAAATGCTTCCATCTAGCCAATCAGAAGAAAAAATACATTGAAGAGTCTATAGAATTATCCAAAGTAAAAAATCCATGTCGGGATCATCACATAAAATTTTTTGACTTTTTACTGTTAGTTTTAATAAGAAAAAACGCAACTTGGCTAAATTCAAATTATAAAACTTTTAAAGATAAAAATCTATTTGCTTCCATAAATAGTCATAGTTTAATAAAAACACATTCAATGTGCTTGAATCTAATACTTTTTTTCAGTTGAGTGGGACACCCGCCGACCCAGACACCCGCCACTTAACATATTTTGCAAAGTCTTTTTATATTTTTTAAATTTAAAGTAAATGTAATGTGAATACGTTACAGTTTTTATTGTTTCTTTTATTAAATTTATTTTAAACAACTTAAATATTTTGCAATATAACAATAAATATTTATTTATAACTTTTCGATTTAATTTAGCAATTATTTATAAAATTAGTAATTTCATTTAATTAATAGGATCTAAGAAACCCATGTTGATATTTTTAATTCGCTTTGTGATTGTGATTGTATAATTATTATTTTTTTTTCCCTTAATGTCAACTGCAAGAAAACAAGCAACATTTCATTGCAAAAAAATCGATTTTCAAAATTTTATTGTTCGAATAAATTAATTATTAATTTATTTGTTTGCTGCTCCTTTGTGACGTTTACTTGTGGAATATGGTGGGGTTTTGTTCAATGTTCAGTTATTTCCTGTCTCGAGTTAAATATGTGATCGTTTATGTTTGTAGGGATAAGTAGAGAATTATTATTTAAATTTAAATATATGAATCCCTACAAACGTTTATAGTGACTAATTTCTAACTAATTTCCTGTTTTTTTTACTAACAAACCCGAGCCAAAACATTTCCCTTACCAATCTTATCCAAAACCAGAACCTATTCTAATCCAAAATCCCATGGGGTGCAAGGAGGTATCCACAAGTTAGCTCAAACGCCATCCTCACCTGCCCGCCGTGCACCCTGCTGGTAACTGACGGGGCTCTGACGACCGAGTAACGGCGGTATAACCGATCATCGAGGACTTCATAAAGTTCTTGCTTATCTAACTCGCTTAGAATAGTTAGTCCTGTAAAATTAGTTTAGCGCACCGCGTCTTGCTGGCTAAGTTAACCATCTATCTAGCGTTGCAAATAAAACAGGATCCCCAATTACTGAGATCTGCTAGTGCTTACAACTGATTTTTCAAATTGTCATTTTTTTGTATTATAAAAAGCTATAAAAACAATTAAAAACTAAACTCAAAATATTTCCGTTATGCTATAACCTTGTATCAATAATTGATATTATTTAAATCTAATAAAATTTGATCCGAAAATTATTCAAAATAATTCGAACAAAACCAAAAACCGATTATACTTTTCATTCACTAAAATCATAAATAAATATTTTACTAAATTTTGTCTAATTTTTCGATAAAAAAACAAAATCTTTATCATAATTTAATTACTTCCCAAAACAAAATGTAAACAAAAAATTTTCTTCAAAAACTAAATAATTTAAATTTCATTGAAATCGCTTCACACGACTACGAACATAACATAACGTAAAACAATACGAAATTTAAATCGTTTTTCAATCAACAAAAAATCTGAATTGTCCTTTCGAAAAAGAATATGGTTAAAAAAAATGTATTTTACACAAATACATTTAGAAAAACAATAATAGTCATAAAGTTATAAGAATAAATAGAAACCAAAAAAACAAAAACGTTAAACTTTATACTCATATAACACTAATTTTAAATATTACGAATCATCTACTTGAGTACAGGTGTCACTAGATAGTTAATATCCTGAAACAAAATAAAAATAGTGAGAGAATATTTTGTTCTACTTCATTTGTCTTATATTATTATTTGTCTATGCTTTTACTTAAATACGAAAAAATACGATAATTATAATTTCTATTTTATAAAAAAAAAGTACTCGTATGTATAAGTGTTTAAATATATAAGGTGCGTTCGATTTGACTGAAACAACTGAAAAAACAACAACAATTGCATTTAATTTTTCAGTTGCTTCAGTTGTTTCAGTCAAATCGAACACGGCTATAATTTAAGGATTGTTTTGGGATGATAATTTTTTATATTTAACAAATATAATTTCATTCATTGATAATTTTTTGTTTTTGTATATTTTCTATTTTACTTTTACTTAAATACGAAAAAATACGATAATTATAAAATAGAAAAAGTACTCGTATGCAGCGCTGTCGAAAGGGGCACTATAGTGCCTTTCGGGCACTTTAATAGAAACCAGGGCACTTTGTAATTCAAAGGCACTAAGAGGCACCGAAAAAAAAATAAATTAAAACACTTAAAACATAAGAATATAATTTTGTTAATGTTGGTTTTTTTGTTTTTATAGATGTTTTTTTTCTTAATTTTGAAAGAATTGTCAAAATCTGTTACAGGTTTTTAGTCATGGTTGGCATGATATATATCAATGATATATATCCGATATATATCGTTGATATATATCACGAATCACGATATTTATTCCCTGATATATATCATGATATTTATAAAAAAATTAATTCTTAACTGTTCCTATCTTAAAGTTGGAAAAACTATTAACAGTGGCAACACTCTGCCCGTAAAACGCATATCTATCACGGAACAACGTATTTATTACTGTAATTCTCCGAATTTGTTTCCGATTATTTTACAAACAAAATCGAATAAATGTTAATTGCATTATTTCTTCATGAGAATGGAAGTTTGTTGATATAAAATTTGAATGGATTTTGTTGAGTTGTTAATAAAACATTTATCGTTGGTTTGTTGTAATTATTGTTGTAATAAAGTGCCAAACGGGTTCGGGTTATGTCTCGCGAGTAGGCGCCAGATTGGAGAACCTGTTTTGAATGAAATTTATTCCGAAACAATGATTGAATGTTAAAACAAATATGATGGAAAACTTATATCCATGTCTTGGGATGGAATGGAGTAACATACATAACGAACCAATAATATGTACGTCTTTTGTAGCACAGTCCGACAAATTTGTACTTATTGATACTGTTAATTCATCTGGTAAAAATCATACACCAGAATACCTTAAAGAAAATGCCTTGGCATCAATCTCTAAGGCCAATAAAAAATTTGGAGGATCAGTACGAAGCATAGTTTTAGTTACAGATAGAAATATTGCTAAAATGAACTATAGA
>OY856188.1:151966865-151991865 GCA_963693315.1 Diogma glabrata | reverse complement strand
AGTGATTGTTTCACAAAGCAAAATAAATGTCCACAAGTCAGACTCGTGATTGATGCACAAGGGGTTAATACAACATGGATGTTTAGCAACTTGGACAGTTCTGCATTTACCGATCAAATTTTACGTGTAATAAAATATTTTCGAAATAAACATTTACCTGCTCCCTTTGTAGAAGAAACACTTGGAAAGAAACTAATTTAACAAGCTAACAAGTCATTTTTGGAAAATCGAGATAACCTGGTTCAGATATGCCAATACTATACAAATGGCAGAGATCCTGACATAACCAAAAATATAAATGACATAAATATTGTAATGAATGCTAAACATATTCTAAGTTATCTAGAACCAATAGCAGTCGCTTTAGAAAGAGCTCAAAGAGAGTAATCGACTATTGATGTTGTAGTTAAACTTTGGCATAACCCTTAACTCGATCCTAAACTAGAGCCACCTTTAGAAGTTAAGAAACATTTTTATCGAAGATGGGATATGGCTTTAGATGATGCACTACATTACCTAGCTAATATCCTTGAGCTTCGATTTTTAGGTAAACGATTGAATATTCACCAAAGAGAAGAAGCATATACTTATTTAAATAAAATTAATTTACACTTCATTACAAAATGCCGCTTTTAGCTGAATCTACACCATTTCCAAAATATGTACTTGGGTCTCAGTTTATAAATACTCCACCAATGGTGTGGTGGAATGGAATTACTATTGATGATCCAACTTGGCAAAATAAACAGGTCTTTTATCTTCATTGTGAACAGCTGCTTAGTGCAGTTCCAACTACAGCATCTCTTGAGGAAACGTTTTCGTTTTTTGGACGTGTGCAAACAAAGCTAAGTGATGGGCTTGGAAACGAAAAAGATGGCAAATTGACGTTTTTATTTAAATACAAAAATCAGATAGAAAGAAATAGAAAAGGCAATTCTAACGTTTCTAGCCGAATTTGGGGTAATTCTAACGTTTCCTTTACCAGAAGAATCATTTGAACATGCCATCGATTCTTAGATATCCGACAATAATTGATTTTTTTATTAGTTTCATTTCTATGCTTTACGTAAACAGGCTTGTGAAGGGGTTCATCGATTTTTTTCTCATTTTCGCTGACGAAAGGAAAAGGAATATCAAAAATCTTACGTATGATAAAATAATTATAAAACTTTTTGCTTATAAACGATCCGGGGTGATGGTCTAAAATCATAGAAAGATTGTTTACGTAATACTACAACGCCCCTCTACTATATATTGTATGATATTATAGATAAACAAATAGTTCCAAAATAAATATCAGAACTTGATATACATCGGATATATATCCGATATATATCAGATATTATGATATTTATATAAATATCATGATATTTGCCAACCTTGTTTTTAGTATGGAAAATTTGGTGAATTTTTTCATCAACAAACGTCAAAAAAAACTATATTCAATTCTCTTACAGCTAATTTGTTCCATGGGCGTTTATATCTCAACCGTTCTAGGAGTTTTTGTGGCTGTTAACAGCTGTTTTACTTTTTTTCTAATTTTTTATGAAAGTTTAAGTTAAATTTTAATATATATTTTATTTTTTACAATAATATGTTCAAAATACAAGGGCTGATAACGACTAGTAGAAAAGCGTGACCTTTACAGAAGTTGACACACACTGAAAATACTCTTCACATCCAAAGATATTGGTTTAATTGTAAATATTGCATCAAAATCTTCTGTAAATTTTCTGCCTGGGAATGGAGAGATAAAAAACAGAAAATACAGAAAATTTAGCCTTTCATCATTTGAAATTGTCGTGTCCATGGGACTCTTGATGATTCATTTTTCTGAAGCAATACATTAAATTCTTCTTGTACAGTTAAAATCACTTGTAGGAATTATTGGTAGGTGTTTTAATAATTTCATCATCATTCGCGTCAAAAACAGATTCCAGCGCCAACGGGCCTGCATAAATTAGTGTAGTTCTGGATGGCGTGATCGTAGAGTTTTTATGGCAACTTAATAAATGATTAATCTCTGCATTCCAAAGTTCATAAATTCGAATCTTCAAATTATCCATCAACTTCTTACTAATTTTATAATTCATTAAAACGGATGAATTCTAATATTGTGTCAGTGCTCATCAGTGTTGAATCTTCTCTGGTAAGAACCTACACTGTTCTGTTGGTTTACAGGTCTTACCGCTTCTAGTCAATCTTTTACATCTACATTTTCGACCAAATCTAAGTCTGTCTTATATACTTACCTTAGTCATATATACTTACCTGAGCACTTGATTTTTTGGTTACAAAACTGACAATATATTTTTTTCGGATACGAGCATTATCTGATTATTGTATCTTTTTCACTTTAAGAGAGTTAGGATAGAGAACAAATATAAACCTCAAGTGTTTTGTTCAATATAGAATTGCTTTGTTGAAACGCATTACAATGTTCAAATAAAATTTAATCGTTACGATGAACGCATGGAAAAGAATTTCGCGTTTTCAAATTTGTTTGCGAGACTTCAAGTTTAAATTCAAAAACAGCTTTCAAAAACAGCTGTTTACTGTTTTTGATTTTTTTCGTAAAAACAGCTGTTTTACTGCTACTGTTAAGGGCTGAAAATCACATGCAACAAAAACAGAATTCCATACAAATTTTACAGCAGCAGAATTTTTATCTATCAAATTTGTATGAAATTCTGTTTTTGTTGTATGGAATGCCCGGCTTAAGCAGTAACCAGAAACCCTAGTATCATGTAAGTAATAACAGATGAATGCTGAAAAGTTCCGAGGATATCTGTCTTTCTGAACTAGAATGTAAGTATATTTAATTGGGGCACCGAAAGGCACTCAACAAGAACCTCGGAGGCATGGAAAATTATTGCATCGCGACGGCGCTGCTCGTATGTATGAGTGTTTAAATATATAATTTAAGGATTGTGTTGTGATGATAATTTTTTGTTTTTGTATATTGAAGAAGCAAATGATTGAATTTGTTATTTGGGTTACGAATTGTTTGTTTTGTTGTCAAGATTTTTTATTTATTTTTTCATCTCTTTTTAAATGGATTTGAACTATATTAAGTTTTTATTGTCCTAGGTCGATGACTTTAGATTTTAGAATATATCAATTTAGTTTGGTCAGAGTTTGATTTAAATTGATTCATTTGGTCGTGTTTGATATAATTACTTCGGTCTGAAAGATCTGAGATTACATTCATGAGCTCAAAGTGAAATTCTTACCCATGCTTTTTTGGCATTTCTCGACGTTTTAGGACCTACTGATTCTAAAAAAGCGACAAACAAAAATGTATGTCTGTCTGTCGGCCGGCCGTCCGCCGTCCGTCCGTCACAACCTACGAAATCTAGAAAACCGCTGAACGGATTTGAAATTTTTTTTTCTAAAAATAGGATTACTCAATAGAAAGAGCCGAAAGGACGATGTGTTCGATAGCTGTACCGGAAGCGTGTCAAAAAAAATCGTCAAGTGTGTCAAAACAAGGAAATTTGCATATTTTTTGCTTAAAAAACGTTCATTTTAAGTGATTACGAGTAGGAACATTGAATTTGGAGAAATCATGATGGTCGGGATTGGTATGGGAGACCAAAATCTAGATTTTTGCATTATAAGTTTGTCAAAAAAATGTTGTCAAGTGTGTAAAAAGAAAGATTTTTATTTATTTTTTTATTCAATTTTTTGGAAAAAAATAAAATTAATAATATGTATGCATGAAAATATATTATTATTATAGAGAATTATGACATTATAAGATTGTCAAAAAAATAATGTCAAGCGTGTCAAAAATGATTTCATTGATTTTTTTAGCCAATTTTTTGGAAAAAAAAATTTATCTGTTTTTATGAATTGGTTTTATTGAATTGGTTATAGTTTTTGAAATAGTTTTGGAATTTTGATAAAAGTTTGTATTTTTGATTTTGTAATAATTTTTACTATATTTTTAGAATTTTGGAAAAACTTTGAATTCTTAAGAATTTTTGGAATTTTATTAGAATTTAGAAAAAGTTTAAATATTTGATTTTATTCTAATTTTTGGAATGTTTTTGGTATTTTTCAATTTTTGATTTTGTTATAATTTTTGCAATATTTTTAGAATTTTGGAAAAAGTTTGGATTTTTAAGAATTTTTGGAATATTAATGGAATTTAAAAAAGTTTAAGTATTTGATTTTATTCTAATTTTTGGAATATTTTTGGAATTTTGAAAAAGTTTGATTTTATTTAAGTTTTACAATATTTTTGGAATTTGAAAGAAATATGAATTTGTGATTTTGTAATATTTTCTCGAAACGCTAAATGGAGATGATTTTGAGTAGTTTGCTGAGTGTATCATCTTTTCACTAAATTATGTTAATTTTTGATCTGTTATAATTTGCCGGCAACGTATTGATGTTTCGTGTTAGTTTTGAAATAAATTTCTAAACAGAGATAAAAAGTACTTATACTTTAACAAATCAAAATAAAAAAAGAGAAACATTTATATGTATTTGAAATTTCTTTTCCTTTATATTCTATTTTACTAATGAGACAACAAAAAATACGATGATAAAATACAATTAATAATAAAAAAAAAACTCGCATGGATTAGTGTTTCCTTTGACATGTTTATATAAATATATAAAGGTTTTTAGAATTCATTGATAATTTTGGTTTGTTTTTGTAAGTTAAAAATGGTCAAAATAATTTTTCAGTTTTTGAAGAATTTGGGTTACGCGTTGTTGTTGTTGGCTACATAGATAGATATTTGATTTATTTTTCATCTTTCAAATGCACTTTAACCATATGTTTAGGTTGTTGACTTTAGCCAATTTTTTTTGGTCAGAAATTGATTTAATTTGATTTGGTTGTGTAGGATAAAAATATTTTTAAATTTCAAAATCTATGTATGAAAATTTGTATCAATTTAATGTTTTAAATTTGAATACATGAGTTCTAAAAGAATAGATTATGAAATTTAAAAATATTATTTTCCAATAATTTGTCTTATGATAACTTTAAACAAATTGGGTTTAAAGTAGTTATGCGGTTATGTGTTCTAAAAACTTTTTTACTTTATATGGCTCAAAAATACATTTACCTTAAAATTAATGTTTAATCATATCAAAGCGATACAGTAGATCGTTGTTTGTGATATATTTATAACACCTGCAGCCAAATTCTGTAATTGTGAAGCGGTGAAGTGATAAGTTTTTTAATGAAAAGAAACGAAGAAATTTTTATCACTTCACCGGTTCACAGTTACAGAATTTGGCTGCTGCAGCCAAATTCTGTGACTGTGAAGTGGTGAAGTGTTAAAAGTTTCTTTATTTCGATTTTATCACCAAATTTTTATCATTTTAACATTTTTTGCGATTCTATATGCAATTTATGTGCGATGTAAGTGTTAAAAAATCTTATAGTAAGTAGGCGACTCACTAAATATCAAACGTCAATGCATAAAATTTTCATTGATTGTTTTATTTAATAGAATTATTATAAAAAATCCTTTCTTTATTATTTTCAAAATAAATTATTTTTTGTGAACAAAATATAATGGTTGAGCGAAATTAATTTTTAATTGGATTAAATAAAAGATTTGTTCAATTAATTCATGCCGTCAGTTATGCAAAGACATATTTATGAGAAATGCTGAAATAAACGAGATGTCAAGTATATTGCTATTTTTTGCAGATAAGACTTATTTTGACTCTAGTGGGGTCATAATTAAAGTTCTAATCTAACAACAGGAATTTGTTCCTCTATTGTTCAAGAAATATAGATTTTGAAAGAATTCTATAATATCTCATTAGAAGTATGTTATATTACCGTTCTGGATAAAAAGTAATATTTGTAAAAGTACTATTTTCATCACGACTACGATAGCAGACGTCGATCTTTTTAACAATATTCTGAACACACTTCTGCATAAGTGTTCAGATAGAGACAGATGACGTCTTCAATGGTATTGTGCTCTTGCATTATTTGTAATTGCCAGTTTCATTTTCAAAAAACATTAAGTTCAAGAAAACAATACATAAACCTACGACAAACATGAGCGTTTTGATACATGAAATGTAAATCTAGTTGACTGTATATACGTATATACATATAGATATATTAATTCCGAACTACGGTCTAAAACACATAAATACCAATCATTTTGAATAACACAATTTAAACATCAATTTAACTATATTTAAATATTTTCGAAGTTAAATTTGAAAAAAAATTTTTGATGTTATTTTGAAATCTTAAATAAACAAATCACATTGGTGTAATTGTGTTTTTTGACATAATGACGTTAGCAACAAAAGCATTCATTTTATTTTTTCACAAACCAAAAGTCAGTGTTAACTTTTCAGTTTTAACATTTCACTAATTTAGATTTTTTTACGGTGAAGTGATAAAAAATTTATCACTACACCGCTTCACAGTTACAGAATTTGGCTGCTGATGTTCTAAATAATATGATATAAGTTTATCCTTTGAGCTGCTTGTTTTAGGTAGATTTCATATAAAATCTACCTATTGCAATGGGAATTCTTGGAGTTCCGGATAAAATTTTAACAAAATGAATTTATTAGGCGTCGAGGAGAAACATATTTCTAATGCCGGGTGAAAAACACGTGAAATCAGCAAGGTCTGGAAATGAGGTTTTAATTTTGTATAATTAGAATTCGTTGACATCAATAAAAAAAAGTTTTCTGCGTTTTTAGTTTTTTTTTAACCCTGTCTAAGATACAGGGTGTTGAAAAATCAAGAAATTGCTCGACCCTGGTGTATTGAAATCAGAGTTGGTTTGTTTTAAACACTTTTGTTTTAAACACTGTTTAAAACAGTGTTTAAAACAAATTGTTTTTTTTGAAAAAAACAATGTTTTAAACAAAAATTGTTTTTTTTTAATATTGCAATGTTGCTTATTTGCTATCCAATAGAACTGTTGTACGTTATCGTGTTTTAACGTTTTTAATACATTTGACCACCTTTTGGCACCTTAAGCGTCATTAAAATTTTAAAAAAATTTTATAGCTTTCATATGTTTTTTTGTTAATAAAATGCGTTGTAAGGTGTTGATGAACGCAAATCTTTATGTTTTGTTTTTTTTTTTTTTTCAAAGAAGGAATAACTAAACAATAAATTCTATCACATATAAAATATGACATATCCCATGATGATAGGATAGCATACATAAAATAAAAATAAAATAAGAGATAAAAAGAAAATGTCTTTTAAAAATTTGCAAAATTACAAAATTAAAAGGGGGTTGCCAATAATCCGACTAGTGGTATATTCCTTGATCATGTGACGCACTGTCTTCCTCAATTATTAAAGCCCACACAAAGAGAAATATCAAAGCTCGATTCCTCGAGTAAGCAATAACGTGCCATTACCAAGGAATACTTCTAGATAAAATTTAGGGTTGACTAGGTAGTGATATCTTACTACTATTTCCTGTGGTATGTAATATCTCACGTTCACTCGTTTGTCAATACTAGCCAAACTATTATTAGAAATGTGCTGAAGGATGTGTTATTCGATTCCCGACAGACATTCAATGGAGGATCAAGTGCAATTTGTTTAGTTGTCAAATAAAAAAGTGGTAAATATATGCTATTCCTGTGGATCAAAAGGAACATCTCAATTTTGAAAAGGAAATTAAAGATTGGCTTACGTATTTCATATCAGTGATATATATTAACATTTTTTATCAGATACTTAACAAAGGCTTGATAAAATCCGTGAGAACTTTATCAAATTTTAAAACCAGTCGCAAATGCTTTGAACAAATGAATCAAATTTAGAAGCAGTAACGACATGATTTAGATTTTATTTTTGGCCATCAATTGTGATGCAAAAAATAATCAAACACGCATATTCAGCATTTTTTAACTCCGTTACATTACGTTATATTTTAAATTTAAATAAAATTATCTTGCTTTAAAAATTCAAATTCAAAATCTTGTTGTTTTCAAATTTTCAATAGATTTTTTGTTAAAGGTACTATATCGTTACAGCGAATATTCTTATATGAATTGTATCAATATCGTAATCTGTGATTTACAATCAGAAACCAAATTTATCTATTTAATCAAATCGTTTACCTGTTTTCCATAATCTTTTCAAGTTGAACTATTTAGGTGCATCACGACTCCGAAATACATAGGTCGCAGAATTCTTTTCATAATTCAAATTTCTGAAGTTTACGTTAGCCAACTAATACAACAATGCCATTAGATTGAGGTGTTAACTATTCTTAGTCATCTTGGGACAACTATTTGAGTAGCTACTGAAAATATTCAAGAAATCTTGAGAATCTTAAACGCGATCCTTAAGAATAGCCACAAAATCTTGAGAATCTTTCCGAATATATTGAGCATTTTCAAAGAATCTAAGAACATTTGGAGGTACAGATCCTCTTCAGATGAAAATCTTTAGACGACCCTTATTGATCTGAGAATATTTAAAACACTAATTTTCTTTGGAGTTTTTTCACTCCAATTACATATTTTCATTTAAAACCAAAAAAACGAATCTTTGTAGTAAAAAACATATTTAAAACAAAAAAAACACAAAAAAACAAAAACAACACAAAAAAAAACAAAAAAAACTGTTTTAAACAATAAAAAACGCGTTTTAAACAAAAAAAACAGTTTTTTTTGTTTTTTTAAAAAAAAACAGTGTTTTTAACCAACGCTGATTGAAATGGCTCTACAGTCAAAACTACTGGACTGATTTTATGGTTATATAACTCAAAATGTATGTATTAAACAGAGCAAAAGTAATTTTATTGTTTAGTTTTAAGCTTATTTTTTTTTAAATTATTGGATTACGCTTGGAAAGATTTTATGTAACTTTGAAATAAATAATACTTATAAACTTTAAATAACAAAATAAATAAAATATGACAAATGTTAGCAAAAAATTATGTTTTTTTATTAACGTGTTTTGGGTTTATCTACCGGTTTGGTATATATATATATATATTTATATATATACATACATATATATATATATATATATATATATATATATATATATATATATATATATATATATATATATATATATATATATATATATATATATATATATATATATATATATATATATATATATATATATATATATGTATATAAATATGTATATATTTATGCTATATGGGGACGTCGTTAATAAAAAAACATAATTTTTTGCTAACATTTGTCATATTTTATTTATTTTGTTATTTAAAGTTTATAAGTATTATTTATTTCAAAGTTACATAAAATCTTTCCAAGCGTAATCCAATAATTTAAAAAAAATAAGCTTTAAACTAAACAATAAAATTACTTTTGCAGTCTTTCAATTAAGTACAACACTAAATCTTATGTACTTTTCTTTACTTTTCTTGGAAAAGTGTTGTTTTCGAAGTCCTGCTCAACTGATGCATCTTGAATGTTACACGAAGATAAAGTGACAATTTTACTACTCTACTAATATTTCCTAAAGAAGAATGTCTCACATTTAAAATATTATCATGATTATTCTTTTTTAAATGTCTTCTAAATTTATCTACATTGGAAAAAAATTTTTGCAGCTATCAGCAACACAACAATACTCACTGGTTCTAGAAAGAGTGGGAAAAACGTTTAAATGAGCATCAATGTCTTTTGAAACATCTGAAACAATGAAAAAGTTTTGATACCTTTTTACTTTATACTGCCCGTCACCGATTAAGTGGTTCTTGAAATTTGTGCTGGATTTGATTATTCTCTATTTGTTTAAGGATATGCAGTTCGGAAACTACAGTTATCCTCTATTATCCAATTTCGTTCCGCCCTAGGAAAGATGCCGCCATTATCTCTAATTCCGATGTCTCCTTAATCGGTCAGGGGCATCTTAATATCGAAATATCTAAAATTTCTTACCTGTGCATAGCATATGTCTGCTAAATTTATCATTTATCACTTCCACTATTTATCAATAATGAACCACTAAATTACCACGATTTTAAAAAATTTCTTCGAATTTTTACTTAGACAACAACCAAATTGAAACTGTTTAATATTTTGGTTATAACTTCAATTATGAAATTTTATAAAACGTTTGTAACAGCAAACTGTTTTTTTGTAAAAAATATGTTTGTTTCTTAAATTGCATAAGTCTCTTTGTAAAGTTTAAAAAAAAAATCTGCAATATTCGTATTAGGTTTTACAACAAAAATTGTAGAATGTCATTTTTCTGTTAACAAAATTTTACAAAATTTTGTATAATTAATTTTTTATTTTGTTATGTATATATGATTTATGATTTAAAATTGAAAAAAAGCGATATAACCTTAACATTATTTTTGTTTAAACAATGAAAATGAATTGTGCTTAGAACTATTTATGAATTTATACGTTTTTAATCCAAATCACAAAAACAATTAGTAAGTTTACAAATGCTTTTCAGATTTAAAAAAGGCAAATGGACAACACAAAATTTTATATAAAATGTAACATTTTTTGGTAAATTCACAAAAATATTTTGTTAGCACTTTTACAAACCAATTTTGTAAATTATACCGGTAGCATTTTTTTGAGTGTATAAAAAAAATCCCAGCGGCAGGTATATCCGCTAGAAATAGGTAGATTTCGGGGTCAGACGGTTTTGTGTCCAAATAAAATTAGATAAGTCAGATTAGTTTAAATAAAAAATATAAGTAGAAACAGAATAATTCAAAAAAATTATCGAACCAAATTAAATACATTATCCGAACTAACTCCATCAATACAATTTCGGAACAGTTTTATTTAAGTTGGTTTAAACTACTTTTAATAACATATTAAATCCACCAAAGATCAAATGAACTACGTCACAACTACAATTATACCATCACACATAATTTATAATCAAACATTATCAAACAATTTTATTTCAAAATCGTCTTTTGTTGTTGTGTTTTTTTGTTCTTATTTAATCTTTTTTCAAACGGTTACTTAGTAAAAAAAATAAAAACAAAAGAGATTTTGATAATTTTTCTATGGTATTAAATGGGTTGATATTTTTCTTGTAAGGGTTTCATTATAATGCTTATAAAAATGGAACCTTTTGGGTTAGAAAGCTGAAACTTTTTGAGGCTATAGTTGAAAAGTATGTTTAAAAGCTAAGATGAGTTTAAATAACATAAACTGAAACATGATGAAAGCATTGCCTTTTGCGTTTGTTTTTATTTCAACAGCCGTAGGGTCTCAACCGTTAGACTTAAACTATTATTTTTGGAAATTTTGGAAAGATTTATATTTTAAGTACGTGAAAAAAAGTTTTCAACTATGAGCTTGGCCATTTCAGCTAGATCAAGGGCAGCAAAGTTTAGGAAATTTTTAAAACAGCTGATTTTTGAGGAACCTGAAACGCCAAAGTAATCATCTGGATAAAAATGATAAAAAAAGGTTCAAATATTCAATATTTTTAAATTTTATTAAAATATTATTATTCAAACGGAAGTTATAGCGCCCTAGATTATTCAACTTTTTAGGCTCTAGCCGCTTAACCAGTACCCGGATTTGGCCAGTTCACGAACTTGTCCAAGACATTATTTGCCGAAACATACACAGAAAATTATTTTGGTGTAGGTTGAAAAATGCGACCGTGAGAGTGCCGCTAAATTCCGTTATACCTCATATCGTTATATATATATATATATATATATATATATATATATATATATATATATATATATATATATATATATATATATATATATATATATAATTTTTTTTTTTTGTTTTTCCATCTCCGCTTATCACAAATAGTCGTTTGGCATCAAAATTTTTTCGAAATTCCGAGATGAAGCCCATTGCAATAGGTAGATTTTTATATGAAATCTACCTAAAAAGAAATTTGCGTCCATCAACGTCTTAAAAAGCATTATGTTGTAGAGCCTATATGGTTTATATGTGTTGTTGTGACACATATTGTAATTTCAAATATGTCACATATTTTGAAATTGCACAAACTTTTTTGAACTTCGGGGAAAAAGATGATGAACAATGTCATAGAAGCTACAATTTTGAGTGGAAAATTCGAAGAGGATGCTGCCACGACAGACAGGCCACATATTTCAATGATCCCAACAGATTCAAACGTTTAGTTTCCAGTGCAACTCGCTTTTCCAATTACCATCAACAAAGCACACGGACAGTTACTGCAAACGGAATTTAGTAATGTAAAATTAAATAAATGATAAAAAATATGTAAAATATTTATTTTGAGTTAAAATTAAAAATTTATTATAAAAACATATATGTAAATCCAAAAAACACTGTTCATTTTTTAACTCCACTTTTTTTATGATGAAACATTTTAAGGCGTGTTGCAATAAAATTAATAAAAAAAACAAATCGAATTTGAATATTTTACCGTTATGTTTCTAAAAGAAACTGTTCAAGGTCATATAATGTGAATTATTATTTTGCTCTGTTTAATACATACATTTTGAGTTATATAACCATAAAATCAGTCCAGTAGTTTTGACTGTAGAGCCATTTCAATACACCAGGGTCGAGCAATTTCTTGATTTTTCAACACCCTGTATCTTAGACAGGGTTAAAAAAAAACTAAAAACGCAGAAAACTTTTTTTTATTGATGTCAACGAATTCTAATTATACAAAATTAAAACCTCATTTCCAGACCTTGCTGATTTCACGTGTTTTTCACCCGGCATTAGAAATATGTTTCTCCTCGACGCCTAATAAATTCATTTTGTTAAAATTTTATCCGGAACTCCAAGAATTCCCATTCCAATAGGTAGATTTTATATGAAATCTACCTAAAACAAGCAGCTCAAAGGATAAACTTATATCATATTATTTAGAACATCAGCAGCCAAATTCTGTAACTGTGAAGCGGTGTAGTGATAAATTTTTTATCACTTCACCGTAAAAAAATCTAAATTAGTGAAATGTTAAAACTGAAAAGTTAACACTGACTTTTGGTTTGTGAAAAAATAAAATGAATGCTTTTGTTGCTAACGTCATTATGTCAAAAAACACAATTACACCAATGTGATTTGTTTATTTAAGATTTCAAAATAACATCAAAAATTTTTTTTCAAATTTAACTTCGAAAATATTTAAATATAGTTAAATTGATGTTTAAATTGTGTTATTCAAAATGATTGGTATTTATGTGTTTTAGACCGTAGTTCGGAATTAATATATCTATATGTATATACGTATATACAGTCAACTAGATTTACATTTCATGTATCAAAACGCTCATGTTTGTCGTAGGTTTATGTATTGTTTTCTTGAACTTAATGTTTTTTGAAAATGAAACTGGCAATTACAAATAATGCAAGAGCACAATACCATTGAAGACGTCATCTGTCTCTATCTGAACACTTATGCAGAAGTGTGTTCAGAATATTGTTAAAAAGATCGACGTCTGCTATCGTAGTCGTGATGAAAATAGTACTTTTACAAATATTACTTTTTATCCAGAACGGTAATATAACATACTTCTAATGAGATATTATAGAATTCTTTCAAAATCTATATTTCTTGAACAATAGAGGAACAAATTCCTGTTGTTAGATTAGAACTTTAGTTATGACCCCACTAGAGTCAAAATAAGTCTTATCTGCAAAAAATAGCAATATACTTGACATTAGGGTTTCTAAATATACGACCTATTTGATTATCCGGATATCGAATACATAAAAAATAAATTATCCGGATAATCCGGATATCCGGATAATTAAAACAAATAACAAGACATGCTTTTTATTTTGCGGTATTTAATTCATTTATGCATATTTTTCGTATATCTATATTAATTCATATTTATACATAGTCACAAAATAACAAAAATAGTAACAAATCATAAAATAACAATAAAAAATTGAATTAATCATAAATTTAACGAAGTTATTGATTCATTTTTAAAAACGCATATGTTAGAAAAATTATTGCATTAAATGTTGTTCGAAATTGAGTCGAGTTCTAATTTTTGTCCTGGTGAGACCAGCAATTGAAAATACGCGCTCTGTTGCAGTCCAGATAGGTTAATATATGTTAATAATGCGCGATATGGAATTTTTAAATTGTCTGTCATTTTTTATTATAATTATTTAAATAAACGAAATCTTTTTTCACCAATGTGGAACTTTCTTCATTCTGCTTCTCAACATGATTATAATTGAAGGATTTGCATTCTCAAGTTGTTTCTGCAGTGACGATATCTTACAAACTTCACTACTTAGACTTTCTTCATCCTTACTTTCAATAGTAATTTCTTCAGTGACTTCTTCAGAGTCATCATAATCACAGGTGGATGTATTCTTCTAAAAATTTCTACCGCCAATGCAATAGAGGCACCATTTGTAACATAATGAAAATATTTATTGGAATGTGGCATATTGCCTGTTTGTAAAAAGATCAACATAGTCATAGGGAATTTATCACGACGTTCATCCATTCGACTTTTTATCTGTTTAATTAACTTTTTTGAAAAATTCGTTCCACATTCTTCTAACTTTTTGAAAACAACTTTGTAAACCCCTCCAGCAGTCAAAAGCGTCCCTGAATTTTCGCTTAATTCTTTTACAGCTTTTTCCAGTGGAAATGAGAGATCTAACAACTCTCTTTTTTTTATACCATAAAGTTTTAAAATACTTTTCGTTACAGTAGAGAAATTTTTATGCATGACAAAGCCATTACTTCGGACATATCTATGATTCCACTATAGCATTCATTGAAAACTCATCTTCTGTCACACATCGAGACAAAATTTCATACGTTTCATTTTAAGAATTTTAAAATTCCACCCTCATCGGAATCACTTTTAAGTTTTTTTGATGTAGATGGTTCATGAATTTTATCGATTTAAGTTAAAGTTGGATTGATAGCTTTCTTACAGGTCGCCAATTTCATGTTAATTTAGATGGTATCACATCCAATATTTTCACAACCAATGCTGGGGTTCCCCAAGGTTCTGCACTCTCACCAACCTTGTTTCTTCTATACATTAATGACTTACTTATTTCGACAGTGCACCCAATCCACAGTTTTGCTGATGACAGCACTTTGCATGCGTCACATGCATCTCCTAAATTTCGATCTCATACTGCAGTTACCACTGATAGAGAGTTGCTAATTGATTCCATCAACAAAGATCTGGAGCGTATAATGGAATGGGGTGATCGTAATCTTGTTTCATTTAATCCAACCAAAACCAAATTATGCCGTCTTTCACGAATGGAGCGACATAAAAATTTTCCTATTAAAATAAACCAAGAGGAATTGCGTGAGGTTGAATCAGTTAGACTTCTTGGAGTGGATGTTCAAAATAACCTGAAATGGAATAAACATGTGTTCAACCTCGCTAAATCTGCAAAAATTAGGATTCTTGAGTCGATGTAAAAAGTATTTCAATCCCGAGCAAATTTTGCTAATCTTCAAGTCCTTTATTCGTCCATGTATGGAGTACTGCTGTCATGTTTGGGCAGGTGCTTGTCAGTCAACAATAAATTGTTTAGACTCTGTACAGAGAAAAGCAATACGCTTGATTGGTAATACCGAACTAACGGACCAGCTTGATTCACTCCAGCACAGAAGAAATGTGGCTGAATTGTCAATCTACTATAAATATAACTTTAGTGAATTCTCCTCTAAGGAAATTCAAAATATTCTTCCATCGTGTGCGCAGTATAATCGACAAACAAGAGCTGCCGAGTTATCCCATCCATTTGTTGTACAAATACCTCGTTGTAGAACTGTGTCCTTCCAAAACGACTATTTCAATAGAGTGGCCAAATTATGGAACTCATTGCCCTCCTCTGTATTTCCCGATGAATTTTCTCCTCAGGCATTTAAAGAAAATGTCCATCATCATTTAAAAAAATTAGTATAGTTATCCCTATATCCCCATTTGTAATGGATAGTCTGGCATAATGTCAGAACGCAGTGTATTACAGTCGCAGTTTCCTTAGTTGTTGTTCCTTATATTAATCTGTCCCACTTGTAATAGATTCTCATCCCTTCGTCATCAATAGTCATATTTCATGTAGTTTCCTTAACCCATAGTTTCCTTATATTTCTCAAAATCTACTAAATCTGCAATAGCCGGACAAACGTATGGGGAGAAAGAAAATTACACTAATTACCTTGAATTATTTATTCATTAATATAACACAATATTGGTTAATTTGAATTGATTAATAATTTTCCTTAATCATCATCCGTATAATCACTACAAATTAATCAGAATTTAATCTTACAACGCACTAAAATTGACGCCCGTTATACTTCCATTCGATTGTTCTCGCCTTACTACTTGAGTTTGAACTTTTTTTTGTTTCAAAACACAAACCGTAATGAAACAACGAAATTCTTAAAACCTCACAACAGCTACGTGTATTTTGTTTCCAATCGTCAACATACAACGAATTGCTATTTTTGCTTTGTTGACCATTTGATTTGTCTTTGTATGGGTGTTTTGCTTTCAACAATCCTTCCGTGTTTGATCCGAACTTCACTGTATTGATATTGCCGAATGTAGTTATTAAATTTCCAAACATCATATCCATGATCGAATCTGCATCTAGTTCATTTTGAATTCAATTATAAATGTTATGGATGTGTCGGAGATATTCTGGATCCCAACCTTATTTTAGTACAATATTATCAAGTAGCAAACGGTTTTGTGAACTATAATAAGTTCCCAATAATTTGAAAGTCTGATGTAAATTAATTATCTCTCATCTAAACACTGTATTCGAGTTATTGCGAGACTACAAAATTTGGCTATATAATGAGCCACTGTAGCCTTTTCACCTTCTTATTCTATTACATTCTGATTCTTGTGTTGACGTCTTTTAGTCAATTGGATGTCAAAACAACCGCCAGCTGTTGTGATATTAATTAATTTTTTTGCTGTTGACGTTTACCCGCCGAATATTTTGGGTGTGGTAATTTGTGTGTTTTCGGAGAGGATAATCTCAGTAAAAACAATTCGACCTTTTTTTTGGATGTTACTGAACCAACTAAGATATCAATTGAAGAGCTACAAAACCAACGAAAGGATTAACTGGAACCACAGGTAATGAATATTATGGAATTATTTAGTGAAAGAAGACTCATTACATGAGAACGTTGACCGTGGGATCCATAGTTTAATGTTTGTGGTTATCCAATTATTGAAAGCCTCAAGTATATGTTTATACTGCAAGTTATTATGTTGCAACTAGTGTTTATAAACTTGACACAGTATTTTCATTGCAATTGGTGTAGATACAAAATCTTAAATTAATTCATTACAAGTAGTGTGTATACTAATCTAAAATTCATTAATCACCGGTAGTGTTTATAACCTTTAACAATTAGCTGAATGGCAATCCGAATGAATATATTGCAATTAATGTGTATAATAATCAAAATTAATAAATTCCTAGTCGTGTGTATAACGTTACACAGTAATTTAAATGCAATTAGTTATCTATAAAATTAAGGTTAGTTGATTGCGATTGGTGTACGCACAAACCAAATTTCATACATGGCAAGTAGTAAGTGTATAAATCGAAATGCCTTCATTACAATTAGTGGTTATAAACGTTAGACATTAGTTTAAATACCACCGAACTTAGTATATGGCAATTAATGTATCTACACTTGGAAAATCTGTTTAAGCAAAATCAGTATGTTGCCGTTAATGTATATACACTTTGTAAATCCGTTTATTTACAACCAAAATTAGTATGTTGCAGTTAATGTATATACAAATTTCTAATACTATCCCGACAAAAAAACGAACATAGTAAATTAGAAATTACAATTAGTGATTGTGTAATTTATTGAACTATTTATTAACTTTTTGTACATAGCAAAATCAGAAATTACAATTAGTGTTTGTGTAATTTATTGAACTATTTATTAACTTTTTGTACATAGCAAAATTAGAAATTACAATTAGTGCTTGTGTAATTTATTGAACTATTTATTAACTTTTTGTACCTAGCAAAATTAGAAATTACAATTAGTGTTTGTGTAATTTATTGAACTATTTATTAACTTTTAGTAGGTAGCAAAATTAGATGTTGCAATTAGTGCTTGTGTAATTTATTGAACTATTTATTAACTTTTTGTACCTAGCAAAATTAGAAATTACAATTAGTGTTTGTGTAATTTATTGAACTATTTATTAACTTTTAGTAGGTAGCAAAATTAGATGTTGCAATTAGTGCTTGTGTAACATTTACATAGTAAAATTATTTAATGCATGTGAAGAGCTGTTCATTACTTCCTTAGTGTATAGGCAAATTAGTTCGTGCCAGTAATGTTATTAACTCCTTTAATTAATATTATTGTTCAATAAATATAAGAAAAATCGTATTCGTGCCTAGTTAAATTATTCCATGTCCGCACTGGTTGATACTCCTAAAAGAACATATTACAATTGTCACGGGTGAAGTTACTGCATTTACATCGGAATTTTGTTCAACGATTATTGGTACCAAGAGGTCGTTTGGTACTTATGCAACTTGGTCAACTATAATCAAACATATTATTCCACGTTTACAACTACAAAATTATTCACCGCTGTTGATGGCAAGTTTAATTAACATTTCTAAATATCATGGTATTCACCGTTTATGAATACAGAATTATTTATCGCTGATGATTGCAAGTTTGTTTGACATTTCTGCCTCTCATTTTGGTTCAACAACAAATTTATATAACGTTACTACGTATCATTTTTTTATTCAACAAAATTTTACAAATTTATATAACGTTACTACGTATCATTTTCGATTCAACAATAGTATACATCATTTACAACATTTTTGATTCAACAAAATTTTACAAATTTATATGCCGTTTCTACGTATCATTTTTGAGTCAACAATAGTACACCTCAATTACAACATTTTTGATCCAACAAAATTTCACAAAATTTATGTAACGTTTCTACCTATCATTATTTGATCCAACCATATTTCACATCAATTCCATCATTTTTTGATTCAACAAAAGTATACATCAATTACAATATTTTCGATTCAACAAAACTTTACATCAATTACAATATTTTTGGGATTCAACAACATTTTATCTCAATTACATCATTTTTAATTCAACCGAATTTTACAAAATTTATATAACGTTTCTACCTATCATTATTTGATTCAACCACATTTTACAACAATTCCATCGTTTTTGATTCAACCATATTCTACAACAACTACATCATTTTTGATTCAACAAAAGTATACGTCAATTACAATATTTTCGATTCAACAAAACTTTACATCAATTTTTGGGATTCAACAACATTTTATCTCAATTACATCATTTTTAATTCAACCGAATTTTACAAAATTTATATAACGTTTCTACCTATCAATTTTGATCCAATGATATTTGGCATCAATTACAACATTTTTTTGATTCAACGATATTTCGCATCAATTACAATATTTATGACTCAGCAAAACTTTACATCAATTACAATATTTTTTGGATTCAACAACATTTTACCTCAATTACATCAGTTTTAATTCAACCAAATTTTACAAAATTTATATAACGTTTCTACCTATCAATTTTGATTCAACAATATTTTACATCAATTACATCATTTTTGATCCAACTAAATTTTACAAAGTTATATAACGTTTCTACTTACCATTGTTGATTCAACAAAATTTTACATCAATTACAATATTTTTTTCGATCCAACAAAATTTTACGAATATACATAACGTTTCTACTTAACATTTCGTATCACGTTGGTACGTGCGACTTCATTAAACATTGTTGTCATACCAAAGATTTTTGAGAGATTCCTGACGTGACCCACGTGCGGATGGAGGGCTGATGGAAGCAGAATAGGAGGACGGAGTTTAATCATGGGGTGAGTGAATTTACTTTATTAATTAGGTCATAATGATAAAGGGGTGTGAATGGGTGTGTGTGTATGTGTGTGGGCGTGTGTGAGTGAACGTAGGAGTTGGACGTGTTGATCGTGGGTCTTTCGCAACAGGGGTCGCCAGAGTCTTCGTTTTTCCACTTGTATTTCTTTCCACTTCTGCGAATTTTCGTGAATAGCGTACATGACTGTATTTGTGCTGAAGTAGCAGGGTTACTTTATCGTTCCCATGGACTGAAGCTAGTTTGGGGCTTGAAAATCAATCTCGCTAGGTACGCTTCCTGCTATGTCCTTCTCATTGGTTCGCCACTGAGAAAGCGCTTCATTACAAATTGGCGCCCAACGTGGGGCTGCTCTAAGGGTCCCTACCGCAATGTAGGACTCTGGAGGAGTCCCTCCATAAATTCAAAAAACTTAGAAAATTTTTTTTTTAAAATTTTTTTCTTCAAATTAATTTTATTTTTCCACCATATAATAGTTAAAGACTCTGGCGGCGTGGAAGCAATTCCCTGCTTCACACGCGCAGGAGCAAAGGAAGTCTGAGATTCCTCAGACTCTTCTTTGATGGGGAGTTGCGTCCCTACGCCTCCAGCAATGATCCCTTTTTGTATTTGTAAAACGCAAGGGTGAGAATGATTCTTCGGGATCATTCTC
Source organism: Diogma glabrata (assembly GCA_963693315.1). Classification (NCBI taxonomy): domain Eukaryota; kingdom Metazoa; phylum Arthropoda; class Insecta; order Diptera; family Cylindrotomidae; genus Diogma; species Diogma glabrata. The sequence continues at coordinate 151,971,334 of OY856188.1, read as the reverse complement.
AATGGGCTTTACAAACCCACGGACCCTAGTAACGGCTGGGTTTCTTACTGGCACAGGGAATGCCAGAGGTTTCCAGATGCCAGGCTTAGATATTTGTGAAATGGTGTATACGCCTATCACATCCAGCCTGGTCATCTGGTTATGCTCTGGGTTCGCTGTGGCAGCGAGATTCTCAGCTGGGCTAACGACTCCATAACGTTAGAGTCCCCTCCCAGGAGCGTTAGCATCCTATGATCTGAGTTGTCCAGTTCTCGCGAATGATACTGGGGAACATCTTCTAAAGCAGTTTGATATCAACTGCTGAGGGAAGATGTTCGCCCAGTCTTCATGTCGCGAGTTAATTGGATTAACTCGGATCATAGCACCTCCCCGTATGTTTCGTCGTTCTCGATCACGGATGGGAAGTGTCGGTTGATTGAATAATGGTGCAGAGGATTTATCCTCTGACCATTCCAGCGGCACTTGTCATCCGGGTGACGGGCCGACGACACATATCCCACCTTATTCCTGTCTCACCCCACCTCCTCCTTTCCTTATTCATCCCTTCTTGCTCCCTTTCCCTTACCTTGTTCCCATCCTTTAACGTAGTGTAATTTTAAACTTTTTTTTTGGTCCCCAAACAAACAAAAAAAAAAAAAAAAAACAAAATAAATCAACATGAATTAAGAAAGAACGGCGATCACCACTTCCAACCCCAGAGTGGTGAACTCCCCTCATGGTTGGTCCGTCCGTCTGTCCTTCGTAAAACTGAGAAAAAAAAATTTAATAAATATATATATTAATAGATTAATAAATAAATCTTTATTAATAAATAAATAAATAAATAAATAATTCATAAACAACTATATATTATTAATAAATGAATAAATAGATGGATATATAAATAAATAAATATCCTTCAAAACCACTGATAATTTTGGAAACTAAATATTTTTATTCAATATATTTTAGATCCGCTAATCATAAAACAAAACAATACAAGAAAAGGAAAATAAATAATAAAATATAATACAAGAGAAGGAAATTAAATAGTCAAGTACCATACAACTAAATAATAAATAATAACTACTATATAACAATCAACGAGGGATTAATACCAAACAACTTTAAACATTAACCTTAAGTACATTTTCTGTTGCATGTTAATTTTAAGTAATTTTTTTTGAATCCAAAATAGTATACCTACTATACTAAAAATATACAGTAGATATCACACGTATTATATAGTGTAAATTATACATATGTATTTCGAAGTTTTCCAGAATTTAAGGAAATCAATACCATTAAATTCTTGTGATCCGTTGTATAATTTCAGGCTATTTGATCAATTATTAAAGAAAAAAAAAAAAAACAAAACAAAAAATATAATATTTCTCCGATCAGTAGATCAATTCTTTTTAAATTAACAGAACATACATATGTATATATTATAATACGCAAAATATTTAAATTTATAATTTTAAGTTTAACTTGCCTGTCAAACCGGTAGGCTTGCCGCACTTCTATTTGTTTTGTTGTTTGTCACTCAGTTTTGAGTATCGGGAACCGTCAGACCTGCCCGGAATTGGGTCTGTAAATTTTCTTTTGTGCTCATCTTCTGCCATAGTTGTAGTATACCCATTTTCTTTCACAGTACAATTTTTACCTTGTTTGTTCAAATCAAATACAAGCATCAGCCAAGATAGATTTTTTTGTGTGTTACACACTCGGCTGTTGTCAGATTAACATTTTTTTTTTTAAAGCAAAAATTATAATTGTCGAATTGGAGGAAAATATTGCGCAGCTGTTTGAGGTTTGAAACGCGAAATTTCCATATAATTTTTTTTAAATTCTGCCCTAAAAATATTTAAAGTGGTCAAATACGGTTATGAAAATTTTTTTGTTGATGATTGAATAATTAAATTAAAATTTAAATTTTGGTTACGCAATTCCACAGCCAGAAAATAATTCCAATGAAATGAAATTGTAGATTGTAGAAATAGAAAAACATATTCCGGTCGATTTCGTGTAAGCAATGTTCTTTGTTCACCAATTCTCAATCCCGGGTCGAACGCTGTTTTAAATTATTGATTAACGATGAAGGGCGCACATGAGCAAACACAACGTCTTGAATTATTAGAAAAATATAAGAGAATTCAACTTTCGTATTCTAATCGCAGTCACGCAGAATTGATGCAGAAAATATAAATTTAATAATAAATCTTGATGTTCCAAATCCATCACTGAATTATTTACATCGAATTGGTCGAGCGGCACGGTCCTGAAGCTTTGGAGTATCAATAACATTTGTTTAAACCGGCTTGGATAGGTTCAAATTTCAAAAACAAAGATGTCAGTTTTAAAATTTCCAAGTTCTGTTGATTTTGTTACGATGTGGAAAAGTTAAAATATGATAAAATTTATGATGCTGATGATAGTAGACATGAATCAATCGATTCACCAAATTCTCAAATAATTGACAACCAGAAATTTTGTCAGTGGCAAGTATATTGAATCACCTATGAATGAATTTAAGAAAATAATTGATAGTTCTATTGCCGACAATAAGCTCCGACATTGTCCATTCCTGTATTCGCAGATAACCTAATTTCAGGCCAGGTGAAATGCTGGCTTGGGTTTTAGATATTGAGATTCTTCCAAGGGGCGAGGTATGGGGATTGTGGTTACCCGAGGAATACGCTGACGAGTGTATTGCGAGGGCCCCCAGTCCACCAGCTTCCTCTCTTGGGGGTTTAGCCAAAAACAAAACATTGAATTCTGTCGTAATATTATTTTGAGCGATGCGGGGAACTGCAGAAAATCCTCGGTATCGCTCTCACAAAAGTTTGCGAAGCCAACGTTTGAAGGTTGGTAGGTAGCGCTGCTTACGAACTGGAGGACCTGGCTTCTAAACGTAGAGGTGTTTACCATTCCAAGGACATTCGTGCCTAATATCGGTGATAATTTCTTTTGTCCCTATGTTAGTAACTCTCGCTTGTGTTTTACCGCCATTGTAAGTCAAGATTATCGACGGCCATATGAGGGTAGTTTCGTCTTGAATTCACAGTTCAGTAAGCGGGTATCAGCTGTGGTGTTCGGGTCTTGTTTCAAAAAATTTTTTTTTGTTTTGACTATCTATAAGTGTAAATTCCGTGATTGAACGTATTTGAATTTGGTTCAGTTGGTTGCCTTGAATCTACGTGAACGATCTTCCGAGTCACTTGGACGGAAGCGTACAACAGTGTGGCCCGGCTAGCGAGTCGGAGACGCATGAGACTCGTGTTAGTTCAGGTGTGGGTTGCGAGCCTGCATAACGAAAAAACGAAATTGTGTCGGATGTTTCATTAAAGAAGTCGGTCCTACGGTGTTTCTCCTTTCGATCTGTAGCAGATTGAATCAATTTTTTTTGTGACTTTAGAGTCTCGGGAACCCCCAGATCTGCCCGAAATTGGGTCTGGAAGATTTTAGTTATCCACCGCTTGCAATAGAGTAGAATACTGATTTTATCGATACCCCTCCCATAAGTTTTTTTTTGTATATTCTTAGATACTTCGTTACTTTGTTTCTGCTAAGACTGAGTTTGTAATACTGATCGCATTGATTGCTAATCTGTGGTACGTCGAGGGCTTCACCCAGCTAACATGTATATACAAGGTCTATTGGCGACCAGCCTATGCTTTTTTCAACTTCTTTTTGGTCGTAGGTGTTCGTCCAAAAAGCACTTGTTCTGTAATGGATAGTCTGGCATAATGTCAGAACGCAGTGTATTACAGTCGCAGTTTCCTTAGTTGTTGTTCCTTATATTAATCTGTCCCACTTGTAATAGATTCTCATCCCTTCGTCATCAATAGTCATATTTCATGTAGTTTCCTTAACCCATAGTTTCCTTATATTTCTCAAAATCTACTAAATCTGCAATAGCCGGACAAACGTATGGGGAGAAAGAAAATTACACTAATTACCTTGAATTATTTATTCATTAATATAACACAATATTGGTTAATTTGAATTGATTAATAATTTTCCTTAATCATCATCCGTATAATCACTACAAATTAATCAGAATTTAATCTTACAACGCACTAAAATTGACGCCCGTTATACTTCCATTCGATTGTTCTCGCCTTACTACTTGAGTTTGAACTTTTTTTTGTTTCAAAACACAAACCGTAATGAAACAACGAAATTCTTAAAACCTCACAACAGCTACGTGTATTTTGTTTCCAATCGTCAACATACAACGAATTGCTATTTTTGCTTTGTTGACCATTTGATTTGTCTTTGTATGGGTGTTTTGCTTTCAACAATCCTTCCGTGTTTGATCCGAACTTCACTGTATTGATATTGCCGAATGTAGTTATTAAATTTCCAAACATCATATCCATGATCGAATCTGCATCTAGTTCATTTTGAATTCAATTATAAATGTTATGGATGTGTCGGAGATATTCTGGATCCCAACCTTATTTTAGTACAATATTATCAAGTAG
>OY856188.1:151686395-151966665 GCA_963693315.1 Diogma glabrata | reverse complement strand
GAGTGAAAATGAGTTGACAATTGTTATGTTGAACTCTTTCCCTAGTTGCAGATGAAGCATTAGAGCACCACGAAACCTAAAATTAGAAGCGCACGAAGGACTGGTCAACGAAAAATTGGAAATAATTCAATCAATCGTTAAACTTGGTATACTTTTATTATTTATTTCATTATAATCCAAGCTCATAAAATTCATTATTTACTACAAAAACTGGTGGTATCAGTTACAAAAAACATCAAAAATGTAAATTTTAGTTCGTGAAAAAGATGCAGTTTAAAGTTTAATAGTCAAAACTATCTGTTCAGTACAAAAAGAAGTGATATCCTGTGTCAAGTAGAAACGAGTGTAAAACAAAACATTTCCAAATAATTAGGTGTTCTACATGTTTGAAATACTAACTTTGTCACTCGGATTAGAGATTAGAATTAGAAACAACTTCAACTAACTAGGTATTAAAACAAATGTTTCTAGTAAAAATAAAAGTATAAAATAATATTTATTTATTTATTTATATTCGAATGCAAATGTGGAATGCGATATTTATACGATCGACTGAATCGAGAGAAGTGCGGAACCATCACGAAACCTCAGGACTAACAGATTAAAACTTTAATGAAATTCTTTTCAAAAAACATCTACGTTCTTAATCTACAAACTAGGGTCTGCAATATAAAATACCAACTAATAAATTAGCTTGCATTTCTTTTATAGAATTTTCATTTTGTACATAATATTTCACATTAAATAAAAATCTTAACTGTCACTGAGGTTTTGTGATGGTTCTGCACTTCTCTCGATTCAGTCGATCGTATAAATATCGCATTCCACATTTTGCATTCGAATAAAAATAAATAAATAAATATTATTTTGTACTTTTATTTTTACTAGAAACATTCGTTTTAATACCTAGTTAGTTGAAGTTGTTTCTAATTCTAATCTCTAATCCGAGTGACAAAGTTAGTATTTCAAACATGTAGAACACCTAATTATTTGGAAATGTTTTGTTTTACACTCGTTTCTACTTGACACAGGATATCACTTCTTTTTGTACTGAACAGATAGTTTTGACTATTAAACTTTAAACTGCACCTTTTTCACGAACTAAAATTTACATTTTTGATGTTTTTTGTAGCTAAAGGTTAACAACAGACCTTCGTAAATACCTGTTAAAATTCTATATACAGCTGGGGGCAAAATGTGTCTAGAGGTTTATACGCTAGTAGTGTCATAAACACCGTGACCCCTAATGGTGGTCAGCCTTCAAACAATTATTTCTAGCCATAAACATTTTCAAAGCCTACTTTAGTATTTAAGCCTCGAATAGTATTTAAGCTATTAAAATCGTACTATAAAAATGTAATCAGTACATAAATTTTCGTATGACATAATTTCCCGGGTAGCCCGTGCGTGGTGCAAATAGTAATTGAGCCTTCCATATCGAGGTATTTCTCTAGCTGGTCCAAATTGCTATTTTATTTCTAATAATAAACGTAATTGACATATTTAAAACAAGCTTTTATTTATTGTAAAAATATATAAAAGAAATTTTATTCTGGTCTCCAAGTTGTTATATAATTTGTATTAAAACAATAATTTATGTTGATAAATTATTGTAAAATAATTCTACAAAACAATCTTTAATAAGAATATATAGTATTTATTCGATGCGTTTCGAATGTTATACATTCATCTACCGGTACAAAAAATATATTAAAGATATATTTTTTGTACCCGTAGATAAATGTATAATATTCGAAACGCGTCGAATAAATACTATATACTTATTAAAGATTGTTTTGTGGAATTATTTTACAATAATTTATCAACATAAATTATTGTTTTAATTTAACGTAATTTAAGCCAACTAAACCAAATTATAATCAAAATCGTACTAGAAATAGTAAACAGTACGTAATATTCACTATTCTTTCTACAATTCCCCGAGTAACCAGTTTAATTTTATTTGATCTAGCTGGACCAAATTGCAATTTTGTTTCTAAAAATAAACATTATCAAAGCCTACCAAGTCACATTTTAATAAAAATCGTACTAGAAATAGTAATCCGACGTATTATTGACTACTTTTTCGTATGACACATTTTTCCGTGTAACCCGTGTGATGTGCGAATAGTATTTAATCCTTTCAGTTTGAATTTATTTGATCTAGCTGGAACAAATTGCAATTTCGATTCTAATAATAAACATATTTTTTCGTATGACACATTTTCCTGTGTAGCTCGTGTGATGTGCGAATAGTATTTAAGCCTTTCAGTTTGAATTTATTTGATCTAGCTGGACCAAATTGCTATTTTGTTTAACACATTTTCCCGTGTAACCCGTGTGATGTGCGAATAGTATTTAATCCTTTCAGTTTGAATTTATTTGATCTAGCTGGACCAAATTGCAATTTTGTTTCTAATATAATAAACATATTTTTTCGTATGACACATTTTCCCGTGTAAACCGTGTGATGTGCGAATAGTATATAACTCTTTCAGTTTGAATTTATTTGATCTAGCTGGACCAAATTGCAATTTTGTTTCTAATAATAAACATATTTTTTCGTATGATACATTTTCCCGTGTAACCCGTGTGATGTGCGAATAGTATCCTATAGTATATAATAGTAAGCTTTCAGTTCGAATTTATTTGATCTAGCTGGACCAAATTGCAATTTTGTTACTAACAATAAACATTTTTTTTCGTATGACACATTTTCCCGTGTAACCCGTGTGATGTGCGAATAGTATTTAACCCTTTCAGTTCGAATTTATTTGATCTAGCTGGACCAAATTGCTATTTTGTTTCTAATAATAAACATATTTTTTTCGTATGAAACATTTTCCCGTGTAACCTGTGTGATGTGCGAATAGTATTTAAGCCTTTCAGTTTGAATTTATTTGATCTAGCTGGACAAATTGCAATTTTGTTTCTAATAATAAACATATTTTTTTCGTATGAAACATGTTCCCGTGTAACCCGTGTGATGTGCGAATAGTATCCTATAGTATATAGTAGTAAGCTTTCAGTTCGAATTTATTTGATCTAGCTGGACCAAATTGCAATTTTGTTTCTAATATAGTAAACATATTTTTTCGTATGACACATTTTCCCGTGTAACCCGTGTGATGTGCGAATAGTATACAACCCTTTCAGTTTGAATTTATTTGATCTAGCTGGACAAATGGCAATTTTGTTTCTAATAATAAACATATTTTTTTCGTATGAAACATTTTCCCGTGTAACCCGTGTGATGTGCGAATAGTATCCTATAGTATATAGTAGTAAGCTTTCAGTTCGAATTTATTTGATCTAGCTGGCCCAAATTGCAATTGTGTTTCTAATATAATAAACATTTTTTTTCGTATGACACATTTTCCCGTGTAACCCGTGTGATGTGCCAATAGTATTTAATCCTTTCAGTTTGAATTTATTTGATCTAGCTGGGCCAAATTGCAATTTTGTTTCTAATATCACATTCACATTTTCTCGTGTAACACGTGTGATGTGCGAATAGTATTTAAGCCTTTCAGTTTGAATTTATTTGATCTAGCTGGACCAAATTGCAATTTTATTTCTAATAATAAACATATTTTTTCGTATGACACATTTTCCCGTGTAACCCGTGTGATGTGCGAATAGTATATAAGCCTTTCAGTTTGAATTTATTTGATCTAGCTGGACAAATGGCAATTTTGTTTCTAATAATAAACATATTTTTTTCGTATGAAACATGTTCCCGTGTAACCCGTGTGATGTGCGAATAGTATCCTATAGTATATAGTAGTAAGCTTTCAGTTCGAATTTATTTGATCTAGCTGGACCAAATTGCAATTGTGTTTCTAATATAATAAACATATTTTTTCGTATGACACATTTTCCCGTGTAACCCGTGTGATGTGCGAATAGTATATAAGCCTTTCAGTTTGAATTTATTTGATCTAGCTGACCAAATTGCAATTTTGTTTCTAATAATAAACAATATTAAAGCCTACCAAATCAAATTTTAATCAAAATCGTACTAGAAATAGTATTTAGTACGCAATTTTCACTATTTTTTCGTATCACATAATTTCCCGTGTAACCCGTGTATGTTGCAAATAATTATTTAGTGATTTTAATTAATAAATTAAAATATTGAAAAAAATCACCATAACTCCCCATGAAAATGCATAAGTAAAGTATTATAAATATGTCTTATGTATCGGATTTTATTATCGTATTATTTGGTGGTGTACACGTATTTCTTTTTAATAGCATATCACACATGGCCAAACCGCGGCTCGCGAGCCGCATGCGGCTCTTTAAAAGAATAAATGCGGCTCTCGAAAAGAAATGAAAAAATTAAACAATATTTAATAATTCATAAAAATTGTAACAAAATTAGAAATAATACATATAATTTATAATGCTGTTTAATATAATATGAAAATATAACAAGTAAAATAAAAGATTTAAAATAATAATATAATATGATTTAATGCAATCATATTATTATATTTAGGTCCGTCCTGTCGAAGTTACTACCATTGGAGTTTTTTGCGAGTTTGTTTTAGTTTGATACTACTTTACTTCGCGAATCAAGATTAAGTATAATCCGCTGTTATAAATAAATTTAACTAATTTTATTATTTAAGGTTATACGTTTAACATATTCTAGTGGACTAAAAATAAAATCACCTGTATTCGTTTCAAATTAATGCACAAAAATCTTTCTCAAAATCAAAAGTCTTTCCTTTTGGATTCGTTTGTTTTTCTATGATTATCTTTTTCTGCAATTTTTTTATAAACAATATTTTTGATATTTTATCTTTAGGCAATTTGCCGACGTTAAATTTAATGTATCCTTTAATATTCCAATTAAAAAATGAATAAGTTCATAATTAAATAGAATTAAAAACACGTGCAAATCCGACATATACTACCTCAACCGCTTCTACATCTACGACAGTAAGATATTACACTAAACCAAAAACGAAATTAAAAACTTAAGGAAATTGCAAGAAAAAAACGGTGATTTCATCTCTTATAGCGAAATATAATATGTTGCGTGTTTTTTATGAATACTCCGTTTTTTAATTTAACTGTTAAATATGTCAGACCACAAACAAAGGCGATATGACGGATAAAATCGTAGCTTCAGGCAAGAATGGGTTGAAGCATACGCATTCATCGATAAAGGGGAAAACCTTTGTGTCTTATATGCAATGAAACACTTGCCAGTAATTTAAGACAGTTAAATTTTTGCCAGTAATAACAAAACCAGTAATTTAAAACGGCATCACGAAAAAAACCATAGTAAATTTTTGGATAGTTATCCGTTGAATACCAACATCCGAACAAATAAATTAAACTCTTTAAAATCTGCATTAAGTAGTCAGCAAACATTATTATCATCTTTTAGTTCAGAAGCTGATAATACTACCGAGGCTAGTTTTATGATCGCTTGGAACATCGCCCGTGCTAAACGACCTTACACTAAGGGGAAAATTTATCAAAAAGAATATGGAACAGGTGGTTAAAATGCTGGATCTTTTAAATATCAAATTGCACAGATTAATTAGCAATGTTCCAGTATCACGTCATACCACTGAGCGACGTATTACGGAAATAAGTAAAGATATTAAACAGCGGCTACAAGTAGATGTAAAAAATTGTGTAGCTTTCAGCTGTAATGGATAGTCTGGCATAATGTCAGAACGCAGTGTATTACAGTCGCAGTTTCCTTAGTTGTTGTTCCTTATATTAATCTGTACCACTTGTAATAGATTCTCATCCCTTCGTCATCAATAGTCATATTTCATGTAGTTTCCTTAACCCATAGTTTCCTTATATTTCTTAAAATCTGACTAAATCTGCAATAGGTGGACGGACGTATAGGAGAGGGAAAATGGCACTAATTACCCTGATTTATTTATTCATTAATATAATATAGTATTGGTTAATTTGAATTAATTGATAATTTTCTTTAATCATCATCCGTATAACCGCTAAACTTTAATCAGAATTTAATTTTACAACACCCTAAAATTGACGCGAGCTATGGTTACATTCAATAAACTACTAAAAGTTTGAATTCTCTAACATCAACCGTAATTGAACAATTAATTTTTTTTAAACCCTAAGTCGGCTGTGCGTATTTTTTTCAGTCATCAACATTCAAAGATTTAATATCTCGTTTTTGTTAAACATTCTATTGTCTTATTTTCTTTCAAAATAATTTTTCCGTTTCACTATAATGTGATTTTGTATTGTAGTTTGCAGTATCTAAACGCCATAACACCAATTGAACTTGCATTTGATTCATTTTGAATTCAATGGTGAATGTTGTTGATGGGTCGGAAATATTTTGTGTTACAACCTTGTCGTTGTGCAATAGTATCAAATAACGAACGGTTTAGTATAATTTTGAAAAATTCCCAACAATTGAAACTTGATGGAAATTAATTTCCAAAACATCGTATTCGAGTTTTTTCGAGACAAAAATTTTGCTATATATTAGGCCACTGTACGTCTATTGGTCTCTTAGTTTAATTTCGACGGAGACGAAGACTCTCATTATTACATTGTGAGTTGTTTGACATCTCTCGTGGCATTCAGTCGATGGATATAAAAATTTCATCCAGATTATGATTGCATGTCCGGTGCGCTATTTAAATCGATTTTTTTTTAAAAAAAATTAAGTGATAAAATCTAGTATTAGCTTAATTGATATAAGCGTAATTTATTTAATTTATTTAGTCAAAATGTACGTGTCCAATTAAAACAAAAAAATTGTGAGTGTAAAGTTATCAAAGAAAAAAAATATTATCTGTTTGTGCCGTACGAAAGTAACAAAAAAAGAATTAATTTCCATAAGAAAAAAATTATATAAATGTTTGTGATTGCAATCAATTAAAAATTTGTAACAAACGGAAGGTCAGTTAGTTGTTGCTATTTATTTATTACAACGTAATGTAAGTAATTATCCAAGAAACTGTTGTTTTTGTTTCTAAATTTAAATTTAAACTTGTATTGAATATAATCAAAATTCTTTTTACGGATAATAAATTGTGCCGTAAGAAAGAAAAGAAGAATTAATTACCATAAGAAAAAAATTATATAAATGTTTTGTGATTGCAATCAATTAAAAGTTTGTAACATACGGAAGGTCAGTTAGTTGTTGCTATTCATTTATTACAATCTAATGTAAGTAATTATCCAAGAAACTGTTGTGTTTTTTTTTTTTGAATTTAAATTTAAACTTGTATTGAATATAATCAAAATCCATTTTTCGGATAATAAATTCATGTGTTATTAATTGGAAGGTCACAATCCACAATGATGAACATACGCCAATCGATCACTCTAGTGTACGGATTCTAGAATATGCCGTTTTGTTGAATTTGTGGTTATATTTGTTTTTATGATATTAAATGGCCATCTTGGGTCACATTTAGTATACGGAATGATTGAATTATGCATATTATAAATTGCGGAATCGCGAAATTGTTTCAACGCATCGTTAATATAAAATTGGTGCTACTGCCATTTGCTTCAACGCATTATTTGTAGCAAAGTTTTGGCTGTTCTTACCGTACCTTGTTCCAACGCAACATTTTTACCAAATCTTGGTTATGTCAACGGATTATTTATATACAATTTATGCTGATATTATCGCATTTTCTACGCAACATTTTTACTAAATTCTGATCATTTTAACGGATTATTTATATACGATTTATGCTGATATTATTGTATTTTCCACGCAACATTTTTACCAAATTCTGATTATTTCAACGGATAATTTATATACGATTTATGCTGATATTATTGAATTTTCAACGCAACATTTTTACCAAATTCTGATTATTTCAACGGATAATTTATATACGATTTCTGTTGATATTATCGTATTTTCAACGTAACCTTTTTACCAAAGTTTGATTATTTCAACGGATTATTTATATACAATTTATGCTGATATTATCGTATTTTCTACGCAACATTTTTACTAAATTCTGATCATTTCAACGGATTATTTATATACGATTTATGCTGTTATTATTGTATTTTCAACGCAACATTTTTACCAAATTCTGATTATTTCAACGGATTATTTATATACAATTTTTGCTGATATTATCGTATTTTCAACGCAACACATTTACTAAATTCTGATCATTTCAACGGATTATTTATATACGATTTATGCTGTTATTATTGTATTTTCAACGCAACATTTTTACCAAATTCTGATTATTTCAACGGATTATTTATATACAATTTTTGCTGATATTATCGTATTTTCAACGCAACACATTTACCAAATTCTGATCATTTCAACGGATTATTTATATATACAATTTTTGCTGATATTATCGTATTTTCAACGCAACATTTTTACTAAAGTTTGATTATTTCAACGGATTATTTATATATACAATTTTTGCTGATATTATCGTATTTTCAACGCAACATTTTTACTAAAGTTTGGTTATTGCAACTGATTATTCATATACAATTTTTTGCTGATACTATCGGAGTTTCAACTCATTATTTACACCACTTATTTGCTATTGTTGCTGAATTGTTCACGCACCAGTGGATTATTCGTCAATTTTCTGTTGGATGAATCATCACTGATGGAGGGCTGATGGAATTCGAATAGGAGGACGGGGTTTAATCATGGGGTGAGTAAATTTATTTCATTATTACGGCCATAATGATAAGGGGGTGTGAGAGTGTGTGTGTGTGTATGTGTGAGCGTGTGTGTGTGTGTGTGTGCGTGTGGGAGTGTGTGTGTGTGGGCATATGTGAGTGAACGTAGGGGTTGGACGTGTTGATCGTGGGTCTTTCGCCAATGGGGTCGCCAGAGTCTTCGTTTTTCCACTTGTATTCCTTTCCATTTCTGCAAATTTTCGTGAATAGCGTACATGTCTGTATTTGTGCTGAAGTAGCAGGGTTACTTTATCGTTCCCATGGTCTGAAGCTAGTTTGGGGCTTGAAAATCAATCTCGCTAGGTACGCTTCCTGCTATGTCCTTCTTATTGGTTCGCCAATAAGAAAGCGCTTCATTACAAATTGGCGCCCAACGTGGGGCTTCTCTAAGGGTCCCTACAGCGATGTAGGACTCTGGAGGAGTCCCTCCATAATTTCAAAAAAAAATTTCGAAAAATTTTTTTTTTATTAAAATTTTTCTTCAAAATTAACTTTCTTTTCCACCAAAACAATAGTAAAGACTCTGGCGGCGTAGAAGCAATTCCCTGCTTCAAACGCGCAGGAGCAAAGGAAGTCTGAGATTCCTCAGACTGTACTTTGATGGGGAGTTGCGTCCCTACGCCTCCAGCTAATATTCTCCTTTTTTGTTTTTTTTTTAAAACGCATGGGTGAGAATAATTTTTCGGAATTATTCTCAATGGGCATTACAACCCCACGGACCCTAGTTACGGGGTGGGTTTCTGGAGACGTCTCAAAGGCCGAAGGTGTCTCAGGTGCCAGACCTAGAACGACGTGGTTTGGTGTATACGCCAAACCTCGTCCGAGTCTGGTCACCTGGTCAGGCTTCGGGTTTGCGGGGTCCTCAGAGCCCAACCTGCGCTACTATTGCCTAACGTTAGCGACCCCTCCCGGCAATACTAGCTTCCCTGTGGTTGAGGTGTGCTGGTTCTCATCGGGTGATACCGAGGAAGTTCTTCCAAGACAGCATTGGCCCGCTGTCGAGGGAAGATTTCGCTCGGCTGTCATGCTGATGTGTAACTGGTCCACCTCTGCCACAGCACCTTACCGTATGTGTGGGTGGCGTGGATCGCAGCTGCCGAGTGTTGTTGATAGAATGGTGGTGCAGGGGATTTTATCTTCTGACCATCCCATCAGCACTCGTCAGCTGGGTGAGGCACTACCAGCACATACCCCACCTTATTCCTGTCTCACCCTCCCTTCTCCCATCCTTATTCATCCCGTCTTGTTCCCTATCCTTTTCCACTTCCCATCCTTTTAACGTAGAACACTTTCAATTTTCATTGGTCCCAAAGTAAAAGCATAAAAAAAACCACAAAGCAAAATGAGAAAGATCGGCGGTCACCACCTTCAACCCCGGGTGTGATGAACTCCCCCCGTGATTGGTCCGTCCGTCCGTCGTCGATAAATAAATATTTATTAAAAAAATAGATAAATAAATAAATTGATAAATAAATATTTATTAAGAAAGATAATTAAATAATTATTTATTAAAAAAATAAATAAATATTTGAATAAATAAATATTTGAATAAATAAGTAAATAAATATTTGGAAAGAAATAAATAAAAAAAAAAAAAAAAAAAACAAAAAAAAAAATTCTTATATAGATATTAAGATAAAACGGCTGATATTTTTAGATGCTAATTCTTTTCTTTCTCCGTTTTTAGGAACTAATAGCCAAGAAAAATTTAAAAATTAAGCGTAATTTAAAAGTCAAGTTATATTTCAAAGTCAAGAAATATTTTGAAATCAAGAAAAATTTTAAAAAGTCAACTTATAAAGTAAAATTGGGAGACAATCAAGAAACAACAAAAAAATATAACACAAAATTTATCATCAAGAGAGTCAGCAGCCAAGATTAATCTTACGAAGAATTCTTGAAGGGATCAAATTGACCCTTAAAGTTCCGGGTGTGTCCTTAATATTAGCTTATGGTATTAGGGTTGTTTTTTTATTGGGTGGCACACTTCGGCATCCAAACCGTGAGTTTTTGTTTGACTCCTCTAATTTTATACTACCCCAAATTTATAAATTCCAGAATTGGGAATACGGCTAAGTTTCTTTTGATCCCTTCAAAATAAATAAATAAAAAAAAAAAAAAAAAAAAAAAGAAAAATTATTAAGTAAAGTAGTATTAAGTCTCCAAATTTTTTATTGCATGTTAGTTATAATTTGCTATTGTTAGTTTTAAGATTAGTCTTGCCTTACCAGTGGCGTAATACTGACTATTTTTTTTTGTATTATTACCTCAACGGTAATTGCACATCACTTGTTTCCGCGACTCGGGAACCCCCAGATCTGCCCGGAATTGGGTCTGGAAAGTTCATATAATTGTCATCTTCTGCCATATTTTAGTATACTTGTTTTCTCTCACAGTACAATTTTTTACCTTGTTTAGTCAAGTCAGATACAAAACACAGTAGTATTTTCGTAATTGCCATCTTCTGCCATATTTGTAGTCTACTTATTTTCTCTCGAATCTCACCGTTTATTTTTTTATTGTTCTGTTCATATATCAGCATCTTGGAAAACAATTGTAAATAGTAGTGAAATAATATCAAGACAATAATAAATCTTATTTAATATAATTGACGAATTGGTCAGACATTGCGTAGCTGTTTGAGGTTTGAATCGCTAAATTTCCATATAATTTTTTTTTAAAAATTCTGCTTTAAAATATATTCATAGTACTCAAATATTGGAATAAAATAATCTTTTCTGTTGATAATTGAATTGTTTATTTGGATTCAACGTTCACATCGATAGTGTAATAATTTTCGTTTCGCTCTCCATGTACGTGCATTTATTGATCTGGTCCTGTGCGGCGGTTTGAGTATTCATAATGTCTGCCACTGATAAGATGGACGTTCTGGATAGGTCCAGCTCTTGTGCTGTTTGTCAACACGAAATAGTGCCGGCCGACGTAAAACTTCTCACTCGGTGTAACCATCTCTTTCATGACATCTGCCTCAACGACTGGTTGTTGCAGAATCACACCTGCCCAATTTGTCGAGCCGCTTGTGAGCGTGCAGAATTACAGAGGTTGCCTCGAGGGATAGATAAGAATAATTATACAATAGTGCCACCCCCACCGCGACCTGTGACTCGATCTGTTACCGCAGGTTGGCAACGTCGTTCCAGTACCGGAAATCAGCCCTCGTCCACGCCTTTGGCAAACCGTCTTCCACCATCTCGACTCGCCGATGAAGTGCGAGTGAATATAGCTCAACGATCTCCCATATATGGTGCCGCTGCAGCGGAAGATCAAGGTTTTCAGGAAGCAGTAAATGCTCACATCGATCAGGAAATTTCGAGAATTAATCACTCAATGATGCAATCACGTGCTCCAGCACCTGAAGTGTTACTACCCCTAGCGCATAATGTAATCTCGCCCACCACCCCGAGACATCAATCGGTTCATTCAAATTATACGCCAGTAAATGCGTTTGTACAAACTAATGTACCAGTACCACCAATGTTTGCTGAACCTCATCCTGCTCTTGCTCCAGCTAGAATACGAACACATCTCGATCAGCACTCTACCACAGTTAGAAATTGGAACGTAACGTTCTCAGGCAGACCCGATGGTCTGGATGTTGAAGCGTTCATCTTCAGAATAGAGCGGCTGACAGAGATGTGTTTAAATAACGATTTTACTATTATCACCCGCTGTCTGTACCTGTTGTTCACAGATCGTGCCGCTGATTGGTTCTGGAGATATTTTCGCCAGAACCGACAGCTTATTTGGACTGACTTATGTCATGCTCTTCGAATAGAATTTCAAGACAGGCAGACGGACGAAGAGGTAAAGGAGCGGATGAGGGCCAGGAAACAGCGGCCCACCGAATTATTTGATGAATTCTTACAGTCAATTTATCGACTGGCAGATAAGTTAAGAGTCCCGATGTCGGATGCCGAATTGCTTTCACTGATTCGAAATAACCTACGATTAGAAATCAGGAGGGAACTGCTATATGTCACCATTTATGGACTAGACCATCTGCGCCAGCTCTGCCGTGATCGCGAAAAATTATGGGCCGAGTCAACGACCAGACCGCGAGATTATAACATTAGACCGTCTAGACCGGTGTCTGAGGTGGATTTAGATCGTGAATTTCCACAAATTCAAATTAGCGAGTTGCCAACGGAATCGTTACCAGCTGCATCCAACGAACTTGCGGCAATACAGCCTGCTCCCAATATGGGACGAATAAGCAGTTCAATTATTTGTTGGAACTGTAAACGACCTGGTCATCGGTGGCACGATTGTCGTGAATCTCAGCGATTGTTTTGTTGGGGATGTGGAAAGGACAATGTGTTGTGTCCTAATTGTGATAATTGTCGGGGAAACCGAAGAGGGGGCCAGAATCACAACACCTTTTCTCGCTCCCAGGACACACCCTAGACTCATCTGAGCCTAAAAATATGTTATTTCCCGCTCCTACAACTTTGTCGTCTACCAATCCATTTCTTTATGATGCAGTCTCAAACTCGGCTTCAACCTCTAATCTGCTGAATAATTCTTTGAGCCCACCACCTGCCGTTAATTCAAGCCATAACGAACCGGCTGAAAGTTTTTACGCCCCTGCAGCGCAGTCTAAAGGTACTGCTTCTGACACACTGGTACCCACCCATGATACTAATGTGAAATTATTGAAACGAACACCCGATCATACTGAACCACCTCCATTATGGACCAAAATCAAATCGTTCCAACAACGATTGAACGAATACCTGAAAATACGCTCAAACATATTTGTCGATGCATTATCCTCTTTGAAACTTCCATCGCGCTCTGCGCTCCGTTCTCGTATTTATTGGCAACAACGTCATTTGTTTAAAACTAAAACCATTTCCTCTATTGTGAAATTGGACAACGATGTGAGATCTTATGCCACAGTGTCAATATTGGGTAAACAACATACTGGACTGTTGGATAGTGGAGCGTCCTTGACTGTAATTGGTGGTGATTTTGCTAAAGAAATCGTACAGACTCCAGACCTTCTAACTTATTCGTCTGCCGTAGTTCGTACTGCCGATGGCCAAAGACAGAAGATCTTGGGGTTTGTAAAAACAAAGGTTTCATTTATGAACCAAGTCAGGACCCTGGACGTCTTCATTATCCCGTCTTTGACTCAAAATCTATATCTAGGTATAGATTTCTTTAACGCTTTTGGTTTGTTTAACCCGATATTTAACCTACCTACATTTTTGACTACGGAGTCAGGAATTTCAGAATTGTCTATGGACAATCAAACACGTCTACAAAACACTATTCAGCTTCTACCATCATTTTCAAAAATGGGTCTGGGTCGAACACATTTGTTGGAACACGTTATTGATGTGGGGACTGCAGCTCCCATCAAGCAACGACACTATCCAATATCGCCCGCCATTGAGAAACTGATGGGAGAAGAACTGGATAGGATGTTGTCTCTGGGTATTATAGAGGTTTCAAACAGCCCATGGTCAAGTCCGGTGGTCTTAATTCGCAAACCTGGGAAGAATCGTCTTTGTTTGGATAGTAGAAAGGTCAATACAGTTACTAAGAAGGATGCTTACCCCCTTCCACAGATAGATGGGATCTTGAGTCGTCTGCCACAAAGTAATTTCATTTCCAGTTTGGATCTGAAAGACGCTTTCTGGCAGATACCGTTAGAAAAACACTCCCGAGAGAAAACTGCTTTTACGGTCCCAGGGCGGCCATTGTATCAGTTCGTAAGAATGCCTTTCGGACTGTGCAATGCGCCGCAAACAATGACCAAATTGATGGACCAAGTAATTCCTCCACATCTCAAGTCGTGCGTCTTCGTATACTTGGATGATCTTCTAATAGTTACAGATACCTTTGAGGCCCATCTGAAACTGTTAGAAGATATCTCCCAGTGTCTTAGACGTGCGAACTTGACGATAAACGTGGAAAAAAGTAAGTTTCTCTTAGCGGAGGTAAAATATTTGGGATATGTGGTGGGAGGTGGTACGTTAAAAATTGATCCTGATAAAACTCAGGCTATATCAGAATTTCCTACGCCTCGAACACCCAAACAGATTCGACGCTTCTTGGGTATGGCGGGTTATTATCGCCGTTTTATATCTGATTTCTTTGCTATGTCCTCTCCAATATCAGATTTGTTGAAGAAAAATTCTAATAAATTCGTATGGACTCCAGAAGCTGAAAGAGCATTTACAAATCTCAAAAATGCTCTCATATCAGCACCAGTCCTCATAAACCCCGACTATACTAAACCTTTTACTCTCCAGTGCGACGCTAGTAATGACGGTATAGGCTGTGTATTACTGCAGTGTGACATGGACGGTATGGAACATCCCATAGCGTACATGTCCAAGAAACTAAATTCTGCGCAACGCAATTACTCAACTAGTGAGAAAGAGTGTCTAGCCGCCGTACTGGGAGTAAAGAAATTTAGAGCGTATGTCGAGGGTCAGGCCTTTAAGATCATAACTGACCATGCTTCATTAAAATGGTTAATGCAACAAAAAGACCTTTCTGGTCGATTGGCTCGTTGGAGCTTGAAATTGCAGGGTTACGTCTTTGATATTGAGTACCGAAAAGGAAAATTAAATACTGTTCCTGACACTCTATCAAGACGTGACTCTGTCGACATCATTTCTGAACTATGTCCAGTGCCTGAATTAGATCTTAATTCCCCTTTCTTCAACACTTCTCGATATTTGGAGTTGGTAAATCTGGTTACCGAAGCAGACGGTACATTGCCTGATCTGAAAGTAATTTCTGGTCGGGTTTATAAACGAATGGCTTGTCTAGATCTTGATATTCCTTCAGAGGGTGAGGTTTGGAAATTGTGGTTACCTGAGGAATACACTGACGAGTGTATTGCAAGGGCCCACAATCCTCCTACCTCATCTCATGGAGGTCTAGCAAAAACCTTGTTTAATATTCGTAAATTTTACTATTGGCCTCGCATGTATACCCAGGTTAAATCCTACATAGGAAATTGTAAGACCTGCAAAGAAATCAAAGCGACTAATGTTCCACTTCGTGCTCCCATGGTGTCCCAGATGAAAACAGAACGAATTGGACAGCGATTATATATCGATATTCTTGGCCCTTATCCTCGTTCAAAGGCCGGGAATATCGCTATTCTGGTAGTATTAGATCATGTTACGGAATATCCCTTTTTGTTTCCTTTACGGAGGCTAACTGCTGAACCGGTTTGTCATCTATTGGCTACCAATGTCTTTCACGTATTTGGTTGTCCCGAAGTTATTGTGTCCGATAATGGGACGCAGTTTAAGTCTGGACTGTTTGAAGATTTCTTGGCGAAGCACGGAGTGAAACATACATTACTAGCGTTGTATTCACCTCAAGCTAACGCTTCTGAACGGGTAAATAGAAGTGTTTTATCTGGTATTAGAGCCTATTTAAAGGAGGAGCATTCTAAATGGGATCTGCACTTGAGCGAGATCGCTTGTGCACTACGTTGTTCCCTGCATCAAACACTTCAATGTTCCCCGTATTACGCAATGTTTGGAATACCTATGGTGACTCATGGTTCGTCATATGAACTGCTGAGACGACTGGATGGTCTTCTTGAGCCAGGTGAAACGATTCTGCGACCGGATTATCTTAATAAGATTCGAATTCGAATTCTTGATTTAACTGCCGAAGCATTTGTCAAAAGTGCTGAAAGATACAATTTACGAGCTCGGTTAACTTTGTTTAAACCAGGTGATACGGTGTTCCGAAGGAACTTTATTTTGAGTGACGCCGGTAAGAAATTATCGGCTAAACTTGCACAGAAGTTTATTGAAGCCAGAGTAATAAGGTTGGTAGGTGGCGCCGCTTACGAACTGGAAGACCTGGTCTCCAAACGCAGAGGTGTATACCATTCGAAGGACATTCGAGCCTAAAAATCTACAAATCAGGTCTGTTTCCGTAGGATATTGTTTATCAATGACATGAAAATGTGAGGGTGGTTTCGTCTTGAATTCCCAGTTCAGTAAGTGTGTGTCAGCATTGGTGTTTGGGTCTTGTAGCAATTTTTTTTTTTTTTTTCTTCTGCATTATTTGCCGGCGTAAATTCCCGGATTGAATATATTTAAATTTGGTTCAGTTGGTTACCTTGAATCTATATGAACAACCTTCCGAGTCACTTGGACGGAAGCGTACAACAGTGTGGCCCGGCTAGCGAGTCGGAGACGCATGAGACTCGTGTTAGTTCAGGTGTGGGTTGCGAGCCTGCATAACGTAAAAAAAAAAAAAAAAAAAAAACGAAATTGTGTCGGATGTTTCATTAAAGAAGTCGGTCCCACGGTGTTTTTTCCTTTCGATCTGTAGCAGATTGAATCAATTCTATTTGTGACTTTAGAGTCTCGGGAACCCCCAGATCTGCCCGAAATTGGGTCTGGAAGATTTTAGTTGTCCACCGCTTGCAATAGAGTAGAATACTGATTTTATCGATACCCCTCCCAAAAGTTTTTTTTGTATATTCTTAGATACTTTGTTACTTGGTTTCTGCTAGGACTGAGTTTGTAATACTGATCGCATTGATTGCTAGTCTGTGGTACGTCGAGGTGCTTCACCAAGCTAATATGTATATACAAGGTCTATTGGCGACCAGCCTATGCCTTTTTCAACTTCTTTTTGGTCGTAGGTGTTCGTCCAAAAAGCACTTGTTCTGTAATGGATAGTCTGGCATAATGTCAGAACGCAGTGTATTACAGTCGCAGTTTCCTTAGTTGTTGTTCCTTATATTAATCTGTACCACTTGTAATAGATTCTCATCCCTTCGTCATCAATAGTCATATTTCATGTAGTTTCCTTAACCCATAGTTTCCTTATATTTCTTAAAATCTGACTAAATCTGCAATAGGTGGACGGACGTATAGGAGAGGGAAAATGGCACTAATTACCCTGATTTATTTATTCATTAATATAATATAGTATTGGTTAATTTGAATTAATTGATAATTTTCTTTAATCATCATCCGTATAACCGCTAAACTTTAATCAGAATTTAATTTTACAACACCCTAAAATTGACGCGAGCTATGGTTACATTCAATAAACTACTAAAAGTTTGAATTCTCTAACATCAACCGTAATTGAACAATTAATTTTTTTTAAACCCTAAGTCGGCTGTGCGTATTTTTTTCAGTCATCAACATTCAAAGATTTAATATCTCGTTTTTGTTAAACATTCTATTGTCTTATTTTCTTTCAAAATAATTTTTCCGTTTCACTATAATGTGATTTTGTATTGTAGTTTGCAGTATCTAAACGCCATAACACCAATTGAACTTGCATTTGATTCATTTTGAATTCAATGGTGAATGTTGTTGATGGGTCGGAAATATTTTGTGTTACAACCTTGTCGTTGTGCAATAGTATCAAATAACGAACGGTTTAGTATAATTTTGAAAAATTCCCAACAATTGAAACTTGATGGAAATTAATTTCCAAAACATCGTATTCGAGTTTTTTCGAGACAAAAATTTTGCTATATATTAGGCCACTGTACGTCTATTGGTCTCTTAGTTTAATTTCGACGGAGACGAAGACTCTCATTATTACATTGTGAGTTGTTTGACATCTCTCGTGGCATTCAGTCGATGGATATAAAAATTTCATCCAGATTATGATTGCATGTCCGGTGCGCTATTTAAATCGATTTTTTTTTAAAAAAAATTAAGTGATAAAATCTAGTATTAGCTTAATTGATATAAGCGTAATTTATTTAATTTATTTAGTCAAAATGTACGTGTCCAATTAAAACAAAAAAATTGTGAGTGTAAAGTTATCAAAGAAAAAAAATATTATCTGTTTGTGCCGTACGAAAGTAACAAAAAAAGAATTAATTTCCATAAGAAAAAAATTATATAAA
Organism: Diogma glabrata; assembly: GCA_963693315.1. Lineage (NCBI taxonomy): Eukaryota > Metazoa > Arthropoda > Insecta > Diptera > Cylindrotomidae > Diogma > Diogma glabrata. The sequence goes on along the minus strand of OY856188.1, from coordinate 151,948,079 downwards.
TGTTTGTGATTGCAATCAATTAAAAATTTGTAACAAACGGAAGGTCAGTTAGTTGTTGCTATTTATTTATTACAACGTAATGTAAGTAATTATCCAAGAAACTGTTGTTTTTGTTTCTAAATTTAAATTTAAACTTGTATTGAATATAATCAAAATTCTTTTTACGGATAATAAATTGTGCCGTAAGAAAGAAAAGAAGAATTAATTACCATAAGAAAAAAATTATATAAATGTTTTGTGATTGCAATCAATTAAAAGTTTGTAACATACGGAAGGTCAGTTAGTTGTTGCTATTCATTTATTACAATCTAATGTAAGTAATTATCCAAGAAACTGTTGTGTTTTTTTTTTTTGAATTTAAATTTAAACTTGTATTGAATATAATCAAAATCCATTTTTCGGATAATAAATTCATGTGTTATTAATTGGAAGGTCACAATCCACAATGATGAACATACGCCAATCGATCACTCTAGTGTACGGATTCTAGAATATGCCGTTTTGTTGAATTTGTGGTTATATTTGTTTTTATGATATTAAATGGCCATCTTGGGTCACATTTAGTATACGGAATGATTGAATTATGCATATTATAAATTGCGGAATCGCGAAATTGTTTCAACGCATCGTTAATATAAAATTGGTGCTACTGCCATTTGCTTCAACGCATTATTTGTAGCAAAGTTTTGGCTGTTCTTACCGTACCTTGTTCCAACGCAACATTTTTACCAAATCTTGGTTATGTCAACGGATTATTTATATACAATTTATGCTGATATTATCGCATTTTCTACGCAACATTTTTACTAAATTCTGATCATTTTAACGGATTATTTATATACGATTTATGCTGATATTATTGTATTTTCCACGCAACATTTTTACCAAATTCTGATTATTTCAACGGATAATTTATATACGATTTATGCTGATATTATTGAATTTTCAACGCAACATTTTTACCAAATTCTGATTATTTCAACGGATAATTTATATACGATTTCTGTTGATATTATCGTATTTTCAACGTAACCTTTTTACCAAAGTTTGATTATTTCAACGGATTATTTATATACAATTTATGCTGATATTATCGTATTTTCTACGCAACATTTTTACTAAATTCTGATCATTTCAACGGATTATTTATATACGATTTATGCTGTTATTATTGTATTTTCAACGCAACATTTTTACCAAATTCTGATTATTTCAACGGATTATTTATATACAATTTTTGCTGATATTATCGTATTTTCAACGCAACACATTTACTAAATTCTGATCATTTCAACGGATTATTTATATACGATTTATGCTGTTATTATTGTATTTTCAACGCAACATTTTTACCAAATTCTGATTATTTCAACGGATTATTTATATACAATTTTTGCTGATATTATCGTATTTTCAACGCAACACATTTACCAAATTCTGATCATTTCAACGGATTATTTATATATACAATTTTTGCTGATATTATCGTATTTTCAACGCAACATTTTTACTAAAGTTTGATTATTTCAACGGATTATTTATATATACAATTTTTGCTGATATTATCGTATTTTCAACGCAACATTTTTACTAAAGTTTGGTTATTGCAACTGATTATTCATATACAATTTTTTGCTGATACTATCGGAGTTTCAACTCATTATTTACACCACTTATTTGCTATTGTTGCTGAATTGTTCACGCACCAGTGGATTATTCGTCAATTTTCTGTTGGATGAATCATCACTGATGGAGGGCTGATGGAATTCGAATAGGAGGACGGGGGTTTAATCATGGGGTGAGTAAATTTATTTCATTATTACGGCCATAATGATAAGGGGGTGTGAGAGTGTGTGTGTGTGTATGTGTGAGCGTGTGTGTGTGTGTGTGTGCGTGTGGGAGTGTGTGTGTGTGGGCATATGTGAGTGAACGTAGGGGTTGGACGTGTTGATCGTGGGTCTTTCGCCAATGGGGTCGCCAGAGTCTTCGTTTTTCCACTTGTATTCCTTTCCATTTCTGCAAATTTTCGTGAATAGCGTACATGTCTGTATTTGTGCTGAAGTAGCAGGGTTACTTTATCGTTCCCATGGTCTGAAGCTAGTTTGGGGCTTGAAAATCAATCTCGCTAGGTACGCTTCCTGCTATGTCCTTCTTATTGGTTCGCCAATAAGAAAGCGCTTCATTACACAGCTTAGCCCTTGACGAATCAATCAATATACAAGACACCCCCCCAGTTAGCTGTATTTATCCGATACGATTCCGAATCTTTAATCGTAAAGGAAGAACTATTGGATTTGGTAGCACTTAAAAATACTACTCGTGGTATTGATACTAAGAGTGCCCTTGATAATATATTGTCAGATACAGATATTCCACTGAATAATTTGGTAAGTGTAGCAACTGACGGAGCACCTGCAATGTTAGGAAAAAATGTAGGCCTTATTAGTCTATTAAAAAATGATCCAAGAATACCCGAATTTTGGCACTTCATTGCATTGTTCATCGTGAACATTTAGTTGCAAAATATTTTAAATACGAAAACGTAATGAAAACTGTGCTACAAATTGTGAACTATATTCGGACGAATTCAAAAACCCATCGCCAATTCAAGAACTTTATCGAAGCACTGGACTTTGAAGATCATTGTCAAGATATAACATTTTACTGCCTTGTGCGATGGTTATCCACCTATAATGTTCTAAGCCGATTTGTTGATTTAATGGAACCTATCAGAAATTTCCTCAAAGAAAAATAAAAACACTATCTGGAATTAAAGAATGATGAATGGATTAATAACTGTATGTTTTTGACTGATATAATGGAGCATCTGCAATCCCTCAACCTAGCTTTACAAGGAAAAGATAAAGTTATTGCTGATCTTATTCAAACGATTCTGAGTTTTATTAAAAAAATTCATCTTTTTCAACGAGATTTAACAACAAAAGTGTTCAACCACTTTCCTCGTCTGAAGAACAGACTCTCTAAAATTAATGATAACAAACTGAGTGAATACGACAGTAAATTAGCAGAATTATTAAAAGACTTTCACTTGCGATTTAATGATCTGAATAATTTAAATATTTCTCTTAATTTACTTGTAAATCCATTCGAAATTAACATTATTAACGAGGGCTTATCGATTCCTTGTTATATTTTGCATGACAGTGCCTCAGGAGAAATGGAATTACTAGAGCTACAGGAAGATCACATTCTTAAAATGCATCACAAAGCCACACAATCTCCAAATGAGTTTTGGAAACTAGTGTCTCAATCAAAGTACCCCAATTTGAAAAAAGCTGCTGCCAGATTACTGTCCATATTCGGTACAACATATTGTTGTGAATCACTTTTTTCAACAATGAAGTTTATAAAATCAAACCACCGTTAACAACTTACAGATAACAGATACAGATTTAACGGAATTAATTCGTACTGCGCTAACAAACTATGAACCAGATTTCAAAAAATTCACGGCCAATTTACAAACAAACATGCCATCTACCAGCAGGCATTTCATGTAACAAACTTTAAATATGTATTTGTATGTATTTATAACCATAAGTACATAATTGTTTTTTCAATAAAATAAATATTTCCAAACAACTGATACTTTTGAACAAAAATTTTTTTGTGGCTCTCGAAACGAGAGATTATTGTACTGCGGCTCAACGTGTAGTGAAGCTTGGCCACCTCTGGCATATAACATGATTTCCCGTGTGACCCGTGTGTGGTGCGGTTAGACACTTCCAAAATATAAAGCAAAAAGAACGGATCTAATAAAACAATAAAATAATTAAACCATTAGAGAAAATTAAAAAAAATAAAAAAAAAAAATGAATTTGACAAAATAAGTGAACTTAAATAATAACAGTTTTATGGTATGTCCGAAATGGGTGGATATTCTTCAGTCATAAATAGAGTTTAGGTGATTTATTTATTATATCGTCGGTTTAAAAATGAAATAACGTATGCCATTTATACGTTGTTATTATATAATGGGTGATCTGCATTCCTCATAAGGATCTCTATAGAGTGGCGTTTTAACATTTTCCAATTATTTTATAACTGGGGGTGAAAATTAATATATTGATAATTAACGTACATGCAAATTTAAATGTAAATGCATGTACGATATTAAATGCATGTACGAATTCCTACAGAATAAATGCATGCATGCATGTACGAATTCCTACAGAATAATTAAATGCATATACGAATTCCTACAGAATAATAACTTGGGTAAAGTCAGTGTAGTATATTTTACATACATTACGATCGCCACACGAAATGGTAAATATAAAATATTGTATAAGCATCATTCGTGACTACATGATGGACCGGGTTCATATAAATAAAAAATTGTAAGAATATCATGCGTTATTTCAATAATAATCAGTTTTAGGCTTAATCGTAATCGAGAAATATGAAATAACGTATAAGGTACCTGATTGACTTTTCACCTCTTTTTAGGTAGAAAAGCCAGCAGGTACCAATGTGAAATTGTAATATGCTGTGGGGAAATTAATCAAGAGTAATTGGTAGAAATTTTTTTTCCAATTTATCTTTATTCATTCAATAGTGCTGCCGAGTTTACGAAAATCAGAAAATCGTAAAATCTTTAAACCCAATTATCTCGAAACTACACTTTTGCGAATACGTTGTTTCATTATTAAAGCGACGAAATGTTCGGCGGTCTTTTAATTATTAGGTTAAATAAATTAGATTTTAGGTTTCCTTCTTTATTGTTCATCAGGATACCGGGGTTTAATTGATTTTCTTTTTCAATGAAAAAAATTCGTACGCTTCTAGGTGTTTTAGATTATTAATCTCTTTTATGAGCTCTAAATTTGATGGTGACGTGTTGCTGAGCGGCATATGAGCGGCAACGCTAGAATTCTCAGCCCTTTTGTATTTTATTTCTGTAAGGTGTTCTTTCTGGCGTTGTCCTATTTTGCGTTGAGAAAGACCTACATAAAATTTTTTACAGTCGTTGCAGGATATTTTATACATACCTGGTTTCTCATTTGGCTCAGTTTTGATTTTTGGTTTATAGCTTACATTTCGAAGCTTACACACCACGGACACACCATAAAACTGTTATTATTTCGGTTTACTTCTTTTGTCAAATTCATTTTTTTTTAATTTTCTCTAATGGCTTAATTGTTTTATTAGATTTATTCATTTTGCTCTATATTTTATATTTTTCTGTAGTTAGATTATTAATTTTTTAAAATGGGTTTTTATTAAACCATCGGTATATAATGGAAATATGGAATGTATCTTACTTTAAAATTTAGCTTTCGAAATGCGTATATAGTAAAAAAATAATAAAACTCAGGAAACAAGAATAAGGTGCTTTCCAATCATTTTTTAAAAAATTTTGTTTTTTATAATATTACTTTTTAGCTTTTTTATAGTAGAATGACAGCCCGATAATAAAGTAAGGTTAAAGAAAAATGGATGGTTTAATTACATGTAATTCTCATGAAAAAAACATGTAATAACTACAATATCTGACTTTGGTATAGTAAAATTACATATAATTTGCACTTGCTTAGTTTTGTATTCAGCTGTTACATGAAATATACATGAATTTACTCTGCCAAATTCAGATATTGTAGCTATTAAATGTATTCTAGATAAGAATTATATGATCAATTTTCCACTTAATAGCTAGATAATTTACATGTATTAAATAAAATACGTGAAAAAATTTAGGATAAATTTAAGTTATTTCATGAAACACCTGACAAAATTTAACTTAAATAACAGGTAAATAATTTTATGGCTAAGAATTATGGATACGATATTATCTATCTCCCAAACTAATGCATTTAAGGACAAAATAGGTTTTTATGATAATTTTAAAACCGACTTCAAATAAACATTTTTACACATTATTTGGAGCGTATTTTTGAATGGATTTAAATGTTCATGTATAAAGAAAGGTTCGATCTTGTTTATACATAAAACAAAAACAGGAAAAAATAATGAGAACAACCCTTAAAAATGCAATTAAATATTTATTTTTTTTTTTAAACTGAATACTTTGATTTTCAATTTTCTTTTCTTTTCAATTCGATAAAAAACATTAATTATTGAAAATATAATATTAGTTTGTAGTATACTATAAAATAACCTTATGTGATCATTAGGGGAGAATTTCGGAGCATACATTTTGAGGTTTGCATGGGTAACAAACAAGTTAAATTTAACTAATAATTAGCTATAATATAACATAACATTTGCACTTATTTAACTTAAAATTTGGTTAAATTATAGTTAAACTTAATCACATATTAGCCAGCATATTACATAAAAATTACATGAAAATTTAACCAATATTTTTATGGAAAAAGTACGACACTTAGGTTAAATTTTACCTTTTATTATACATAAATTTTGGTTAAATGAGAATGTTCACTAAAATTTTGCACAGATAATATCAACCTATATTTGAGCTAAAATCCACCTACTGTGTTAGCTGGGATATATATATATATATATATATATATATTATATACATATATATATATATATATATTTTTTATTTTTTTTAAGGCGTTCATGCTCCATGTAGGAGCGTTGCCAGGCTAATCAGCTTCGAATATTCACCACGTTCATTCGCAACAGCGACATAGTTACCATGGCAGCCGATTTTTTTAAGGTCGTTTATTACGTCAGTCTCCCATTGTAGTCGTGGTCTTCCTCGCGGTCTACCACTCCCTGGGGTACTAACGTACATTTTTCTAATCATTCCAGACTGTGAATCGGCTCGTAGAACATGCCCAAACCAAGCAATCCTGTTAGAACGGATACAACCTATTATATCAGGACCCTCAAGAAGGTCTCTGATCTCAAAGTTATACCGGGTTCTATACTCTCCATCGTCTGTCTTAAGTGGACCAAAAATGTAGCGTAGGATCTTACGCTCAAATACAGATAAATGCGATTCGTCATTTTGTGTAAGGGTCCACGTTTGTGACCCATACATCACAACCGGTCTAATCAATGTCTTGTATAACTTGAGCTTGGTGTTAGTTGATACATACGGTGATCCAAGGAGAGGTTTAATTGAGTAGAAAGTTCGATTACCTGCAGCGATTCGAGCTTTAATATCTGTAAGTATGCTGTTGTTTGAGTCAAGCATTGATCCCAAATATTTAAAAGATTCAACTCCCTCAATTCGTTCATCGCCGCACATCAAATCTTTCTTCTCAGCCTCTCTTGAAACATTCATATGTTTGGTTTTATTGTAGTTAATTTGCAGACCAATTTTCCTAGCACCACTCTCAAGCGACTTGAAAGTCTCACTCATAACAGCTTCACTTCGGCCGAGGATGACAACATCATCAGCGTAAGCAATCATCTGTACTGAGTTTATTGACAAGATATTGTTATTAGTCGGTAGTTTCTTTTGACGGCACACATATTCCAAGGCTAGATTAAAAAGTATAGGAGAGATAGCATCACCTTGTCTTAATCCGGAGTCGACTTTAAAAAATTTTGATATTTCGTTCTCTACTCGCACACAGCATTGAGAGTTCTGTACTGTCATTTTGCATAGTGATACCAGTTTACCAGGAGTTCCCATTGACACCAGAGCAGACCATAGAGTCTCTCGTTCGAGAGAGTCGTAGGCCTGTCTGAAATCAATGAAGAGTTGGTGCACTGGTATGTTGAACTCTCGGCACTTTTCCAAAATCATCCTTATCGAGAAAAGTGCATCGGTGGTACCTCGGCCCCGCCGGAAGCCACACTGATATTCTCCAAACAGTTGTTCAGCAAAAGGATTGATTTTGGATAGCAAAATGTAAGAAAAGATCTTATATGCTGTGCAGAGTAGAGCGATTCCTCTGTAGTTTGCACATTGTAGGCGATTACCTTTTTTATAGATTGGTATCAGCATAGCTGTGTTCCAGTCCTGTGGCATGGCTTCAGTCCTCCATATCATTTGAACAAGTTCAAACAATCTTAAGGATAGAGTTTCACCACCATGTACAATCATTCGGATGTTATATCGTCGATACCAGGTGCTTTATTGCATTTTAATTTTGACAGCGCCGCATCGAATTCCTCTTTGGTGGGTTCGTCTACATGTACCTTTGACGCACGAATAAGCTTTGCTCGTCGCCCGACTTGTTGCTGGTCGCTTAAGTTGAGAAGATTCTCAAAATAAGTGGCCCAAGTGTCTAAAATATTTTTAAGGTCTACTTGTAGCTCCCCATCTTCGTTTTGAATAGCAGTCGATCTAGTTTGAGGGCCCTTCTTTAAGGTTTTAACCTGTTGAAAGAAGTTACGCGATTGATGTTCCTTATTGAAGCTTTCAATCTCCTCACACTTTCTCTTCCCATATATATATATATATATATATATATATATATATATATATATATATATATATATATATATATATATATATATATATATATATATATATATATATATATATATATATATAATATATATATATATATATATATATATATATATATATATATATATATATATATATATATATATATTATATATATATATATATATATATATATATTATATATATATATATTTATATATATATATATATATATATATATATATATATATATATATATATATATATATATATATATATATGTTGGTAAAAAGATGGTTATCGAAGGTGCCAAAAAAATCTTCTTCAGTTTAATTTATTTTATTTTATTTTAGTTTATTATTCTTATATTTGTATTCTAAAACATCGACGTTTCGACAACGGTAGTTGTCCTTATTGTAATGAATAGCCTGGGACGACGCCTGAACGTAGTGTATTATAGTCTCAGATTCATTAGTTGTCATTTTTATTAACATAAGTAGCCTGTAATAGTTTTTCATCCATCCATCATTAACAGACACATTTTTCTTATAGTCTCAGTAACTCATAGTTATTTTTCATTTAATTACATAAACATTAATATTTAATTTTACAATCCCCTAAAATTGACTCACACTACGTTTCCATTCGTTTAATTTCACCATACTATTTGAATTTGGATTCTCCATATACTAACCGCGATTAAACAACAAAGTTTTCAAACCTCAAAACAGCTGTGCGTGTTTGTCCAATCGTCAACATACAAAGAATTATTATCTTGCTTTGTTAAACATTCGATTTTTTCTTTGTATGAATATTTTACTTCAAACAATCTTTCCGTTATGGAACTGAACTTCTCTGTACTGCTATTGTAGATCGTAGTTTTGTAATACCTAAACACCATAACGTCGATTGAACTTGCATTTAATTCATTTTAAATTCAATGTTAAATGTTATTAATGTATCGGAAATGATTTGTGTCGCAAAATTATTTTTGTGCAATATTACCAAATCATAAACAGTTTTGTGTAACTATAAAAGTTCCTAACAATTATATGCTTGATGTAAATTAATTGTCTTACATCTAAAACCCTGTATTCGAGTTTTTTCGATATTGAAATTTTTGGCTATATAATGAGCCACTGTAACTTTTTCATTCTCTTAGTCTTTTTTCATTCCATACGAATAGTTCATTGAATCTTGTGGTTTTTTGTTTTGACGTTTGGCAGCCGCACCTAAAAGAATTTACTCGAGGTAATGGTGGAAAAACTAACAGCTAGTGATTCTTGGTTTTACAAATTTGGCGATTTGGGTACGGATTCCAGGTAATTCATTACGTTTGAAATTCAAAAGAATACCCATATCCGAATCGGGTACTTCAAAATATTAATTTGCCAATAATCAACCAACACACAGGATAAATGTTTGGTTCGCCATCTTTGGCTTAATATGTGTTGTGAACCAAAAAAAATAAATTGATTACGCTAGCTAAATGATTCAAATACAGAAAAACCATATCATAAAAGTTTTTTTTGGTGATCACCTAATCCTTAACTTATACAAACTATCCATAATTGCATAATCAGTTTTAGGCTTATTTAACCTAGGAAATCGATCTGAAGGATGAACGTGACATGTGTTTTGGATACTTTAACTTATCTTAGTCATCCAGTAGGTTAATAAAACAAAAAAAAATTAATTATCTGTTTGTACTTGTGCTAGTGTTGTGCATAGTAAATTAACTTTTGAATAATTGTTTGTTAAATTAAAACTAGTCTAGTATTCCGACACTGTGATATTATTTTCTTTTGGAATGTCAAATTAACTTTTGAGTAATTATTTATTAAATTGTTAAAGCTAGTCAAATATTTCGGTACTGTGAAAATATTTCTTTTTGTACGTTAAATAAACTTGTGAGTAATTATTTATTATCTTATTAAAACTAGCCAAGTATTTCGAAACTGTGATATTATTGCATTGTGAATGTCAAATTAACTTTTGAGAAATTATTTATTAACTTATTAAAACTAGCCAATTATTTCGAAACTGTGATATTATTGCATTGTGAATGTCAAATTAACTGTTGAGATATTATTTATTAAATTGTCAAATCTAGTCAATTATTTCGGAACTGTGAAATTATTTATTTCTGTATGTTAACTTAACTTTTGAGTAGTTATGTGTTAAATTATTAAAACTAGACAATTGTTTCGAAACTGTGATAGTATTTCTTTTGGAATGTTAAATTAACTTTTGAGTAATTATGTGTTAAATTATTAAAACTAGACAATTGTTTCGAAACTGTGATAGTATTTCTTTTGGAATGTTAAATCAACTTTTGAGTAATTATTTATTAATCTCATCTAAATTTCTTAAATTATTAAAACTAGTCAATTATACTTAAAGTGTGTTAGTAACTCTTAATGTCAAATTATATATACTTTCGATTAATTCTTTGTTAAATCATTACAACTAGTAAACCAGTATAAAAAGGTGATGTTAATGATTAAAATTAAATTAACTGTTGATTAATCCGTTAGCGAAGTATAAACAAATAAACAAATAGTAAATTATCCTTAAATATGTTAGTATTGTAAACTTCTGAATTAACTTTTGATTGGTCATTCAATAAAGGACTGAAATTAGCAAATCATTCATAAAAGTGATAGTATTGTTTAAATTTTTTTTTGAAATTGATGGAACGAAAGATCCAGAACTGAAACGGTCTGGGGTCAAATTGAAGCCTGATAGAGTCGTTGAATATAATTGGTCGTTAAAGCTGTTTCAAAGACTAAAGCATCTGAAGTACTTCTTTTGGTGTGGATTTGTTAAAAATGGAGTTGTGAGGGTAGAATACGATCAACACAAAACTTTGGAACTTGTATACCTACAGTGTAAGCCACGAAACGTTCGTCGTTCTTCAACGATCACTGGATTTATTGGTCTAAACGTAGCTCAACCGGCTCGACTAGTATCGACACGGTTAATATTCAACCGCTATCACCGAAATCAGCTGTGGTATTGTTTTTTTTTGTATATAATTCAGTCGACACGCATCGCACAACTCACGCTTTATTATTCCTGGCACTGTTCAACATCTACTCGACAGCGCCTGCTTTGATGGTTTGATAGTGAAACATTTGTTCATCATACTCCAGCCTCGCCTAATTCAGCAGTGACATAATTAATTGCTTGTAATTCGGACCTCGTTCATCCAACAGTGCATGCTTTCTGAACTCGGTCTTGCTAAACGTCAGTCCACGAGCAACTATTTCCTTGATTGTCATACAATATACATCAGTAACTGCCTGAGTTACAGGATTGACTTTATAAATTCGTCGTTATAAACGAAATGGGAGAGATGGTCGGCTAAGCGGTAACCAGGAAGCGGGATATCCGAAGACCATGGGGTGAGTAACTTTTACTTTTAATTTTCTATTATTTTTAGGTGTGAATGAGTATGGCTGTGTGCGTTTTTTATGTGTGAGTACATGGGCGTATTAGGAGTGATTGCATGTATGTATGGGTGAGGCTGATGACGGGTGAATGTAGGGAGGTATAGATAGAATGCCATTTAATTTCATTTATAAAATTGTCAACCGGAGCGTATTAAATTGGTTAATTGAATTGTTACTTTTTTTCTAAGCCGCATTAATGAACCGTAAATAAGTTAAGTATCGAAGTGATTCGACTGACGGATCTAAGGATGAAAATTCCAACCTGCTGTTTTGCAATCGGTTTCAGTTGCGTTGGAAATATTTTTAATTATATTCAACGAAACTGACTCAGCGGAACGAATGATTGTACATTGGTTCTCATATTTTTTCATACTGATAATTATCATGAATCCTATACTGTCACCAAACCAAAAAAAGAAAAACAAAGGTAACATGGAGTATTTATTTTATTTTTCTCTCACAGTTAAAGTCCCAACATGTGATAAAATTATCTTCGAAAGAAATTTTAACCAGATTATAATCGTAACTAGGTTAATGATGTAACGTTATTGTTGACTGAAATTTTGAATGATGTTGGATTGTTCCAGATGTGTACGAATGTGTGCTTGGGTGAGTATATGTGTGTGTGTGCGTGTGACCATATGAAGTGTGAAAGCGGGTGAACATGAGAGTGATTGTGTGGGTTGGACGCGCTGATCGTGGGTCTTTCGCAAACGGGGTCGCCAGAGTCTCCATTTTCCACTTGTATTTCTTTTCCATTTCTGTGATTCTTCGTAAATAGCGTACATTTCTGCATTTGTGCTGAAGCAGCAGGTGTTACTCTATCAAACCCACGATGGCTGAGCCTTAGTCGTGACGGCTTTTAACTACTCAAGGTACGCTTCCTGCTATGCCATTCTCATTGGTTCGCCAATGAGAAAGCTCTTCATTACAAATTGGCGCCCAACGTGGGGCTTCTCTAAGGGTTTCTACAGTAATGTAGGACTCTGGAGGAGTCCCTTCATAAAATAAAAATCTTTGAAAAATTTTTTTTTAAATTTTTCTTCTAAAATTAAATTTTCTGTTTCCACCATAACAATAGTTAGAGGCTCTGGCGACGGGAAGCAATTCCCTGCTTCAAACGCGCAGGAGCGAAGGAAATCTGAGATTCCTCAGACCTTCCTTCGATGGGGTTTTGCGTCCCCACGCTTTCAGCTACAACTCTCCTTTTTTGAAATTTCTGAAACGCAAGGGTGAGAATGATTCTTCGGGATCATTCTCAATGGACTTTACAAACCCACGGACCTCAGTAACGGCTGGGTTTCTTACTGACACATGGAATGCCAGAGGTGACCAGATGCCAGGATTAGATGTTTGTGAAATGGTGTATACGCCTATCACATCCATCCTGGTCATCTGGTTATGCTCTGGGTTCAATGTGGCGGCGAGATTCACAGCTGGGCTAACGACTCCCTAACGTTAGAGTCCCCTCCCTGGAGCGTTAGCACCCTATGGTCTGAGTTGTCCAGTTCTCGCGAATGATACTGGGGAACATCTTCTAAAGCAGTTTGATATCAACTGCGGAGGGAAGATGTTCGCCCAGCCTTCATGTCGTGAGTTAATTGGATTAACTCAGACCATAGCACCTCCCCCGTGTGTGTTGGTGGTGAGAATCGAGAATGACAGGTGACGAGAATAGAATGATGGTGCAGAGGATTTATCTTCTGACTATCCTATCGTCCCCTGTCGTTCAAGTGATGCACTACCAGCACACACCCAATCCCATTCCTTTCCCACCCTATCTTATCCCATTCTTATTGATCCCTTCTTGGTCCCTCTCCTTTCCCATTCCCATCCTGTAGAGTAGCGTATTTTAAACATTTAGTTTTTTTTGGTCCCAAAATGAAAACAAACTCACAACTTTTCAAGAGAGAACGGCGATCACCACTTCCAACCCAGTATGACAGTCACCCCATGGTGTGGTTCTCCCTTCTCCGACCACCGGATAAAATTAATAAATAAAAATAAATAAATAAATAAATAATTCTTTATATCAATAACTAAATAAATAAACCCCTAAATAATTAATTAACAAAACAGCTGATAAGACAAGATACTAAATATTTTTCAATATATTTTAGGTATCAGCACAAAGTAAATTGTAAATAAAATAAAGAAATATAAAAACGAACGAAGTTTATTAAAAAGGAAAATAAATTCAACAAAAAGGATAAACTATTAATTAAAATTACAAACCAGAAAACAAACAATATTACAACTGAAAGATAAAATGGAAATTTACAAAAGAAAAAAAGAAAAGGAAGAAAAACCTTATCAACTAGGAGCCGGTCCACATCACCGTATTAACTATAAGTATTCACTATAATTTATGATACTGTATTTAATTTATTTAAGTTTAGTATTAGTTCTCTGTGTTTTTGCATGATAGATTTATTTTTTTTTTGTTTTGTTACATATTTTTTTATCACTTTCTTGTCTAACCGGTAGGCTTGCCGCACTTTTTTTGGTATCACTCGTCCTCGAGTATCGGAAATTCCAGACCTGCCCGGAATTGGGTCTGGAATTTCATTTTTCTTAACTCCATTTTTTTTGCAATAGCGTAGTATACCTGTTTCATCTCCCATCTCATTTGTTTTGTTTTGCTAGTTCAGGTGGAAAGGAAGAGGAAGGATTCTGTATTGCCGCTGATACCACCTTGCCATTCACTATCATCTTCGGCTCCATTTATAGATGATTCAGCTTTATCTGTGCTACTGGTAAAATTTGTATTGTGCATAGGCACTCCCTGTGAACTGAAGTCATCATCCCATTCATCAGCCATCCTGCGAATTTGTTGTTTAGATAGTGCTGCGTTATTAGTGGTTTGGACAAGGGTCCTTGCCTTTTTGTTTGTTTGTAGGTCACTGCCATCAATAGCTAGCTTAACGATTTTGTTCTTATAATCAAGATCCATAAATTTTATTCGTACATCCTACTGTCAGCAATAGTTAGTATAACGGTTTTTTTTCTCCACCCTCCACATTCTTGCATTCGATTGGTCAAGTACTGCACAGCTGTTTGTGTTTGCGTTTGGTTTTTTTGGTTTTGATTATTCATAATGGCGGCAACAGATAGAATTGACGTTTCGGACAGATCCGGCTCTTGCGCGGTCTGTCAGCATGAGATAGTGCCGGCTGACGTCAAAATTCTCACAAGGTGTAACCACCTATTCCATGACATCTGCCTAAACGATTGGTTATTACAGCGTAATACCTGCCCAATTTGTCGAGCCGCTTGCGAGCGCGCGGAATTACAAAGGTTGCCTCGAGGAATGGATAAGGATAATACGGTAGTACCACCCCCACCGCGACCGGTGACACGCTCCATTACCGCAGGTTGGCAACGTCGTTCTAGTACCGGAACTCAACTTTCGTCTACTCCCATGGCAGTCCGTCTCCCACCATCTAGACTCGCCGATGAAGTGCGAGTGAATACTGCTCTAAGATCTCCCATACATGGTGCCGCGGCAGCGGAAGATCATGGTTTTCAGGAAGCTGTAAATGCTCACATCGATCAGGAAATCAAGGATCAATCACTCAATGATGCAATCACGTGCTCCCACACCTGAAGGGTTGTTACCTCTAGCACCAACTGCGGTATCGCCCGCCACACCACGTCATCAATCGGCTCATTCCGGAAATTATACGCCAGTAAACGCGTTTGTACGAAATAACGAACCTGTACCACCAATGTTTGCTGAACCTCTTCCTGCTCCTGCTCCAGCCAGAATGCGAACACATCTCGAATAGCACTCTACAACAATTAGGAATTGGAATGTAACGTTCTCAGGTAGACCCGATGGTCTGGATGTTGAAGCGTTCATCTTCAGAATAGAGCGGCTGTCGGAAATGTGTTTAAATAGCGATTTTACTATTGTCACCCGCTGTCTGTACTTGTTATTCACCGATCGAGCAGCTGATTGGTTCTGGAGATATTTTCGCCAGAACCGACAGCTTATTTGGACTGACTTGTGTCACGCTCTGCGAATAGAATTTCAGGACCGGCAGACGGACGAAGAAGTGAAGGAGCGGATGAGGGCCAGGAAACAGCGGCCCACTGAATTGTTTGATGAATTCTTACAGTCAATTTATCGACTGGCAGATAAACTACGAGTACCGATGTCGGATATGGAATTTTTATCCATGATTCGTAATAACTTACGATTGGAAATCAGAAAGGATCTGCTCTATGTCACCATTTATGGACTGGACCTTCTGCGCCAACTCTGCCGAGACCGAGAGAAATTGTGGGCCGAGCCCATGTCAAGACCTCGAGATTATAATATTAGACCATCTAGACCTGTGTCCGAATTAGACTTGGATCGTGAATTTTCGCAAATTCAAATCAGTGAATTGCCAACCGAGTCATTACCAATTGCATCAAATGAACTCGCGGCAATCCAGTCAGCTCCTAATATGAAACGAATAACCAGTTCAACTATTTGTTGGAACTGCAAACGTCCTGGTCATCGGTGGCATGATTGTCGAGAGTCCCAGCGTTTGTTTTGTTGGGGATGTGGAAAGGACGATGTATTATGTCCGAATTGTGAAAATTGTCGGGGAAACCGAAGGGGGGGCCAGAATCCCAACACCTTTTCTCGCTCCCAGGACCTGTCTTAGATTCATCTGAGACCAACTTTGATTTGTCTCCTGAGCCTTCGAATATTTCATCAACCAATCCCAATAACCCATTAGTGCACGATCCACGGTCGAACCGAACCTCAACACCCAATCTGATAGAACACCCTTTGAATACTGCTTCTGATACACTAGTACCCACTCATGATACTAATGTGAAATTATTGAAACGTACACCCGATCATACTGAACCACCTCCATTATGGACCAAAATCAAATCATTCCAGCAGCGATTGAATGAATACCTGAAGATACGTTCCAGTATATTGATCGATTCATTATCATCTTTGAAACTTCCATCGCGCTCTGCACTCCGTTCTCGTATTTATTGGCAACAACGACGCTTGTTTAAATCCAAAACCATTTCCTCCATTGTGAAATTGGCAAACGATGTGAGATCTTATGCCACAGTTTCGATATTGGGTAAACAGCATACCGGACTGTTGGATAGTGGAGCGTCCCTGACTGTAATTGGTGGTGATTTTGCTAAATAAATCGTGCAAACTCCAGACCTTCTGACTTATTCATCTGCAGTAGTTCGTACTGCCGATGGCCAAAGACAGAAGATCTTGGGATTTGTAAAAACGAAGATTTCATTTATGAACCAAGTCAGAACCCTGGACGTCTTCATTATCCCGTCTTTAACTCAAAATCTATATCTAAGTATAGATTTCTTTAACGCTTTTGGTTTGTTTAACCCAATATTTAGCTTACCTGCATTTTCGACTACGGAGTCACTAATTTCAGAGTTGTCTATGGACAATCAAGCACGTCTACAAAACACTATCCAGCTTCTACCATCATTTACAAAAATGGGTCTGGGTCGAACACATTTGATAGAACATGTTATTGATGTGGGGACTGCAGCTCCCATCAAGCAACGTCACTACCCAATATCGCCCGCCATTGAGAAACTGATGGGGGAAGAACTGGATAGAATGTTATCTCTGGGTATTATAGAGGTTTCAAACAGTCCATGGTCGAGTCCTGTGGTCCTAATTCGCAAACCTGGGAAGAATCGTCTTTGTTTGGATAGCAGAAAGGTAAATACTGTTACGAAAAAGGATGCGTACCCCCTTCCACAGATAGATGGAATCTTGAGTCGTCTGCCACAGAGTAATTTCATTTCCAGTTTGGACCTGAAAGACGCTTTTTGGCAGATACCTCTAGAAAAACACTCCCGAGAGAAAACTGCTTTTACGGTCCCGGGGCGGCCATTGTATCAGTTTGTAAGAATGCCTTTCGGACTGTGCAATGCGCCGCAAACAATGACTAAATTGATGGACCAAGTAATTCCTCCACATCTCAAGTCGTGCGTCTTCGTATACTTGGATGATCTTCTAATAGTCACAGATACCTTTGAGGCCCATCTGAAACTGTTAGAAGATATCTCCCAGTGTCTTAGACGTGCGAACTTGACGATAAACGTGGAAAAAAGTAAGTTTCTCTTGCCGGATGTAAAATATTTGGGATATGTAGTGGGAGGTGGTAAGCTAAAAATTGATCCTGATAAAACTCAGGCTATTTCCGAATTTCCTACACCGCGTACGTCCAAACAGATTCGACGATTCCTGGGTATGGCGGGTTATTATCGCCGTTTTATATCTGATTTCTCTGCTATGTCCTCTCCAATATCAGATTTGTTGAAGAAAAATTCTAATAAATTCGTATGGACACCAGAAGCTGAAATAGCATTTATAAATCTCAAAAATGCTCTGGTATCAGCACCCGTTCTAATAAACCCCGACTATACTAAACCCTTTATTCTCCAGTGCGACGCTAGCAATGACGGCATAGGTTGTGTATTGCTTCAGTGTGACATGGACGGTATAGAGCATCCCATAGCGTATAAGTCCAAAAAACTGAATACAGCACAACGCAATTACTCAACTAGTGAGAAAGAGTGTCTAGCCGCCGTACTGGGAGTAAAGAAATTTAGAGCGTATGTCGAGGGTCAGGCCTTTAAGATCATAACTGACCATGCTTCATTAAAATGGTTAATGCAACAAAAAGACCTTTCTGGTCGATTGGCTCGTTGGAGCTTGAAATTGCAGGGTTACGTCTTTGATATCGAGTATCGAAAAGGAAAACTAAACACTGTTCCTGACACTCTATCAAGACGTGACTCTGTCGATGTCATTTCTGAACTATGTCCAGTGCCTGATGTAGATCTTAAATCACCTTTCTTCAACACTTCTCGATATGTAGAGTTGGTAAATCTGGTTACCGAAGCAGACGGTACATTGCCTGATCTGAAAGTAATTTCTGGTCGGGTTTATAAACGGTTGACTTGTCTGGATCTTGATATTCCTTCAGAGGGTGAGGTTTGGAAATTGTGGTTACCTGAGGAATACGCTGACGAGTGTATTGCAAGGGCCCACAATCCCCCTACCTCATCCCATGGAGGTCTGGCAAAAACACTGTATAATATTCGTAAATTTTACTATTGGCCCAAATTTTAGTAAATTTTACTATGTATACCCAAGTTAAAACTTTCATAAGTAATTGTAAGACTTGTAAAGAAATCAAAGCACCAAATGTTCCCCTTCGTGCTCCCATGGTGTCTCATATGAAAACAGAACGAATTGGTCAGCGACTGTACATCGATATTCTTGGCCCTTACCCTAGATCAAAGGCCGGAAATATCGCTATTCTTGTAGTATTAGATCATGTTACTAAATATCCATTTTTGTTTCCTTTACGGAAACTAACTGCTGAGCTGAGCCAATTTGTCAACTCTTGGCTACCAATGTCTTTCACGTGTTTGGTTGTCCCGAAGTTATTGTGTCCGATAATGGGACTCAATTTAAATCTAAACTGTTTGAGGATTTCTTGGCGAAGCACGGAGTGAAACATACCTTGCTAGCGTTATATTCGCCCCAAGCGAACGCTTCTGAGCGAGTAAATAGGAGTGTTTTATCTGGTATTCGAGCCTACTTAAAGGAGGAGCATTCTAAATGGGATCTGCACTTGAGCTAGATCGCTTGTGCACTACGTTGTTCCCTTCACCAAACACTTAAATGTTCCCCATATTTCGCAATGTTTGGAATACCTATGCTGACTCATGGTTCATCTTATGATTTGCTACGACGACTGAACTATCTTCATGAACCAGGTGAAACAATTATACGTCCTGATTATCTTAACAAGATCCGAATTCGAATCCTTGATTTAACCGCCGAAGCATTTGTCAAGAGTGCCGAAAGATATAATCTGCGAGCTCAAGTAATTTTATTTAAACCGGGTGATACGGTGTTCCGAAGGAACTTTATATTGAGCGATGCCGGTAAGAAATTATCTGCTAAACTTTCACAGAAGTTTGTTGAAGCCAGAGTAATAAGGCTGGTAGGAACCGCGGCCTATGAACTGGTGGACCTGGCTTCCAAACGTAGAGGTGTTTATCATTCCAAGGACATTCGCGCCTAACATTGGTAATAATTTTTTTTTGTCAGTATGATGATATATTTCGCGTGTGTTTCACCGCCATCGCAGGTCAAGAATATCGACGACCTTAAAGTGTGAAGGTGGTTTCGTTTTGAAATAGCAGTTCAGCGAGTGTGTACCAACTTTGGTGTTCATGTCTTGTTTCAGTTTTTCTTTCTGACTAGTTGCAAGTGGAGGTTCCGAGATTGAATGTGTTGAACTTGGTTCAATTGTTACTGTGAAACTATTTGAACAACCTTGAGAATCACTTGGTCGGATTCGTACAACAGTGTAGCCCGGCTGGCGTAGTCGGTAAAGCATGAGACTCTTAATAGTTCAGGTGTAGGTTTCGAGCCTGCATAACGTAAGAATGGAGTTGTGGTGGGTACCTCTTTAAAGGAGTCTGGCAATTGATATTTCACTTTTCGATCATGTAGCAAATTGATTTTGTTTTTTTTTTTGAGTGACTTTAGAGTCCCGGGAACCTCCAGATCTGCCCGCAATTGGGTCTGGATTGTTTTATTTATCCCTCGCTTACAATATATTAGTATACCGTTTTTCTCGTTATCCCTTCAAAAGTGTTTGTCTAGTTAGTCGTAAATGATTTATTTCTACTAAGAATAGGTTAGGAATTACCGATCGGTTTGATTAATACTCTTTAGAGCATTGAAGTGCCGCACCGTACGAATATGGGTACGTCAAGATCCATGTGAGACCAGTCTATGCCTTTTTCAACTTCTTTTTGGGCTTGAGTTTTCTTCCAAAAAGTATTTGTCCTGTAATGAATAGCCTGGGACGACGCCTGAACGTAGTGTATTATAGTCTCAGATTCATTAGTTGTCATTTTTATTAACATAAGTAGCCTGTAATAGTTTTTCATCCATCCATCATTAACAGACACATTTTTCTTATAGTCTCAGTAGCTCATAGTTATTTTTCATTTAATTACATAAACATTAATATTTAATTTTACAATCCCCTAAAATTGACTCACACTACGTTTCCATTCGTTTAATTTCACCATACTATTTGAATTTGGATTCTCCATATACTAACCGCGATTAAACAACAAAGTTTTCAAACCTCAAAACAGCTGTGCGTGTTTGTCCAATCGTCAACATACAAAGAATTATTATCTTGCTTTGTTAAACATTCGATTTTTTCTTTGTATGAATATTTTACTTCAAACAATCTTTCCGTTATGGAACTGAACTTCACTGTACTGCTATTGTAGATTGTAGTTTTGTAATACCTAAACACCATAACGTCGATTGAACTTGCATTTAATTCATTTTAAATTCAATGTTAAATGTTATTAATGTATCGGAAATGATTTGTGTCGCAAAATTATTTTTGTGCAATATTACCAAATCATAAACAGTTTTGTGTAACTATAAAAGTTCCTAACAATTATATGCTTGATGTAAATTAATTGTCTTACATCTAAAACCCTGTATTCGAGTTTTTTCGATATTGAAATTTTTGGCTATATAATGAGCCACTGTAACTTTTTCATTCTCTTAGTCTTTTTTCATTCCATACGATACGAATAGTTCATTGGATCTTGTGGTTTTTTGTTTTGACGTTTGGCAGCCGCACCTAAAAGAATTTACTCGAGGTAATGGTGGAAAAACTAACAGCTAGTGATTCTTGGTTTTACAAATTTGGCGATTTGGATACGGATTCCAGGTAATTCATTACATTTGAAATTAAAAAGAATACCCATATCCGAATCGGGTACTTCAAAATATTAATTTGCCAATAATCAACCAACACACAGGATAAATGTTTGGTTCGCCATCTTTGGCTTAATATGTGTTGTGAACCAAAAAAATAAATTGATTACGCTAGCCAAATGATTCAAATACAGAAAAACCATATCATAAAAGTTTTTTTTGGTGATCACCTAATCCTTAACTTATACAAACTATCCATAATTGCATAATCAGTTTTAGGCTTATTTAACCTAGGAAATCGATCTGAAGGATGAACGTGACATGTGTTTTGGATACTTTAACTTATCTTAGTCATCCAGTAGGTTAATAAAACAAAAAAAAATTAATTATCTGTTTGTACTTGTGCTAGTGTTGTGCATAGTAAATTAACTTTTGAATAATTGTTTGTTAAATTATTAAAACTAGTCTAGTATTCCGACACTGTGATATTATTTTCTTTTGGAATGTCAAATTAACTTTTGAGTAATTATTTATTAAATTGTTAAAGCTAGTCAAATATTTCGGTACTGTGAAAATATTTCTTTTTGTACGTTAAATAAACTTGTGAGTAATTATTTATTAACTTATTAAAACTAGCCAAGTATTTCGAAACTGTGATATTATTGCATTGTGAATGTCAAATTAACTTTTGAGAAATTATTTATTAACTTATTAAAACTAGCCAATTATTTCGAAACTGTGATATTATTGCATTGTGAATGTCAAATTAACTGTTGAGATATTATTTATTAAATTGTCAAATCTAGTCAATTATTTCGGAACTGTGAAATTATTTATTTCTGTATGTTAACTTAACTTTTGAGTAATTATGTGTTAAATTATTAAAACTAGACAATTGTTTCGAAACTGTGATAGTATTTCTTTTGGAATGTTAAATCTTAACTTTTGTTAACTTTTGTTAAATCTTAACTTATTAATCTCATCTAAATTTCTTAAATTATTAAAACTAGTCAATTATACTTAAAGTGTGTTAGTAACTCTTAATGTCAAATTATATATACTTTCGATTAATTCTTTGTTAAATCATTACAACTAGTAAACCAGCATAAAAAGGTGATGTTAATGATTAAAATTAAATTAACTGTTGATTAATCCGTTAGCGAAGTATAAACAAATAAACAAATAGTAAATTATCCTTAAATATGTTAGTATTGTAAACTTCTGAATTAACTTTTGATTGGTCATTCAATAAAGGACTGAAATTAGCAAATCATTCATAAAAGTGATAGTATTGTTTAAATTTTTTTTTTGAAATTGATGGAACGAAAGATCCAGAACTGAAACGGTCTGGGGTCAAATTGAAGCCTGATAGAGTCGTTGAATAAAATTGGTCGTTAAAGCTGTTTCGAAGACTAAAGCATCTGAAGTACTTCTTTTGGTGTGGATTTGTTAAAAATGGAGTTGTGAGGGTAGAATACGATCAACACAAAACTTTGGAACTTGTATACCTACAGTGTAAGCCACGAAACGTTCGTCGTTCTTCAACGATCACTGGATTTATTGGTCTAAACGTAGCTCAACCGGCTCGACTAGTATCGACACGGTTAATATTCAACCGCTATCACCGAAATCAGCTGTGGTATTGTTTTTTTTTTGTATATAATTCAGTCGACACGCATCGCACAACTCACGCTTTATTATTCCTGGCACTGTTCAACATCTACTCGACAGCGCCTGCTTTGATGGTTTGATAGTGAAACATTTGTTCATCATACTCCAGCCTCGCCTAATTCAGCAGTGACATAATTAATTGCTTGTAATTCGGACCTCGTTCATCCAACAGTGGATGCTTTCTGAACTCGGTCTTGCTAAACGTCAGTCCACGAGCAACTATTTCCTTGATTGTCATACAATATACATCAGTAACTGCCTGAGTTACAGGATTGACTTTATAAATTCGTCGTTATAAACGAAATGGGAGAGATGGTCGGCTAAGCGGTAACCAGGAAGCGGGATATCCGAAGACCATGGGGTGAGTAACTTTTACTTTTAATTTTCTATTATTTTTAGGTGTGAATGAGTATGGCTGTGTGCGTTTTTTATGTGTGAGTACATGTGCGTATTAGGAGTGATTGCATGTATGTATGGGTGAGGCTGATGACGGGTGAATGTAGGGAGGTATAGATAGAATGCCATTTAATTTCATTTATAAAATTGTCAACCGGAGCGTATTAAATTGGTTAATTGAATTGTTACTTTTTTTCTAAGCCGCATTAATGAAACGTAAATAAGTTAAGTATCGAAGTGATTCGACTGACGGATCTAAGGATGAAAATTCCAACCTGCTGTTTTGCAATCGGTTTCAGTTGCGTTGGAAATATTTTTAATTATATTCAACGAAACTGACTCAGCGGAACGAATGATTGTACATTGGTTCTCATATTTTTTCATACTGATAATTATCATGAATCCTATACTGTCACCAAACCAAAAAAGAAAAACAAAGGTAACATGGAGTATTTATTTTATTTTTCTCTCACAGTTAAAGTCCCAACATGTGATAAAATTATCTTCGAAAGAAATTTTAACCAGGTTATAATCGTAACTAGGTTAATGATGTAACGTTATTGTTGACTGAAATTTTGAATGATGTTGGATGGTTCCAGATGTGTACGAATGTGTGCTTGGGTGAGTATATGTGTGTGTGTGCGTGTGACCATATGAAGTGTGAAAACGGGTGAACATGAGAGTGATTGTGTGGGTTGGACGCGCTGATCGTGGGTCTTTCGCAAACGGGGTCGCCAGAGTCTCCATTTTCCACTTGTATTTCTTTTCCATTTCTGTGATTCTTCGTAAATAGCGTACATTTCTGCATTTGTGCTGAAGCAGCAGGTGTTACTCTATCAAACCCACGATGGCTGAGCCTTAGTCGTGACGGCTTTTAACTACTCAAGGTACGCTTCCTGCTATGCCATTCTCATTGGTTCGCCAATGAGAAAGCTCTTCATTACATTATCAAGATGAAAAAAAAGATATTGTAAATTGTATAAACATTTGTTGGATGGTGTGGTTCCTGATGTGACATATGCAGTCGTTCCAATTGCGTGTAAATATGTAGTGTGTCGGTTGTCGACAGCCAGAATATGAAGAAAGTTTGATGTTGTGTACGTAACACCAATTTGTTAATTTACTAAGTTAATTGTTCACCCTTATGTATTTGTTGGTAAAAAGATGGTTATCGAAGGTGCCAAAAAATCTTCTTCAGTTTAATTTATTTTATTTTATTTTAGTTTATTATTCTTATATTTATATTCTAAAACATCGACGTTTCGACAACGGTAGTTGTCCTTATCAAGATGAAAAAAAAGGGTTGAAGAAGATTTAAACTGAAGAAGATTTTTTGGCACCTTCGATAACCATCTTTTTACCAACAAATACATAAGGGTGAACAATTAACTTAGTAAATTAACAAATTAGTGTTACGTACACAACATCAAACTTTCTTCATATTCTGGCTGTCGACAACCGACACACTACATATTTACACGCAATTGGAACGACTGCATATGTCACATCAGGAACCACACCATCCAACAAATGTTTATACAATTTACAATATCTTTTTTTCATCTTGATAAGGACAACTACCGTTGTCGAAACGTCGATGTTTTAGAATACAAATATAAGAATAATAAACTAAAATAAAATAAAATAAATTAAACTGAAGAAGATTTTTTGGCACCTTCGATAACCATCTTTTTACCAACAAATACATAAGGGTGAACAATTAACTTAGTAAATTAACAAATTGGTGTTACGTACACAACATCAAACTTTCTTCATATTCTGGCTGTCGACAACCGACACACTACATATTTACACGCAATTGGAACGACTGCATATGTCACATCAGGAACCACACCATCCAACAAATGTTTATACAATTTACAATATCTTTTTTTTCATCTTGATAAGGACAACTACCGTTGTCGAAACGTCGATGTTTTAGAATACAAATATAAGAATAATAAACTAAAATAAAATAAAATAAATTAAACTGAAGAAGATTTTTTGGCACCTTCGATAACCATCTTTTTACCAACAAATACATAAGGGTGAACAATTAACTTAGTAAATTAACAAATTGGTGTTACGTACACAACATCAAACTTTCTTCATATTCTGGCTGTCGACAACCGACACACTACATATTTACACGCAATTGGAATGACTGCATATGTCACATCAGGAACCACACCACCCAACAAATGTTTATACAATTTACAATATCTTTTTTTTCATCTTGATAAGGACAACTACCGTTGTCGAAAAGTCGATGTTTAAGAATACAAATATAAGAATAATAAACTAAAATAAAATAAAATAAATTAAACTGAAGAAGATTTTTTGGCACCTTCGATAACCATCTTAGACTCCGTCATTAGACTCCACATATTATGGAAATGTTTTTACATTATATGGGATTTGTGCATTACATTTCTAGACAATACTTTGTGTGAATTCATAGAACGGGGAACATTTCTATTCTAATTACCATCCTAAGTCACGTTTGTATAGTCATTATTGATAGTTTCCAATCAATGTGAAATCAATGGCTGACACTTGGTCAATTTGTAGTCCTATATGTATTAACATTAGATAACGATATTAGTTATTTTTAAAATTCTACTACAAAACATCGTTCTTTTTAAGCTTGTAAAAATTTTTTTTTGCCTGAACAAAGAAGAAAATCGATGTATTTTCTTAAGATCTACAACTTTTTTTGACAAAATACTTTTGTAAAATCAAAACTGAAATAGTTATAGGCGAAAAACGAACGATATTTGTTATTTTTTAGGTAGATTTCATATAAAAATCTACCTATTGCAATGGGCTTCATCTCGGAATTTCGGAAAAATTTTTGTGCCAAACGACTATATATGATAAGCGGAGACAAAAAAACAAAAAAAAAAAAATTTATATATATATATATATATATATATATATATATATATATATATATATATATATATATATATATATATATATATATATAAACGATATGAGATATAACGAAAACGACCGGCACTCTCACGGTCGCATTTGTTGAGGTAGATCAAAAAAATTTTCTGTACTTGTGTGTTTTAATAATATCTTGGACAAGTTCGTGAATCAGCAAAATCCGACACGTGGTTAAGAAACTAGAGGCTTTTTTCTGAAAAAAATTGATTTTTTAAAACCGTTATAACGGCCGTTTGGATACTAATATTTCAAAAAATTTAACAAATTTAGAATCTTTGAAATCTTTTTTATCAATTTGTTTTAAAATTAGACCTCTGCAGTTAGAGGTTCCTGAGTGAGCGGCTCCAACAAAAAAGTTTGCAATAAAATTTTTTTTTTTGAAACAACCGGCACTCTCACGGTCGCATTTATAAGGCCAGATCAAAAAACCTTTTCTAAAAATGTGCGTTTTGTTAATATCTTGGACAAGTTCGTAAATCAGCCCAATCCAACACATGGTTAAGAAACTAGAGGCCTTATACTAGAAAAAACTCTGTTTTTTAGATCCGTTATAACGGCCGTTTGGATTCTAATATTTTTAAAAACTTCATAAATTTAGAATCTTTGAAACTTTTTAAAATAGTTTCTTTCAAAAAAAAGACCTCTGCAGTTGGAGGTTTCTGAGTGAGCGGCTCCAACACAAAAGCTTGTAAAACACAAAATGCGTTTGAATCAACCGGCGCTCTCACGGTTGCATTTGTGGAGCCAGATAAAAAAACCTTTCTTAAAAATGTGTGTTTTAATAATATCTTGGACAAGTTCGTAAATCAGAAAAATCTGACACATGGTTAAGGAACTATAGGCTTTATACTAGAAAAAAAAAAGTGGTTTTTTTAATCCGTTATAACGGCCGTTTGGATACTAATATTTTTAAAATCTTCATAAACTTAGAATCTGTGGAAACATTTTAATCCGTTTCTTATAAATATAAACCTCTGCAGTTAGAGGTTTTTGACTTGTTGGCTTCAACAAAAAAGTTTGCAACAATCCCCAACTACAATTTCCAAAAACCTTATAACAGTCAATGTCAACCTTATAACAGTCAAAAAAATAAAAGATTTGAATAGAAGAAATTAATTTTTTTTTCTTAGAAATAAAATATTTTGATATTTTGCAGTAATTGCACGACATATGATATAGAGTAGGTTTGTGTCATAAATTGTCACACACATGTTCTGTGGTAGATTTGATATTTGTTTGTTGCAAAATTGGATAGATATAATTTTGCTTGGAGGTAGCTAATTTTCTTTTTAAAATTTGTTCGATATCTGTTTGAAATTAGTTTGTTTTGTTTAAACTAATCTGATACATCAGATTCTACTGGCACACAAAACTGTCTGATCTCGAAATCTACCTATTTCTAGCGGATATACGTGCCGCTTGGACTTTTTTGTCACTTATGATTTTGTTATCAATTTTTAGATTGATAGGATCTTTAGTTTTTGCAGCACCATCTCTGATCACACAATTAATTGCTTCCCAAGTTTTAGAAGAGTTATTTGTACAGCGTTCAAACATTTTGCTGGAGTATTCTTTTTTTTTTTAATTCTTTTTAATGCTGTATATTTATTTTTCCAACTCTTCAGTTCACTTTCAATTTTTTTAATGACAGATTCACTTTTGTTATTTTTTCTAGCGGTTTTTAATTTGCAATACCAACCATATTTAATTTTAATAATCTTTGATAAATCAGATTCTATCCAGGGTTTCAGTTGAAGTTCTTTGATGAATTGGTTTTGAATAACAGTTTCTACGGTACATTTTTTGACCTTATCATTTAATTCACAGCTAAACTGATGGTACATTGTATTAACAGATTCACTTGAATTGATTTTTATTGGACTTGAATTGATACATTCAATAAGACGATTATAGTCAGTATTAGTTTTTTTAAATTATCTGTTTTATTATTATTTACGACAGCATTGCTGAATTCACAAAACAAAAGATTGTGGTCAGATATATCGTGATCTAGGTGATTGATTGTTATGGTGCTATTTAAATGGTTAGTTAATATGTGATCCAAAACGGTGCCAGACCTTGTTCTGGTAGGCTTGTTGTCGTTCATTATATTGAAATTATTACAATGGATTAGCCTGATCTAAAATGTTGACATTGAAGTCTCCAACTATAATGGACTTTATGTCGGAAAATTCATTAAGCTTATCATCAAAAAATTTAATAAAAGCATCAAATGTGGCTTTGGTAGATATCGGTGGGTTGTAAAAAACATAAACATATAAAATTTCATTGTTTAAAGTTAATTTAAGACCTAAATAGCTGAATCGGTCATCACTAAATTTACCAGCAGTCTCATAATTATTAATTGAATTGTGAATAAGGAAGCCAACACCTCCGCAACTTTTGTTTGGACGTCCGCACAA
Source organism: Diogma glabrata (assembly GCA_963693315.1). NCBI lineage: Eukaryota > Metazoa > Arthropoda > Insecta > Diptera > Cylindrotomidae > Diogma > Diogma glabrata. The sequence goes on along the minus strand of OY856188.1, from coordinate 151,919,048 downwards.
AACTGTATAATATCCATTGACATTTAGGCAATTATCATCATTTAATTCATTCAACCAATGGCCTATTTCACCAAAATCACAATTTACATTCACAATTTACATGTAAAATATTGATGTACTTACAATTTACATTATTTTTTATTTCACCAAAACTACATTTACAATGACTTTAGTGTATGATTTTTGCAAAGAATTTATCAAAACAATGATGTTGCACCAGTTTCGAAGAGGATTGGGCCATATGTATAAAACCTAGTAACTTTTTAAGTGTTTACTAGCTTTCGTATGCATAAAAAAGTATTCGAAACTTTACTTTACTAGCTTGCTAAAAAAAACATCGAATTGTTTTGTTTTTGAGTGTTTGCTATGTTTGGTATGCATAAAAACCAAATAGACCGGGAGGCAGCGTTGCAAATGAAAAAGTCATTTGATGCCGGTTGATTTTTATTTATTTTAATTAATTAACTCCAGCTGATGATTAATTTGGCGGTCAGCTGCTAAAGTAGTGGGGGGTGTGGTTGTGGGGGAGTTTTAAACTGGTAAAAAAAACGAATTCCAAAAGTAATTTGATGCCGCTTCAAAATTTGTATGATGCATGTTTACACCATAACAATTGAAAAAAGTCCAAGCGGCACGTATATCCGCTAGAAATAGGTAGATTTCGAGATCAGACAGTTTTGTGTGCCAGTAGAATCTGATGTATCAGATTAGTTTAAACAAAACAAACTAATTTCAAACAGATATCGAACAAATTTTAAAAAGAAAATTAGCTACCTCCAAGCAAAATTATATCTATCCAATTTTGCAACAAACAAATATCAAATCTACCACAGAACATGTGTGTGACAATTTATGACACAAACCTACTCTATATCATATGTCGTGCAATTACTGCAAAATATCAAAATATTTTATTTCTAAGAAAAAAAAATTAATTTCTTCTATTCAAATCTTTTATTTTTTTGACTGTTATAAGGCTGACATTGACTGTTATAAGGTTTTTGGAAATTGTAGTTGGGGATTGTTGCAAACTTTTTTGTTGAAGCCAACAAGTCAAAAACCTCTAACTGCAGAGGTTTATATTTATAAGAAACGGATTAAAATGTTTCCACAGATTCTAAGTTTATGAAGATTTTAAAAAAATTAATGTCCAAACGGCCGTTATAACGGATTAAAAAAACCACTTTTTTTTTCTAGTATAAAGCCTATAGTTCCTTAACCATGTGTCAGATTTTTCTGATTTACGAACTTGTCCAAGATATTAATAAAACACACATTTTTAAGAAAGGTTTTTTTATCTGGCTCCACAAATGCAACCGTGAGAGCGCCGGTTGATTCAAACGCATTTTGTGTTTTACAAGCTTTTTTGTTGGAGCCGCTCACTCAGAAACCTCCAACTGCAGAGGTCTTTTTTTTGAAAGAAACTATTTTAAAAGGTTTCAAAGATTCTAAATTTATGAAGTTTTTAAAAATATTAGAATCCAAACGGCCGTTATAACGGATCTAAAAAACAGAGTTTTTTTCTAGTATAAAGCCTCTAGTTTCTTAACCATGTGTTGGATTGGGCTGATTTACGAACTTGTCCAAGATATTAACAAAACGCACATTTTTAAAAAAGGGTTTTTTGATCTGGCCTTATAAATGCGACCGTGAGAGTGCCGGTTGTTTCAAAAAAAAAATTTTTATTGCAAACTTTTTTGTTGGAGCCGCTCACTCAGGAACCTCTAACTGCAGAGGTCTAATTTTAAAACAAATTGATAAAAAAGATTCCAAAGATTCTAAATTTGTTAAATTTTTTGAAATATTAGTATCCAAACGGCCGTTATAACGATTTTAAAAAATCAATTTTTTTCAGAAAAAAGCCTCTAGTTTCTTAACCACGTGTCGGATTTTGCTGATTCACGAACTTGTCCAAGATATTATTAAAACACACAAGTACAGAAAATTTTTTTGATCTACCTCAACAAATGCGACCGTGAGAGTGCCGGTCGTTTTCGTTATATCTCATATCGTTATATATATATATATATATATATATATATATATATATATATATATATATATATATATATATATATATATATATATATATATATATATATATATATATATATATATATATATATATATATATATATATATATATATATATATATATATATAAATTTTTGTTTTTTTGTTTTTTTGTCTCCGCTTATCATATATAGTCGTTTGGCACAAAAATTTTTCCGAAATTCCGAGATGAAGCCCATTGCAATAGGTAGATTTTTATATGAAATCTACCTAAAAAAGTCGTCAGCTGATTGGCGGATGGGGAATTATACGTCAGCTCCTCGTATACATCAGTATAAAAAAGGAATATAGTCAAGACCTTTCTGCATAGGATCTTGATGAAACTTTGGCAAATGATCCAGGTTCACTTGAAAATGGAAAATCTGAATTAATTTTAAATTTGGACAGAATGGCGGGGGGTCTCCCGAACACCTCTAAGTTTAAATCTTCAATAACTTCTAATCTCGACTTATGATCTTATGGAAACTTGGTATATAAATTTTTAGTACTGTTTCCAATATTTCTGGTTTGACAGGTTTGACAGTTCCGGTTAAAAAGTTTTTTTTCCAGGTACTTATCCCTACTGTAGCCTACAATTACCGATCGATTTTCATGAAACGTTGGTAAACGCTTTCAAGTAACATGAAAAACATTTTGTTAGCTTTTGGAGTACATTGGATAAAGGGTTGGGGGGTCTACCATACAACAGATTTTTTTTCCACAATGTTTTTTATGTTTGTTGGGAGCATAAAACATTCGTTCGGGAATGAATTTGGACAACACTTTGGAAAAAGATGCAAATATGTATGGCAAGAAACTGATTAGTTTTTGAGCGATAGTGAACCAAGTTGTGAGGGGTCACCCGATAATCTGCACCTGATAATCGAATTGGATGAAACTTGGTACATAAACATTTGGTACGGTTCACAAAAGTTCTGCATCCCAACTTCCGGTTTTTCATTTCCGGTAAAAATGTTTGGTACTCCCAACAAACATTGCAAAAATGGTGACACAATAACCAGGTGTTCGGGAGGCCCTCCACCACTTATCTCAATATTGTCCAAAAACTAATCAGTTTTTTGTCATTTAAGTCTCCATATTTTTTCAAAGTGTCACTAAAATTGATTAAAGAATGAAGTCTGTATGCTCCCAACAAACTTTAAAAACCAAGTGCGAAAAGTCAGCAGTTGTATGGTAGAACCCCGCCACTTTGATCAATGTGTCCCAAAAGATGATAACTATTTTTCACTAATTGAAACTTTTTCCATAAGTTTCAATATAATCACTTCATTATTGTAGGCACTGAAAAAACTTCAAAAAATTACGAACCAAAATTTTTACCGGTAATGTAAAGCCGGAAGTTGGGATGCAGAACTGTTGTGAACCGTACCAAATGTTTATGTACCAAGTTTCATCTAATTCGATTATCAGGTACAAATGTTATTTAGCTTTAAAAAGAACAGGTATTTGGGGGACCTTCCACCACTTTGTTCACTATCGCTAAAAACTAATCAGTTTCTTGCCATACATATTTGCATCTTTTTCCAAAGTGTCGTCAAAATTCATTCCCGAACGAATGTTTTATGCTCCCAACAAACATAAAAAACATTGTGGAAAAAACCATCTGTTGTATGGTGGACCCCCCCCCCCCAACCCTTTATCCAATGTACGCCAAAAGCTAACAAAATGTTTTTCATGTTACTTGAAAGCGTTTACCTACGTTTCATGAAAATCGATCGGTAATTGTAGGCTACAGTAGGGATAAATACCTGGAAAAAAAACTTTTTAACCGGAACTGTCAAACCGGAAGTTGGTACGTAGAAATATTGGAAACAGTACTAAAAATTTATATACCAAGTTTCCATAAGATCATAAGTCGGGATTAGAAGTTATTGAAGATTTAAACTTAGAGGTGTTCGGGAGACCCCCCGCCATTCTGTCCAAATTTAAAATTAATTCAGATTTTCCATTTTCAAGTGAACCTGGATCATTTGCCAAAGTTTCATCTAGATCCTATGCAGAAAGGTCTTGACTATATTGCATTTTTATACTGATGTATACGAGGAGCTGACGTATAATCCCCCGTCCGCCAATCAGCTGACGACTTTTTTTTCAATTGCTATGGTGTAAACATGCATCATACAAATTTTGAAGCGGCATCAAATTACTTTTGGAATTCGTTTTTTTTTACCAGTTTAAAACTCCCCCACAACCACACCCCCCGCAAGTCTGACGGCTGATTCTTATTTTTTACATCACAAATAATTAATCTATCTATAAAAATTAAATTCAATCGGCGTCAAATCACTAACCAAAATGCAACGCTGCCTCCCGGTCTAAAAGTTTGCTGGATTTATGCTGTTATATACTATAATCAAACCTAGTGTCTTATTTACCACACTAAAACTATTACTAGGTTGTTAATTTATAGTTTTTTCTTTTTGAGATGTGATATGAATTCGAAAACAAGACATATGTATTGAATTTATTGGTCTTTTTATTCTGATTTGGAAGATGAAATATGTTTTCGTGCATGTAAATTTTACAAATTGCGAAAACCGGGTGAAGGAACAGTAAATTTTAGCCACCTTTAGAAATAGTAAACTTTTACGACATAGTAATTTACTCTTCTTGAAATAACTGAAGCAGAATCGACCCAATCTTCAGAGTAAAGTAATTAATATTAACAACTCGGAATCAATGAGATGCAATACCTATAACGAATGGTGTCACTTACAGACTTGTTGTTCGTTCATAATGCTTCTTACTTCTGGTTCAATGTACTTTGCACGTTTTTTTCAAAATTTTATGTGCTTATACACTTTGGCTTTTAAATAATCGTTCAAGTGTCAGCGGAATGCGGAACGTGCAAAATGATTAGCAAATGAGACGGATCAAGGTTTAATGCGACCCATGCCAATAAGAAGTGATTTACGTAAAAATTTTAAGTCAAAATTGTCACATACAAAATATGCCTACATGCTGATATTTTCGAGAAAAAAAATCATATAATTTTAAACCTGCGTGAAAACTGTGTTTTTTTGCCTACAGTGCCCTCTAGCACTCACATCGATACTACTTCCATCACGCGGTAAGAATTAATTGGAAGTCTAAATTTGTTTTTTTTTGTATGTTAAAGTTAAAAGATTTATCAGAGCTTTGCAGTTTTCAATGATTGTACAATACCCACGTTTTATACCAGAATTTAATTATATTGCTAAGAGCCTACATAAGCTTCCAAGAAAAGATAAAGCAAATTAAATAAATCGATGAAATTGATGGGAAAGAGAAAGTAATACCTTATTACTCAAAGACACTGTCCAAGCGAGAAAGGGATTATTGTGCAACCCACAAAGAATTGCTAGCTACAGTGCTATGTGTGAAACATTTCCACAAACACTTGAAATTCCATTTGAGTAGTGATCATGGAGCATTGAGTTGTTTATTACAATTTAAATACACGGTGGGGTAGGGAGCACGATGGATCAAACGCGTACAGGCTTATAGGCTTATTACCTTATAGGCTTATTAGCTGCACATGGAAATGTTAACGAATGCCAGGTAGAATGCAAGCACTGTAACCGGGCCGAAAGTTAGAAAAACATTATTGACGTGAGGCTTACGTAAGTGAAAAAGGAGAAAAACCTAGACAGTGTCATATTGGTCATAATGGAACAGCCTCTGTAAGTTCTAAGGGTACAGTTAAAGAATCAATGTTAGTAGTGGTCCCAAAAATAAAAATGCCTCAAGTTTTTAAAGAAATATTATGGAGGAACCAGTGGCGGTCAGCTGGGTATTAACAAAACCCTTGAAAAAGTACGACGTAGATTTTATTGGTCAGGAGAATGCCAATTGGTAGTGGGATGGTGTCGTGGAATAGCTATTGCAAAAGGACCTATACGAAGAAGTTATGGTAATATGAGGCAGTATAATATGGGAGCGCCATTTGAGAAAATTGCAATGAATGTAGCTGGAGAATTTCCGGCTACTGATAGCATCAACAAATATGTGCTAGTCATAATGAATTATTTTAGCAAGTGGCCAGAGGTGTGTGTCCAATACCAATCAGGGATCAAGAACCATAATAACTGAGCAGCAATAAGCAATCAGATTCATACAGATCAAAAAAAGGAATTTTGAATCTACAATATTTCAAAAATCTTGGAATCAATAAATCCAGAACAACTGCTTCATATCCCTATGCCTGAGTCAAAGAGTTGATTTTCATGTTATATGTTGATCTAGTACATTAAAGGGTAGATTATGGAGAAGCATTACTGGGTTGAAGCATTAGAAATTGCAGTCCTGCATATGATCACACCGTACATTAAGATCGGTCTGATCACCGAGATGTAAAATCATTGGGATATGTGAGGTGCAAGATTCCATATTTTTCCATGGCTTTTTTACATGAGAATAGATAGTGCTACTGTAACTTTTTTGGCTCTTTCTGTGATATTTGATTTTCAGGTGAGTCCACCTAGGTTTTCAGCACGTACATAGATAATTTGCCAGTTCTGTAAGTGCAAGATCACTTCCCTCCAAAGCAATGGAGCCAATATCAGGGATTCTCTGCTTCCTGGCAAAAAGAATCACTACTGTTTTTGCAGGATTATTTTCTAACCCACATTTTTGGCCCATGTCAATTTTATTGCAAGGGTAGTTGGGACTGGCTCGTCTAATGTACTTTGACTAGAATCGCCACTTGATTATTTTATTCAATGCCAACCCCCCCCATTTTATTTGTTAAAGAAACCGAAATGGCAAGGTGACGGAGATTTATATCAAGATAAAGATATGAAAGTCAAAGATGTAAAGCGAAATCAAAACAAGCAAAACAAAGATTCAAATTTATTTTAAGCCCTTTGAGTCTATAAAAGCATAAAAATTCTAGAATTTTCATAAGAACTACTCTAATATAAGAACCACTCTAATATAAGAACACCTCAAACTCATCTTCTTTTCTCCCGCCCTAGTCTGGCCCAAACCACATTCAAATTTTTAAGTTTTCGCAGTTGAGAAGCTCTAGATTGTTTTCGAGGCATAGTTCTTAAACCGCTAAAGGTATTGCTATCGTTATCGTTTATCGTTCTCAAGACTGTCATTCTAGCTTTACCAGACTAAAGAAACGTTTTTCGCTAATTTTGGAGTTTTAAATCCCCTTGTGTCCTTAACATATTCAATAGCAACAAAAATAAAAGCCGGATACCAACTTTTAACAGGAAAAATACTAAACCTAACAATAGCATTTCCTTATAGTTTAACTGTAACGACTACAAATTAATCCAAATATAAATATTAATGCTGAAAACTACATGTTATTTGCAAGAATTATGATAGAACAGAGGAGTAATTCTTGTATTCAATAGTCATTAGTGATGTAAACTATTTAGTTAACACACATTTGGTTATACCCCCGGCAGCCTGTTGCACCAAGTCACGAGGCATCAATTTATCAAAACAAATGTTTCTTGCATAATTCGATATACTCATCGCCAAGGCATACCATCGCTAGTAAGAGGAGCGCCTTCGATTATCACACATTTGTAATAAGCGCATTAAATAAGACAAAACAAAGTGTTGCTTGAGGGGTGGAACCAATGATTCATCGCAAAAATAAAAGAATGTGTAAGCCGCAGTTCCAAATCAGAAACGTAATAAAAACGATTCATGGCATGCCCACGACTAATACAAAGAGGTGCGCCAACGAATTCAATGCCCAGTTCATTTTACACCCCCAAAACATTGAAAAAACGTATAGGAAAATCTCAAAAACAATACACAAATTGCGATCTGATAGCTGAAAGCAATCTACGAAAGATTACGTATCAAATCTACGAAAACCTTCAAAGCTCTTATGACAAATAGTCTATCGCCAATTTTTCTGAAAAGAAATTGGGCTGGATCTTCATTCTTGCATGTCTGAATAATGAAAGATCAAACATAAAAGGTTTCGAAGTTTTAGAAGAAATTTTTACTTAAATACGGGTTCTGAATAAAGATTTTTTTTCTTCAATAAAACAACTTATTTCACTTCCATGTAAACAAACACAAAAATATAAAATAAAATGAATATTTTAATATTGAAATCTTCTTATAATTATTAACATAAAATTCTACAAATTTACTAAATAAATAGATAATTTGGAAATATATACGAAGATATATAACAAATAAGTTATTTATTTGACAACTCAAAAAAGTTTGTTATTTAAATTCCTAGTAAACGCCATAGCAACAACCTAGTGCGATGTTTTTTAATACTATCCTCCTAGTTTAGTTCATACTCAAACCAATTTTTTACTATACTAGCAATTTTGGATTAAACTAGGTAGTAAAGATTAACTAATGTTTACTAGTTTTTATACATATCGCCCAATATTTTACAACAAATTTTGATTTGTTCTTAATTTGTTCAAATTTCTGTTTCACCAACTATAAATTTTTGTTGTAACTACAACTACAAATTTTGTTAATTGTTAATGTTTCGGTTTCACGAAAAATTGATGTATTAACAATGGGCGATATGTATAAAAACCAGTAAACACTTGTAATGGATAGACTGAACATAGTATAGCATAATCGCAGCTTCATTAGTTGTCATTTCTTTTATTGACTTGTACTGCCCATAATAATTTCTCAACCATTCATCATCAATAGTCATATTTCTTATAGTCCCCGCTACTCATAGTTTTCTCATTTTTTCTTAAAATTTAATTAAATTTTCATTGACTGGACAGACATATTTGAAGAGAATTGAACTCATTACACTAATTCATTTTGAATTGTAATTAATTAAAAAAAAAAGGTTTCACTACCTATAGTAAATTTACATTTTTATCAAAAATTGTATGAATGTAAAAAAAAATTCTCCTTAAATTTTGCCTATTATTTAAGTTTACAACGCACTAAAATTAACTCATATTATATTTCCATCCGCTTCAGTTCAATCTATTACTCCAATTTGAATTCCTCATATTATATTTCCAACCTTGAAACAGCTGTGCGTTTATTTTTACAGTCATTAACATGCAAAGAAGTATTATCTTGCTTTGTTATGCATTCAATTTCTTTTCTTTGTACAAAAAAAGAAAATTTAATTCGTTCGCGCATTATTTCATTTTGAAAAACCCAAACAGTTTGGTATAACCATAAAAATTTCCTACCAATTGTATATTTGCTTTGAATTAATGGTTTTGCATCGGAAACACTATATTCGAGGTTTTTCGATTTTCAAAAAGGAATTTATTTTGGTATATATTGGATCTACTGTAATTTTTTTGTCTCTTAGTTCTATTACTTTTACATTTGGATGTTTGACATCTCTTCTTCGATCACATTTTTCAATTTTGTGATTTGACGTCGGAGTCCATCATCGATTCTTATACGATTCTTATTTTCATTGATGCGGATAAAACTTGCCTCGGTGGTAGATGGCAAACAAAAAATCTATTTCTATTTTTGAGGAAAAAAACCACATGAGCGTATGTTTGTTTATACGTGATAGTAAAATTTGCATGTTTTGTTTTAATAAAAGAAAATTATAAAAAGTACCTCAAATGTTAAGCATTCAATTAATAAAAAAAATAATATATGTTTTTGGCTGTGATGTGTCCTAGTGAATTTAATTTATTTAGAAAAGTAATCTCTTATTATTAGTTCAATTAACAAAAAGTCAATCTAAATTTAAATAATATAAGAACTGAATCTAAAAAATTATGGTGCAAATTATGAAACTTTTTGCAATCCATACAATTTTAGAGCGATCTAGTTTCGAACCAATGAGAAAATTTTAAACTTTAAAAAAGTTTATCATTCTCATCAGGGCTAGCCGACTAGATAAACTCTACCAAAAAATGTGAACGCTAATGTATATAAACCAAAAATTAGGTTACAACTCTAGCGAAGTGTAAAAACAAAAAATTTACATAAACATACATTTAATAAATTCAGGTTTAGTCAATTAATTTCTCTGGTGATCACTGTTTTGTTATACTCTAGACATTCTAGTATTGAATAACAAACTTGTATCGGTGAGAGGAAGATGACTAGTCTTCACTTGTGTCTATTGACACATGATCAACAATTAATTCAGTAAATTATTTGTGATATAACATCACCCCGATGGAAAATCTCCCATCAAAAATAATATAAGAACTGAATCTAAAAAATTATGGTGCAAATTATGAAACTTTTTGCAATCCATACAATTTTAGAGCGATCTAGTTTCGAACCAATGAGAAAATTTTAAACTTTAAAAAAGTTTATCATTCTCATCAAGGCTAGCCGACTAGATAAACTCTACCAAAAAATGTGAACGCTAATGTATATAAACCAAAAATTAGGTTACAACTCTAGCAAAGTGTAAAAACAAAAAATTTACATAAACATACATTTAATAAATTCAGGTTTAGTCAATTAATTTCTCTGGTGATCACTGTTTTGTTATACTCTAGACATTCTAGTATTGAATAACAAACTTGTATCGGTGAGAGGAAGATGACTAGTCTTCACTTGTGTCTATTGACACATGATCAACAATTAATTCAGTAAATTATTTGTGATATAACATCACCCCGATAGAAAATCTCCCATCAAGAATAATATAAGAACTGAATCTAAAAAATTATGGTGCAAATTATGAAACTTTTTGCAATCCATACAATTTTAGAGCGATCTAGTTTCGAACCAATGAGAAAATTTTAAACTTTAAAAAAGTTTATCATTCTCATCAGGGCTAGCCGACTAGATAAACTCTACCAAAAAATGTGAACGCTAATGTATATAAACCAAAAATTAGGTTACAACTCTAGCGAAGTGTAAAAACAAAAAATTTACATAAACATACATTTAATAAATTCAGGTTTAGTCAATTAATTTCTCTGGTGATCACTGTTTTGTTATACTCTAGACATTCTAGTATTGAATAACAAACTTGTATCGGTGAGAGGAAGATGACTAGTCTTCACTTGTGTCTATTGACACATGATCAACAATTAATTCAGTAAATTATTTGTGATATAACATCACCCCGATGGCTTATGTTACATTATTAAATGTATGTTTATGTAAATTTTTTGTTTTTACACTTCGCTAGAGTTGTAACCTAATTTTTGGTTTATATACATTAGCGTTCACATTTTTTGGTAGAGTTTATCTAGTCGGCTAGCCCTGATGAGAATGATAAACTTTTTTAAAGTTTAAAATTTTCTCGTTGGTTCGAAACTAGATCGCTCTAAAATTGTATGGATTGCAAAAAGTTTCATAATTTGCACCATAATTTTTTAGATTCAGTTCTTATATTATTCTTGATGGGAGATTTTCCATCGGGGTGATGTTATATCACAAATAATTTACTGAATTAATTGTTGATCATGTGTCAATAGACACAAGTGAAGACTAGTCATCTTCCTCTCACCGATACAAGTTTGTTATTCAATACTAGAATGTCTAGAGTATAACAAAACAGTGATCACCAGAGAAATTAATTGACTAAACCTGAATTTATTAAATGTATGTTTATGTAAATTTTTTGTTTTTACACTTCGCTAGAGTTGTAACCTAATTTTTGGTTTATATACATTAGCGTTCACATTTTTTGGTAGAGTTTATCTAGTCGGCTAGCCCTGATGAGAATGATAAACTTTTTTAAAGTTTAAAATTTTCTCATTGGTTCGAAACTAGATCGCTCTAAAATTGTATGGATTGCAAAAAGTTTCATAATTTGCACCATAATTTTTTAGATTCAGTTCTTATATTATTCTTGATGGGAGATTTTCCATCGGGGTGATGTTATATCGCAAATAATTTACTGAATTAAATTTAAATATATCAGAAAAAAAATTGCTATGTGTTTGTGGTTGTCTTTAGTGCATATTAACTTAAATTAATTAATGTTATGTTAGCAACATGGTTGCAATTAAAAAACTAGAGAACTCGATTTCTTTTGTGATAATAGTTAGCCAAGGACTTTGGTAAGGTGTTATAATTACTTTATTTATTAATTGGAATAATCATAAAATTATAAAGTTAAAAATTAAGCATGTGTCTATATTTATTAAAACAAGAAAAGAGATTAAAAATTTGATTAAATGAGAATCTGAGTCGTTAACCTTATTGATTAATGCAGTTATCATATCATAAAATTTGAGTAGAGCAACAATAATTACGTGTAGATCAGAATTGAACTTATGTGTAAAAATCCCGGTCATCGTTGTTTGTGTCGTTTGTGCGCAGGTTGAACTATTTGACCTTGTAAGTTGATAAGGTTGTTATTCATATATATTTAACGATAGCAACAAGTTGGATTAGAGACGGAGCGGTGATACTGGATTTCGGCTCCTCATTACATATAACAATATCGGTTCAATTATCTCAAACTAGATGTGATACAATTTCTGCTCGTCATTGCATGGACCAGTAATTGCTTAACGGGTTCAAATATAAACTGTGATACGGTTTCTTTTCGATTCATCATTAAATGAACCCAGGTTGGTTCAATTATTTCAAATATTAGCTGTGATATAATTTCGTCTCATCAATACATAGCACCTTATCTGCTTAATTCTTTAAAATACCAACTGTGATATGACGGGCCATCTCTAACGGACACCTTAACGGCTTCATTATTTCATACAACAACTGTGATATTGCTGTTCATCATTAAATATACCGATAGTTGATCGATTAATTCAACAACCACCTGTGTTGGTGTATCTTTACCGTTAAATTTAAATTAACATCTATTTTTGTTTGCGGCGACCTAACCGTCTTTTGGGGTTTGGTGGAATCAACACCTATTATATACAACGTATAGTTACCACCGATATATATACAAATTTTTACAACATATTTTTTTTACGTGGTGAAGCAGGGTATTTTCCACTTTCTCAACTATATATATAAATCTAGTCCACGTTTATGTATAATAATTATTACTTTGGGGATTGTTCAACCTACTCTGCCATAATTGTAAATGGAAACAGCGATTATCAATATCAAAGACCGCTGCGGATTTTTCCAACCTACTCCACTGCAATTGTAAATCTGTACAACGATTATTCAGGTCAATTAGGCAATTATTGCTGCGTGTTTTACAACGTCGTCCGGTATAATTGTAGATTGATACAACGATTAGTTCTATACATTGTTATACGGTATTTTTTGTTTCATCCTATCCAACTACACGTATACGTTTGCTCAGCGATTGTTTGCATCCATTAATGCTCGGTACGTTTCCACGTATTTATTCAACGGCTATTTTTACCAAGTATTGCTGACTATTTTTCGACGTATTCGGCCATCACTGAGAATTTATTCGACGATTTTGGTTACACCTTTATTCAACGATTGTGGTTACCAAGTTTATCAGCACATTTGATCACAAATTCATCCAACGCTTTTGATTGCAAGGTTATTCGACGAATTCGGTTACAATTTTATCAACACATTTGATTATATATGTATTCAACGATTTTAAATAAACATTTATTCATCAATTTTGTTTACAAATTCATTCAGCGATTGTGATTAAAAATTATTCAACGATTTAAATACCAATTTATTCAACGATTTTACATACATAGTTATTCAACGATTTTAAATAAAAATTTATTCATCAATTTTGTTTACAAGTTCGTTCAACGATTGTGATTACAAATTATTCAATGATTTAAATACAAATTATTCAACGATTTAAATACCAATTTGTTCGACGATTTTGCATACATATTTATTCAACGATTTAAATACCAATTTATGCAACGATTTTAAATAAAAATTCATTCCTCAATTTTGTTTACAAATTCATTCAGCGATTGCGATTACAAATTGTTCAACGATTTTAAATAAAAATTCATTCACCAATTTTGGGTGACAAATTATTCCACGATTTAAATAAAAATTCGTTCACCAATTTTGGGTTACAAATTATTCAACGATTTAATTACAAATTATTCAACGATTTAAATACCAATTTGTTCGACGATTTTGCATACATAGTTATTCAACGATTTTAAATAAAAATTTATTCATCAATTTTGTTTACAAGTTCGTTCAACGATTGTGATTACAAATTATTCAACGATTTAAATACAAATTATTCAACGATTGAAATACCAATTTGTTCGACGATTTTGCATACATATTTATTCAACGATTCGAATACCAATTTATTCAACAATTTTAATTAAAAATTCATTCATCAATTTTGTCTATAAATTCATTCAGCGATTGTGATTGCAAATTTGTTCAGCGATTTTAAATACAAATATATTCAACGCTGTTGCTTACAAATTGACTCGGCGTTTGTTCATACCGATTGCCACATCCTAGTTTTGATCGACGTTTATGATGGAGGGCTGAAACCAGCCGGATTTTGGAGGCTAGGAGGATATAACCATGGGTGAGTCTGTTTGATTGTTTTTCTTTTTTAATCTTATGATTAAGGGGTGTGAATGAGGGTGTGTGTGTGGGCGTGTGTGAGTGAGTAAGGGGGTTGAACGTGCCGACCGTGGTTCTTTCATAGAGGGGGGCCGCCAGAGTCTCATTATCACACTTGCATTCGTTTCCACTTCTGATTTATTTTGAAAAACGCGTACATGTCTGCATTTGTATTGGAGCAGCAGGGTTTACCAATCGGACTCAATACTGTGATTAGCCGGAGCACAAAAATAAAACCTCAACTAGTTACGCGACCTGCTATGCCGCTTCATTGGTTCGCCGATGAAAAAGCTCTTCATTACAAATTGGCGCCCAACGTGGGGCTTCTCTAAGGGTTCTACAGCGATGTAGGACTCTGGAGGAGTCCCTTCATAATTTCAAAACACTTAGAAAATTTTTTTAAAAAAAAAAAAAAAAAAATTTTTCATCTTAAATTTAACGTTCATTTTCCACCATAACAATAGTAAAGATTCTGGCGGCGTGGAAGCAGTTCCCTGCTTCAAACGCGCAGGAGCAAAGGAAGTCTGAGATTCCTCAGACTTTACTTTGATGGGGAGTTGCGTCCCCACGCCTCCAGCAATGTTCTCCTTTTTTTTGTATTTTTCTGAAACGCATGGGTGAGAATAATTTTTCGGAATTATTCTCAATGGGCATTACAACCCCACGGTCCCTAGTTACGGGTTGGGTTTCTGGAGACGTTTCAAATGCGGAAGGTGTCTCAGGTGCCAGACCTAGAACGACGTGGTTTGGTGTATACGCCAAACCTCGTCCGAGTCTGGTCACCTGGTCAGGCTTCGGGTTTGCGGGGTCCTCAGAGCCCAACCTGCGCTACTATTGCCTAACGTTAGCGACCCCTCCCGGCAATACTAGCTTCCCTGTGGTTGAGGTGTGCTGGTTCTCATCGGGTGATACCGAGGAAGTTCTTCCAGGAAAGCATTGGCCCGCTGTCGAGGGAAGATTTCGCTCGGCTGTCATGCTGATGTGTAACTGGTCCACCTCTGCCACAGCACCTTACCGTATGTGTTGGTGGCGTGGATCGCAGCTGTCGAGTGTTGTTGATAGAATGGTGGTTCAGAGGATTTATCTTCTGACCATCCCATCAGCACTCGTCAGCTGGGTGAAACACTACTAGCACATACCCCACCTTATTCCTGTCTCACCCTACCTTCCCCCATCCGTATTCATCCCTTCTTGTTCCCCTTCCTTTCCCATTTCCCATCCTTTAACGTAGATTGACTTTAACTTTTCTTTTGATCCCAAAATTTTTCTTTTAAACTCTTAAACAAACCAACTAAAATTGAGAGAACGGCGATGGGCACCTTCAACCCCGGAGTGATGGACACCCCGTGGTTGGATCCGACTTTCCTCCATCAGTGAATGATATTGAATACATAAATATTTATAAAAAAAAAAGAAAAGGAAAAAAAAAGAAAAAAAAAATATATAAATAAATAGTTATTTATAAAATAAAAAAATAAAATAAATAAATAAATAAATAAAGAAATAATTGACTAACAATTAGTAAAATAGCAAAACTGCTGATATTTTTGGTTACTAATAAATTTTTTTCTCATAAATTTTAGGTCCGACCATTAAATCTAAACAATAAAAAAATCGATACAAAAGGAAAATTAATTAAAAAAATCAATACAAAAGGAAAATTAATTAAAACACAACAATACAAAAGGAAAATTAATTAAAACACAACAATACAAAAGGAAAAATAAAATAAAACAAATAAGGAAGTAAATTACAAGTCATCAACACCGAGGACATCACTGGTACATCTAGTTTTAATTAATATTAAGTTAGCTAACTGATATCTGCTTATCAGTTTTAATATTAAGTTTGCAGGATAGGTTAATTTTTGATATAAATTATATTTTGGGCTAGACCTAAATTTTTGTTGTTCAGAAAGTTCAAATTCTTAGTGTTATTGGTTAATTGCTTGTTTAACTACCCCACCGGAGGGATATATCCGCACTTTGTGTATTTTGTGACCCTCGCGTCCCGGAAAGTTTTTATTTGCCATCTTCTGCCATAGTTGTAGTATATCTGTTTTATCGCCAATTACACGTTTTCACCATTGTTAGTTCACACATCAACATTGTAATAGTGATAGATATTTTTATTCTTGATTCACGCTCGGCGACAGCTGTTTAAGGTTTGAAGAACTGAATCGTCATACAACATTTTTTTTTAATTTCTGCTCAATTATAATTAAACAGTAATAAAATAAAATTTTTTTTTGTCAATAATTAAACTGGTTATTTTGTGTCAACGCTCCCAATAGATAGTGTAACTATTTTCTCGTCATTTCCCAAATTCTCGTTCCGATTGACCAGGTATTGTGTGACTGTACGTTTTTTTTTGAATATTCATAATGGCGACAGCCGATAAGATTGATGTTTCGGACAGATCCAGCTCTTGCGCGGTCTGTCAGCATGAGATGGTGCCGGCTGATGTGAAAATTATTACCAGGTGCAACCACCTTTTTCATGATATATGCCTCAACGATTGGTTGTTGCAGCGCAATACCTGCCCGATTTGTCGCGCCACTTGCGAGCACAAAGATTTACAAAGGTTACCGCGAGGGATGGACAAGAACAATACGATGGTACCACCTCCACCGCGACCTGTAACACGCTCTATTACCGCAGGTTGGCAACGTCGTTCTAGTGCCGGAAATCAGCTTTCGTCTACACCCCTGGCAGTCTGTCTTCCACCATCTAGACTCGCCGATGAAGCGCGCGCGAATACGGTTCAAAGATCTCCCATACATGGTACAGCTGCAACAGAAGACCAAGGGTTCTATGAAGCGGTGAATTCTCACATCGATCCGGAGATTTCAATGATCAGGCATTCGATGATGCAACAACGTGCTCCGGCACCTGAAGTGGTGATACCTCACGCCCCAACTGCAAATTCACCCACCACACCGCGTCATCACTCGGCTCGCTCTGGAAATTATACGCCCGTTAATGCGTTTGCGCGGAATGACGTACCTGGACCACCGATGTTTGCTGAGCCTCATCCTGCTCCCGCACCAGCCAGAATGCGAACACATCTCGAACAGCACTCTACTACAATTAGGAATTGGAACGTAACGTTCTCAGGTAGACCCGATGGTCTAGATGTTGAGGCGTTCATCTTCAGAATAGAGCGGCTGACCGAGATGTGTTTGAATAGTGACTTCACTATTGTCACCCGCTGTCTGTACCTATTGTTCACCGATCGTGCTGCTGATTGGTTCTGGAGATATTTTCGCCAGAACCGACAGCTTATTTGGACTGACTTATGTCACGCATTACGAATAGAATTTCAGGACCGGCAGACGGACGAAGAGGTGAAGGAGCGGATGAGGTCCAGGAAACAGAGACCCACAGAACTGTTTGATGAATTTTTACAGTCCGTTTATCGACTGGCAGATAAATTACGAGTGCCGATGGCAGATGCAGAATTGTTGTCCATGATTCGAAACAACCTGCGATTGGAAATCAGGAAGGATCTACTTTATGTCACCATTTATGGACTGGAACGTCTGCGCCAGCTCTGCCGAGACCGCGAATAATTATGGGCCGAATCAATAACCAGACCGCGAGATTATAATATTAGACCATCTAGACCGGTGTCGGAAGTGGACTTGGAACGTGAATTTTCGCAAATTCAAATTAGTGAACTGCCAACCGATCCTTTACCAAATACATCTAAGGAACTGGCTGCAATACAATCAGCTCCAAATACGAGACGAATTACTAGTTCCACGGTGTGTTGGAACTGCAAACGACCTGGCCATAGGTGGCACGACTGTCGTGAAGCTCAACGGTTGTTTTGTTGGGGATGTGGAAAGGACGATGTGCTATGTCCCAACTGTGACATTTGTCAGGGAAACCGAAGGGGGGGCCAGAATCCCAACACCTTTTCTCGCTCCCAGGACATGTCTTAGATTCTCCTGAGACCAACTGTAATTTGTCTCCTGATCCTTCAGATATTTCATCAACCAATCCTAATAGCCTGCTGGTACACGATACACTGTTGAACCGAGCTTCAACATCCACTTTGATCGAACACCCCTTGAATACTGCTTCTGCCACACTGTTACCCACGCATGATATTAGTTTGAAATTGTTGAAGCGAACACCCGATCATACCGAACCACAACCATTATGTAGTAACATCAAATCTTTTAAACAGCGATTGAACGACTATTTGAAGATACGTGCAAACCTTTTTATCGACTCATTATCATATTTGAAACCACCATCGCGCTCTGCCCTCCGTTCTCGCATTTATTGGCAGCAGCGACGTCAGTTTAAGACTAAGACCATCTCTTCTATTGTAAAAATGTCCAACGACGTAAGATCTTATGCCACAGTCTCAAGGGTATTGACTTCTTTAATGCATTCGGTTTGTTTAACCCGGTATTTAATCTACCTACACTTTCGACTGCGGAGTCGGTAATATCGGAGTTGTCGTTAGATAATCAGGAACGTCTTCAAAACACTATCCAACTTCTACCACCATTTTCAAAAATGGGTCTGGGTCGAACACATTTGTTGGAACACGTTATTGATGTGGGGACTGCAGCTCCCATCAAGCAACGACACTATCCAATATCGCCCGCCATTGAGAAACTGATGGGAGAAGAATTGGATAGAATGTTATCTCTGGGTATTATAGAGGTTTCTAACAGTCCCTGGTCAAGCCCGGTGGTTTTAATTCGTAAACCCGGGAAGAATCGTCTTTGTTTGGATAGCCGAAAGGTCAATACCGGCACTAAAAAGGATGCTTACCCCCTTCCACAGATAGATGGAATTTTGAGCCGTCTGCCACAAAGCAATTTCATTTCCAGTTTGGATCTGAAAGACGCTTTTTGGCAGATACCTCTAGAAAAACACTCCCGAGAGAAAACTGCTTTTACGGTCCCAGGGCGGCCATTGTATCAGTTCGTAAGAATGCCTTTCGGACTGTGCAATGCGCCGCAAACTATGACATAGCTTATGGACCAAGTAATCCCTCCACATCTCAAGTCGTGCGTCTTCGTATACTTGGATGATCTTTTACTGGTTACAGATACCTTTGAGGCTCATCTGAAATTATTGGAAGATATGTCCCAGTGTCTTAGACGTGCGAACTTGACGATTAATGTGGAAAAAAGTAAGTTTCTCTTGCCGGATGTCAAATATTTAGGTTACGTCGTGGGAGGTGGTAAGCTCAAAATCGATCCTGATAAGACTCAGGCTATATCAGAATTTCCTACACCTCGAACACCCAAACAGATTCGACGCTTTTTGGGTATGGCGGGTTATTATCGCCGTTTCATATCCGATTTCTCTGCTATGTCCTCTCCGATATCAGATTTGTTGAAGAAAAATTTTACTAAATTCATATGGACCCCAGAAGCTGAAACAGCATTTGTAGATCTCAAAAATGCTCTCATATCAGCACCAGTTCTCATAAATCCCGACTACACTAAACCCTTTACTCTCCAGTGCGACGCTAGCAACGACGGTGTAGGGTGTGTATTACTTCAGTGTGACATGGACGGTATGGAACATCCCATAGCGTACATGTCCAAAAAACTAAATTCTGCGCAACGCAATTACTCCACTAGTGAGAAAGAGTGTCTAGCCGCCGTACTGGGAGTAAAGAAATTTAGAGCGTATGTCGAGGGTCAGGCCTTTAAGATCATAACTGACCATGCTTCCTTGAAATGGTTAATGCAACAAAAGGACCTTTCTGGTCGATTGGCTCGTTGGAGCTTGAAATTGCAGGGTTATGTCTTTGATATTGAGTACAGAAAAGGAAATTTAAACATAGTTCCAGACACTCTATCAAGACGTGACTCTGTTGACGTCATTTCTGAACTATGTCCAGTGCCGGAATTAGATCTTAATTCCCCTTTCTTCAACACTTCTCGATATCTGGAGTTGGTAAATCTGGTTACCGAAGCAGACGGTACACTGCCTGATCTGAAGGTAATTTCGGGTCGGGTATATAAACGATTGGCTTGTCTAGATCTCGACATCCCCTTAGAAGATGAAGTTTGGAAGTTATGGGTACCCGAGGAGTGCACTGACGAGTGTATTGCAAGGGCCCATAATCCTCCTACCTCCTCTCATGGAGGATTAGCAAAAACTCTGTACACTATCCGTAAATATTACTACTGGCCTCGGATGTATACCCAGGTTAAATCGTTCATAGGTAATTGCAAGACGTGCAAAGAAATCAAAGCGACAAATGTTCCACTTCGTGCTCCCATGGTGTCCCCAATGAAAACCGAACGAATTGGTCAGCGATTATACATCGATATTCTTGGCCCTTACCCTAGATCAAAGGCCGGGAATATCGCTATTCTCGTGGTGTTAGATCACGTTACTAAATTTCCATTTCTCTTTCCTCTACGGAAACTAACTGCTGAACCAATCTGTCATCTATTGGCTACCAATGTATTTCACGTATTTGGGTGTCCTGAAGTCATTGTGTCCGATAATGGAACTCAATTTAAGTCAAAACGGTTTTCAGACTTCTTGGCGAAGCACGGAGTGAAACACACTTTACTGGCTTTATATTCGCCCCAAGCTAACGCTTCTGAACTGGTTAATAGAAGTGTTCTATCCGGTATCCGAGCCTACCTGAAGGAGGAGCATTCTAAATGGGATCTGCACTTGAGCGAGATCGCTTGTGCACTACGTTGTTCTCTTCACCAAACCTTTAAATGCTCCCCCTATTTCGCTATGTTTGGAACATCAATGGTGACCCACGGTTCGTCTTATGATCTGTTACGACGGCTGAATTGCCTTCATGAACCGGGAGAAACGATTATACGACCTGATTATCTTAATAAAATCCGTATTCGAATTCTTGATCTAACTGCTGAAGCCTTTGTCAAAAGTGCCGAGCGTTATAACCTACGAGCTCGAGTAACGTTGTTTAAACCTGGGGATACGGTGTTCCGAAGGAACTTTGTCTTGAGTGATGCCGGTAAGAAATTATCGGCTAAACTTGCACAAAAGTTTGTTGAAACCAGAGTAATAAGGTTGGTAGGTGGCGCCGCCTACGAACTGGAAGACCTGGTTTCCAAACGCAGAGGTGTATACCATTCGAAAGATATTCGGGCCTAACAATCTCCCTATAGTTTCCGTTTTCGTAGGACATTGTAAGTCATTTACCAAAAATCCTTTTTTTTGTCTTCCTTGTGTCTCAAACCTCACTGACTGACGTACGTGGTAACTCGAAGGTATGAGAGTGTTTTTGTTTCAGAGTTATATTACAGCTAGTGGCTCTAACTGTTGTGGGTTATGGCCGAATTTCCTTAACTGCGTAATTTCTGTTAGTTCGTCGAGAGACTGATTGGTTTAGTGTATTGGGTCGTTTGAAAGTTCTAAAGCCATCCATTTTTGTTTCAACTCACCATTTCGGGTGCGTGTAATGAGTAGCCCGGCTAGCTCAGTCGGTAGAACATGAGACTCTTAATCTCAGGTGTAGGGTTCGAGCCTGATTAATATAAGAACAGGAGTCTTGGTGTATGTATCATTGAAACGTAGGTCAATTGTTATTTCATTTTCAAATTGGGTAGCAAATTGGTTTGGTTTATTGTCTTTTACTCTCGAGTCTCGGGGACCCCCAGATCTGCCCGGAATTGGGTCTGGAAAATTTTAGTTATCCATCGCATACAATAGAGTAGAATACCTGTTTTCTCGTTACCCCTCCAAGATTTTTTTTTTGTTTATTCATAAATAATTTGTTTCTGTTAAGACCGGGCTATGACACACCGATCGATGTGATTGCTAATTTTGTTTGAACATTGAGGTGCCTCACCAAACGAATGTGGGTACACAGGATCCATTGGAGACCAGTCTATGCCTTTTTTTTTTCAACTTCTTTTTGGTCGTGAGGTTCTTCCAAAAAGCACTTGTCCTGTAATGGATAGACTGAACATAGTATAGCATAATCGCAGCTTCATTAGTTGTCATTTCTTTTATTGACTTGTACTGCCCATAATAATTTCTCAACCATTCGTCATCAATAGTCATATTTCTTATAGCCCCGCTACTCATAGTTTTCTCATTTTTTTTTTAAATTTAATTAAATTTTCATTGCCTGGACAGACATATTTGAAGAGAATTGAACTCATTACACTAATTCAATTTTGAATTGTAATTAATTAACAAAAAAAGTTTCACTACCTATAGTAAATTTACATTTTTATCAAAAATTGTATGAATGTAAAAAAAATTCTCCTTAAATTTTGCCTATTATTTAAGTTTACAACGCACTAAAATTAACTCATATTATATTTCCATCCGCTTCAGTTCAATCTATTACTCCAATTTGAATTCTCTAAACACGAATCGCATTTACACAACGAAGTTTTCCCAAACCTTGAAACAGCTGTGCGTTTATTTTTACAGTCATTAACATGCAAAGAAGTATTATCTTGCTTTGTTATGCATTCAATTTCTTTTCTTTGTACAAAAAAAGAAAATTTAATTCGTTCGCGCATTATTTCATTTTGAAAAACCCAAACAGTTTGGTATAACCATAAAAATTTCCTACCAATTGTATATTTGCTTTGAATTAATGGTTTTGCATCGGAAACACTATATTCGAGGTTTTTCGATTTTCAAAAAGGAATTTATTTTGGTATATATTGGATCTACTGTAATTTTTTTCCCTCTTAGTTCTATTACTTTTACATTTGGATGTTTGACATCTCTTCTTCGATCACATTTTTCAATTTTGTGATTTGACGTCGGAGTCCATCATCGATTCTTATACGATTCTTATTTTCATTGATGCGGATAAAACTTGCCTCGGTGGTAGATGGCAAACAAAAAAATCTATTTCTATTTTTGAGGAAAAAAACCACATGAGAGTATGTTTGTTTATACGTGATAGTAAAATTTGCATGTTTTGTTTTAGTAAAAGAAAATTATAGAAAGTACCTCAAATGTTAAGCATTCAATTAATAAAAAATTAATATATGTTTTTGGCTGTGATGTGTCCTAGTGAATTTAATTTATTTAGAAAAGTAATCTCTTATTATTAGTTCAATTGACAAAAAGTCAATCTAAATTTAAATATATCAGAAAAAAAATTGCTATGTGTTGTGGTTGTCTTTAGTGCATATTAACTTAAATTAATTAATGTTATGTTAGCAACATGGTTGCAATTAAAAAACTAGAGAACTCGATTTCTTTTGTGATAATAGTTAGCCAAGGACTTTGGTAAGGTGTTATAATTACTTTATTTATTAATTGGAATACTCATAAAATTATAAAGTTAAAATTAAGCATGTGTCTATATTTATTAAAACAAGAAAAGAGATTAAAAATTTGATTAAATGAGAATCTGAGTCGTTAACCTTATTGATTAATGCAGTTATCATATCATAAAATTTGAGTAGAGCAACAATAATTACGTGTAGATCAGAATTGAACTTATGTGTAAAAATCCCGGTCATCGTTGTTTGTGTCGTTTGTGCGCAGGTTGAACTATTTGACCTTGTAAGTTGATAAGGTTGTTATTCATATATATTTAACGATAGCAACAAGTTGGATTAGAGACGGAGCGGTGGTACTGGATTTCGGCTCCTCATTACATATAACAATATCGGTTCAATTATCTCAAACTAGATGTGATACAATTTCCGCTCGTCATTGCAGGGACCAGTAATTGCTTAACGGGTTCAAATATAAACTGTGATACGGTTTCTTTTCGATTCATCATTAAATGAACCCAGGTTGGTTCAATTATTTCAAAAATTAACTGTGATACAATTTCGGCTCATCAATACTTAGCACCTTATCTGCTTAATTCTTTAAAATACCAACTGTGATATGACGGGCCATCTCTAACGGACACCTTAACGGCTTCATTATTTCATACAACAACTGTGATATTGCTGTTCATCATTAAATATACCGATAGTTGATCGATTAATTCAACAACCACCTGTGTTGGTGTATCATTACCGTTAAATTTAAGTCAACATCTATTTTTGTTTGCGGCGACCTAACCGTCTTTTGGGGTTTGGTGGAATCAACACCTATTATATACCACGTATAGTTACCACCTATATATATACAAATTTTTACAACATATTTTTTTACGTGGTGAAGCAGGGTATTTTCCACTTTCTCAACTATATATATAAATCTAGTCCACGTTTATGTATAATAATTATTACTTTGGGGATTGTTCAACCTACTCGGCTATAATTGTAAATGGAAACAGCGATTATCAATATCAAAGACCGCTGCGGATTTTTCCAACCTACTCCACTGCAATTGTAAATTTGTACAACGATTATTCAGGTCAATTAGGCAATTATTGCTGCGTGTTTTACAACGTAGTCCGGTATAATTGTAGATTGATACAACGATTATTTCTATACATTGTTATACGGTATTTTTTGTTTCATCCTATCCAACTACACGTATACGTTTGCTCAGCGATTGTTTGCATCCATTAATGCTCGGTACGTTTCCACGTATTTATTCAACGGCTATTTTTACCAAGTATTGCTGACTATTTTTCGACGTATTCGGCCATCACTGAGAATTTATTCGACGATTTTGGTTACACCTTTATTCAACGATTGTGGTTACCAAGTTTATCAGCACATTTGATCACAAATTCATCCAACGCTTTTGATTGCAAGGTTATTCGACGAATTCGGTTACAATTTTATCAACACATTTGATTATATATGTATTCAACGATTTTAAATAAACATTTATTCATCAATTTTGTTTACAAATTCATTCAGCGATTGTGATTAAAAATTATTCAACGATTTAAATACCAATTTATTCAACGATTTTACATACATAGTTATTCAACGATTTTAAATAAAAATTTATTCATCAATTTTGTTTACAAGTTCGTTCAACGATTGTGATTACAAATTATTCAACGATTTAAATACAAATTATTCAACGATTTAAATACCAATTTGTTCGACGATTTTGCATACATATTTATTCAACGATTTAAATACCAATTTATGCAACGATTTTAAATAAAAATTCATTCCTCAATTTTGTTTACAAATTCATTCAGCGATTGCGATTAAAAATTGTTCAACGATTTTAAATAAAAATTCATTCACCAATTTTGGGGTTACAAATTATTCCACGATTTAAATAAAAATTCATTCACCAATTTTGGTTACAAATTATTCAACGATGTAATTACAAATTATTCAACGATTTAAATACCAATTTGTTCGACGATTTTGCATACATAGTTATTCAACGATTAAAATTTATTCATCAATTTTGTTTACAAGTTCGTTCAACGATTGTGATTACAAATTATTCAACGATTTAAATACCAATTTGTTCGACGATTTTGCATACATAGTTATTCAACGATTTTAAATAAAAATTTATTCACCAATTTTGGGTTACAAATTATTCAACGATTTAATTACAAATTATTCAACGATTTAAATACCAATTTGTTCGACGATTTTGCATACATAGTTATTCAACGATTTTAAATAAAAATTTATTCATCAATTTTGTTTACAAGTTCGTTCAACGATTGTGATTACAAATTATTCAACGATTTAAATACAAATTATTCAACGATTGAAATACCAATTTGTTCGACGATTTTAATTAAAAATTCATTCATCAATTTTGTCTATAAATTCATTCAGCGATTGTGATTGCAAATTTGTTCAGCGATTTTAAATACAAATATATTCAACGCTGTTGCTTACAAATTGACTCGGCGTTTGTTCATACCGATTGCCACATCCTAGTTTTGATCGACGTTTATGCAGCCGTGCTGATGG
Organism: Diogma glabrata; assembly: GCA_963693315.1. NCBI lineage: Eukaryota > Metazoa > Arthropoda > Insecta > Diptera > Cylindrotomidae > Diogma > Diogma glabrata. Next base: position 151,892,746 of record OY856188.1, on the reverse strand, counting down.
AGGGCTGAAACCAGCCGGATTTTGGAGGCTAGGAGGATATAACCATGGGTGAGTCTGTTTGATTGTTTTTCTTTTTTAATCTTATGGTTTAGGGGTGTGAATGAGGGTGTGTGTGTGTGGGCGTGTGTGAGTGAGTGAAGGGGTTGAACGTGCCGACCTTGGTTCTTTCGTAGAGGGGGGCCGCCAGAGTCTCATTATCACACTTGCATTCGTTTCCACTTCTGATTTATTTTGAAAAACGCGTACATGTCTGCATTTGTATTGGAGCAGCAGGGTTTACCAATCGGACTCAATACTGTGATTAGCCGGAGCACAAAAATAAAACCTCAACTAGTTACGCGACCTGCTATGCCGCTTCATTGGTTCGCCGATGAAAAAGCTCTTCATTACACACTAGTTAAACTTTACTACCTAGTTTAATACAAAATTGCTAGTATAGTAAAAAATTGGTTAGAGTATGAACTAAACTAGGAGGGTAGTATTAAAAAACATCGCACTAGGTTGTTGCTATGGCGTTTACTAGGAATTTAAATAACAAACTTTTTTGAGTTGTCAAATAAATAACTTATTTGTTATATATCTTCGTATATATTTCCAAATTATCTATTTATTTAGTAAATTTGTAGAATTTTATTTTAATAATTATAAGAAGAAGTTCAATATTAAAATATTCATTTTATTTTATATTTTTGTGTTTGTTTACATGGAAGTGAAATAAGTTTTTTTATTGAAGAAAAAAAATCTCTATTCAGAACCCGTATTTAAGTAAAAATTTCTTCTAAAACTTCGAAACCTTTTATGTTTGATCTTTCATTATTCAGACATGCAAGAATGAAGATCCAGCCCAATTTCTTTTCAGAAAAATTGGCGATAGACTATTTGTCATAAGAGCTTTGAAGGTTTTTGTAGATTTGATACGTAATCTTTCGTAGATTGCTTTCAGCTATCAGATGGCAATTTGTGTATTGTTTTTGAGATTTTCCTATACGTTTTTCCAATGTTTTGGGGTGTAAAATGAACTGATTGAATTCGTTGGCGTACCTCTTATTATTAGTCGTGGGCATGCCATGAATCGTTTTTATTATGTTTCTGATTTGGAACTGCGGCTTACACAGTCTTTTATTTTTGCGATGAATCATTGGTTCCACCGCTAAAGCAACACTCTGTTTTGTCTTATTTAATGCGCTTATTACAAATGTGTGATAATCGAAGGCGCTCCTCTTACTAGCGATGGTATGCCTTGGCGATGAGTATATCGAACTCTGCTAGAAACATTTGTTTTGATAAATTGATGCCTCGTGGCTTGGTGCAACAGACTGCCGGGGGTATAACCAAATATGTGTTAACTAAATAGTTGACATCACTAATGACTATTGAATACAAGAATTACTCCTCTGTTCTATCATAATTCTTGCAAATAACAAGTAGTTCGCAGCATTAATATTTATATTTGGATTAATTTGTAGTCGTTACAGTTAAACTATAAGGAAATGCTATTGTTAGGTTTAGTATTTTTCCTGTTAAAAGTTGGTATCCGGCTTTTATTTTTGTTGCTATTGAATATGTTAAGGACACAAGGGGATTTAAAACTCCAAAATTAGCGAAAAACGTTTCTTTAGTCTGGTAAAGTTAGAATGACAGTCTTGAGAACGATAAACGAAAAGAACTTTTGCTGTTTAAGAACTATGCTTTCGAATACAATCTAGAGCTTCTCAAGTGTGAAAACTTAAAAATTTGAATGTGGTTTGGGCCACACTAGAGCGGGAGAAAAGAAGATGAGTTTGAGGTGTTCTTATATTAGAGTGGTTCTTATATTAGAGTAGTTCTTATGAAAATTTTAGAATTTTTATGCTTTTATAGAATCAAAGGACTTAAAATAAATTTGAATCTTTGTTTTGCTTGATTTGATTTTGTTTTACACCTTTGACTTTCATATCTTTATCTTGATATAAATCTCCGCCACCTTGTCATTTAGGTTTCTTTAACAAATAACATGGTGTGGTTGGCTTTGAATAAAATAATCAAGTGGCGATTCTAGTGAAAGTACATTAGAAGAGCCAGTTCCAACTACCCTTGCAATAACATTGACATGGGCAAAAAATGTGGGTTAGAAAATAATCCTGCAAAAACAGTAGTGATTCTTTTTACCAGGAAACAGGATCCCTGATATTGGCTCCATTGCTCTGGAGGGAAGTGATCTTGCACATGCAGAACTAGCAAAATACCTATGTACGTGCTGAATACCTAGGTGGACACACCTGGAAATCAAATATCACAGAAAAAGCCAAACAAGTTACAGTTGCACTATCTATACTCATGTGTAAAAAAGCCATGGAAAAATATGGAATCTTGCACCTCACATATCCCAATGATTTTACATCTCGGTGATCAGACCGATCTTAATGTACGGTGTGATCATATGCAGGACTGCAATTTCTAATGCTTCAACCCAGTAATGCTTCTCCATAGTCTACCCTTTAATGTGCTAGATCAACAGATAACATGAAAATCAACTCTTTGACTCAGCTATAGGGATATGAAGCAGTTGTTCTGGATTTATTGATTCCAAGCATCTGAGAGATTTTTGAAATATTGTAGATTCAAAATTCCTTTCTTGATCTGTATGAATCTAATTGCTTATTGCTGCTCAGTTATTATGGTTCTTGATTCCTGATTGGTATTGGACACACACCTCTGGCCACTTGCTAAAATAATTCATTATGACTAGCACATATTTGTTGATGCTATCAGTAGCAGGAAATGGTCCAGCTTCATCCATTGCAATTTTGTCAAATGGTGCTCCCATATTATACTGCCTCATATTACCATAACTTCTTCGTATAGGTCCTGTTGCAGTAGCTATTCCACGACACCATTCCACTACTAATTGATATGCTCCTGACCAATAAAATCTACGTCGTACTTTGTCAAGGGTTTTGTTAATACCCAGGTGACCGCCACTGGTTCCTCCATAATACTTTTTTAAAAACTTGAGACATTTTTATTTTTGGACTACTACTAACATTGATTCTTTAACTGTACCCTTAGAGAGGCTGTTCCATTATGACCAATATGACACTGTCTAGGTTTTTCTCCTTTTTCACTTACGTAAGCCTCACGTCAATAACGTTTTCCTAGCTTTCGGCCCGGTCACAGTGCTTGCATTCTACCTGGCATTCGTTAAAATTTCCATGTGCAGTTCCTGTTCGATGTTTAATGTCAAAATCATAAGCCTGTAAGCGTTTGATCCATCGTGCTCCCTTCCCCGCCGGGTATTTAAATTGTAATAAACAACTCAATGCTCCATGATCACTATTCAAATGGAATTACAAGTGTTTGTGGAAATGTTTCACACATAGAACTATAGCCAGCAATTCTTTGTGTCAATGATCCCTTTCTCGCTTGGACAGTGTCTTCGAGGATAAGGTATTACTTTCTCTTTCCCATCAATTTCATCGATTTCTTTTCCCTTCCTCCTATACCATCATTGCTGGTATCAGTATTTAATATAAATTTAACATTGCATAGGATAAACCAGAACTGGTGCAGATCATAATCTTAATTGAAGTTCCATAATCGCATCGTCTTGCTTTTCGGTCTACTCAAATGCTTTATCTTTTCTTGGAAGCTTATGTAGGCTCTTAGCAATATAATCAAATTCTGATATAAAACGTCGGTATTGTACAATCATTGAAAACTGCAAAGCTCTGATAAATCTTTTAACTTTTACATACAACAAACTAGAAGTTTCTATCTTTAATAGAACCGAATTTATGAATATTTAAAAATAACTCGACTAGCCAAAAATCACGAAATTCTCGATATTTGGAACCGCTATATTTTCCCAAAAAAAAATCCTCGAACTCGTATATATCGAGTAATCCTCGAACACGTATATCTTTTTATTCGTAGTAAATTTTTTTAAAAAATATCAATGCGTTAGAAATATTCACGATTTTCACATGACAAAAATATTTGTTAAAAATTTTAAGGGTAGCTTTCTCCCTTAGTTTTAATTTTTAAAAAATTTAAAATCGATTTTCCGCTTTTTTTAAATTTATTTCAAAATTTACACTTCCAATTAATTCTTACCGCGTGATGGAAGTAGTATCGATGTGAATTCTAGAGGGCACTGTAGGCAAAAAAACACAGTTTTCACGCAGTTTTAAAACTTTATGATTTTTTTTCTCGGAAATATCAGCATGTAGGCAGATTTTGTGTGTGACAATTTTGACTTAAAATTTTTACGAAAATCACTTCTTATTGGCATGGGTCGCATTAAACCTTGATCCGTCTCATTTGCTAATCATTTTGCACGTTTCGCATTCCGCCGACACTTGAACGATTATTTAAAAGCCAAAGTGTATAAGCACATAAAATTTGGAAAAAAAACGTGCAAAGTACATTGAACCAGAAGTAAGAAGCATTATGAACGAAGAACAAGTCTGTAAGTGACACCATTCGTTATAGGTGCATCTCATTGATTCCGAGTTGTTAATATTAATTACTTTACTCTGAAGATTGGGCCGATTCTGCTTCAGTTATTTCAAGAAGAGTAAATTACTATGTCGTAAAAGTTTACTATTTCTAAAGGTGGCTAAAATTTACTGTTCCTTCACCCGGTTTACGCAATTTGTAAAATTTATATGCACGAAAACATATTTCATCTTCCAAATTAGAATAAAAAAACCAATAAATTCAATACATTTGTCTTGTTTTCGAATTCATATCACATCTCAAAAAGAAAAAACTATAAATTAACAACCTAGTAATAGTTTTAGTGTGGTAAATAAGACACTAGGTTTGATTATAGTATATAACAGCATAAATCCAGCAAACTTCGGTTTTTTTTATGCATACCAAACATAGCAAACACTCAAAAACAAAACAATTCGATGTTTTTTTTTAGCAAGCTAGTAAAGTAAAGTTTCGAATACATTTTTATGCATACGAAAACTAGTAAACACTTAAAAAACCTAGTTACTATGTTTTATACATATGGCCCAATATTGTTAAATTGTAATCACAATTCTACACCCGAAGAGACGTGTGTAAAATTGTGATTTTATAATATAAAAAATTTAACGTTAATTGATAGAGCATATATTTTAAATTTTAAGTTTTGATAGAGTTTCTAGTGATTGCAAATAGTTTTAGGCTGAGCAAATTATTTGTGAGAATGTTTAATAAATAACAGATTTAGGAGAAAAGAGGGTTTGCAAATTTGTTACGGTGGGAGCAAAGCATTTTTGTGTCTTGATAGGTTTTGTTACGAAGATGCGGAAAGCGGTCAAAAAATGGTGTCTTAGTTTGATTTTAAAACGAAAAAAAAGGTTATTGTAGTCCAATAAATTTTAATTTCGGTACAGTTTATTATCAAATTATCAAATCATCAAATATGAAAAATATTTTATCAAAGATGAGGTTATCGAAAAAAACAAAAATAACTTGACATTTTCGGCGATTATGAAACCACAGTATAAAAGACACATACGATATTGTAAAATCTACAATATGCAGCAACCAAATTCTGTAACTGTGAGATGGCGGTATTAAAAATTTCTTCATTTATTTTCAATTAAAAATTAATCTCTTCATCGCTTTACAGTTGCAGAATTTGGCTATTGAACTATCATTTTTTCATATAATACCCTATATTAAGTAGTATTTAAAAGTATAATTTTATAGCTCACAACACTTAGAAATAAGTGAATCACAGTGATATATGTTTTAGATGACCTTTATTGTTTTACTTCGGTTTTGAAAAAATTACTTCGGTTTTGAAAAAACCTAAGTATTACATTCATGAGCCAAAACTGAAATTCTTACCCCCACTTTTTTTGCAATTTCTCGACATTTTAGGACCTACTGATTCTAAAAAAGCAACAAAAAAAAATGTATGACTGTCTGCCGACCGTCTTTCGGCCGTTTCCACAAATATTTATTTCAAGTCAAAAGGAGCTAAATTTGACGACCAACAATTAATTAATAAGATTATATTTTTTTAACGAAACCATAAAAAGAAATTATTTAAATTGGGAGCCAGCACCACCAGTCTTTGTATAATCAAGAATTAAGTTTAGAAATATTTGCTACAAACGTTTGATCTTTTATCTACCATTCTTATCGATCTGCGGCCAAATTCTGTTACTGTGATGTGATAAAGTGATAAATTTTCAATTGAAAAGAAATGAAGAAATGTTTAACACTTCGCCGCGTCACAGTTTCACAATTTGGCTGCAGGATTGTTAAAAATATATTTTAATATTTTTGTTTAGAAAGTTTTTCTTAAAATTTAAACTTGCGATATTTTTCTTCCCTTCCTCGCGTATTTAATAGAACGAAAATTTAAAAAAAAACATTACAAAGATAGAAAATTTAATACATTTCCAACGTAAAGAATAGTGTGTGTGGTGTATCTAACAACCATATGGGGGAGGGGTAGGAATGCAAAAAAGAAAATAATATTTTTTACGTAAGTCTGTTTTTGTAGTTAATTTTAAAATTCAAACTTTAAAAAAACTCTTTTAAAGATGGTGCTATGGTCGAAGATAAATTGGAATTTAATTTATTTTTTTTTTAAACCGTTTCATCTTTCGAACTTCAGTGGTTAAAATTTTTTGTTGATAAAAATTGTTGGAAACAATAATGAACAATTGTGGAGGTCTACACAAAAACGCTACATTTCCATTTTCCTTAAAAAATAAATTGTGTACTTAGATCGGCTCCAATTTATGAATTCGATCGAAAACTCAAAAATTTATCTATGCTTAAATTAGAACTGTTTTTCCTCTTTGTAGGCTAGAGCTTGCTTTAGACATAATGGGCCATATGTATAAAACCTAGTAACTAGGTTTTTTAAGTGTTTACTAGCTTTCGTATGCATAAAAAAGTATTCTAAACTTTACTTTACTAGCTTGCTAAAAAAAAAACATCGAATTGTTTTGTTTTTGAGTGTTTGCTATGTTTGGTATGCATAAAAACCAAAGTTTGCTGGATCTATGCTGGTATATACTATAATCAAACCTAGTGTCTTATTTACCACACTAAAACTATTACTAGGTTGTTAATTAATAGTTTTTTTGTTTGAGATGTGATATGAATTCGAAAACAAGACATATGTATTGAATTTATTGGTCTTTTTATTCTGATTTGGAAGATGAAATATGTTTTCGTGCATGTAAATTTTACAAATTGCGTAAACCGGGTGTTCCTTCAAATTTTAGACACCTTTAGAAATAGTAAACTTTTAAGAGATGTAATTTACTCTTCTTGAAATAACTGAAGCAGAATCGACCCAATCTTCAGAGTAAAGTAATTAATATTAACAACTCGGAATCAATGAGATGCAATACCTATAACGAATGGTGTCACTTACAGACTTGTTGTTCGTTCATAATTCTTCTTACTTCTGGTTCAATGTACTTTGTACGTTTTTTTCAAAATTTTATGTGCTTATACACTTTGGCTTTTAAATAATCGTTCAAGTGTCAGCGGAATGCGGAACGTGCAAAATGATTAGCAAATGAGACGGATCAAGGTTTAACGTGACCCATGCTAATAAGAAGTGATTTACGTAAAAATTTTAAGTCAAAATTGTCACATACAAAATATGCCTACATGCTGATATTTTCGAGAAAAAAATCATATAGTTTTAAAACTGCGTGAAAACTGTGTTTTTTGCCTACAGTGCCCTCTAGTACTCACATCGATACTACTTCCATCATGCGGTAAGAATTAATTGAAAGTGTATATTTTGAAATAAATTTAAAAAAATTGGAAAATGGATTTTAAATTTTTTTAAAATTAAAACTAAGGGAGAAAGCTACCCTTAAAATTTTTAACAAATATTTTTGTCATGTGAAAATCGTGAATATTTCAAGTGCATTGATATTTTTTAAAAAATTTACTACGAATAAAAAGATATACGTATTCGAGGATTACGCGATATATACGTGTTCGAGGATTTTTTTTTTGGAAAATATAGCGGTTCCAAATATGTAGAATTTCGTGATTTTTGGCTAGTCGAGTTATTTTTAAATATTCATAAATTCGGTTCTATTAAAGATAGAAACTTCTAGTTTGTTGTATGTTAAAGTTAAAAGATTTATCAGAGCTTTGCAGTTTTCAATGATTGTACAATACCGACGTTTTATACCAGAATTTGATTATATTGCTAAGAGCCTACATAAGCTTCCAAGAAAAGATAAAGCAAATGAAATAAATCGATGAAATTGATGGGAAAGAGAAAGTAATACCTTATTACTCGAAGACACTGTTCAAGCGAGAAAGGGATTATTGTGCAACCCACAAAGTATTGTTGGCTATAGTGCTATGTGTGAAACATTTCCACAAACACTTAAAATTCCATTTGAGTAGTGATCATGGAGCATTGAGTTGTTTATTACAATTTAAATACACGGTGGGGTAGGGAGCACGATGGATCAAACGCTTACAAGCTTATAGGCTTATTAACTTACAGGCTTATTAACTGCACATGGAAATGTTAACGAATGCCAGGTAGAATGTAAGCACTGTAACCGGGTCGAAAGCTAGGAAAACATTATTGACGTGAGGCTTATGTAAATGAAAAAGGAGAAAAACCTAGACAGTGTCATATTGGTCATAATGGAACAGCCTCTGTAAGTTTTAAGGGTAAAGTTAAAGAATCAATGTTAGTAGTGGTCCCAAAAATAAAAATGCCTCAAGTTTTTAAGAAATATTATGGAGGAACCAGTGGCGGTCAGCTGGGTATTAACAAAACCCTTGAAAAAGTACGACGTAGATTTTATTGGTCAGGAGAATGCCAATTGGTAGTGGAATGGTGTCGTGGAATAGCTACTGCAACAGGACCTATACGAAGAAGTTATGGTAATATGAGGCAGTATAATATGGGAGCGCCATTTGACAAAATTGCAATGAATGTAGCTGGAGAATTTCCGGCTACTGATAGCATCAACAAATATGTGCTAGTCATAATGAATTATTTTAGCAAGCGGCCAGAGGTGTGTGTCCAATACCAATCAGGAATCAAGAACCATAATAACTGAGCAGCAATAAGCAATTAGATTCATACAGATCAAAAAGAGGAATTTTGAATCTACAATATTTCAAAAATCTTGGAATCAATAAATCCAGAACAACTGCTTCATATCCCTATAGCTGAGTCAAAGAGTTGATTTTCATGTTATATGTTGATCTAGCACATTAAAAGGTAGATGATGGAGAAGCATTACTGGGTTGAAGCATTAAAAATTACAGTTCAGCATATGATCACACCGTACATTAAGATCGGTCTGATCACCGAGATGTAAAATCATTGGGATATGTGAGGTGCAAGATTCCATATTTTTCCATGGCTTTTTTACATGAGTATAGATAGTGCTACTGTAACTTTTTTGGCTCTTTCTGTGATATTTGATTTCCAGGTGAGTCCACCTAGGTATTCAGCACGAACATAGGTAATTTGCCAGTTCTGTAAGTTCAAGATCACTTCCCTCCAAAGCAATGGAGCCAATATCAGGGATTCTCTGCTTCCTGGCAAAAAGAATCACTACTGTTTTTGCAGGATTATTTTCTAACCCACATCTTTGGCCTATGTCAATTTTATTGCAAGGGTAGTCGGGACTGGCTCTTCTAATGTACTCTGACTAGAATCGCCACTTGATTATTTTATTCAATGCCAACCCCCCCATGTTATTTGTTAAAGAAACCTAAATGGCAAGGTGACGGAGATTTATATCAAGATAAAGATATGAAAGTCAAAGATGTAAAGCAAAATCAAATCAAGCAAAACAAAGATTCAAAGTTATTTTAAGCTCTTTGAGTCTATAAAAGCATAAAAATTCTAAATTTTTCATAAGAACTACTCTAATATAAGAACCACTCTAATATAAGAACACCTCAAACTCATCTTCTTTTCTCCCGCCCTAGTCTGGCCCAAACCACATTCAAATTTTTAAGTTTTCGCACTTGAGAAGCTCTAGATTGTTTTCGAAGCATAGTTCTTAAACAGCAAAAGTTCTTTTCGTTTATCGTTCTCAAGACTGTCATTCTAACTTTACCAGACTAAAGAAACGTTTTTCGCTAATTTTGGAGTTTTAAATCCCCTTGTGTCTTTAATATATTCAATAGCAACAAAAATAAAAGCCGGATACCAACTTATAACAGTAAAAATACTAAACCTAACAATAGCATTTCCTTATAGTTTAACTGTAACGACTACAAATTAATCCAAATATAAATATTAATGCTGAAAACTACATGTTATTTGCAAGAATTGTGATAGAACAGAGGAGTAATTCTTGTATTCAATAGTCATTAGTGATGTCAACTATTTAGTTAACACACATTTGGTTATACCCCCGGCAGCCTGTTGTACCAAGTCACGAGGCATCAATTTATCAAAACAAATGTTTCTAGCATAATTCGATATACTCATCGCCAAGGCATACCATCGCTAGTAAGAGGAGCGCCTTCGATTATCACACATTTGTAATAAGCGCATTAAATAAGACAAAACAGAGTGTTGCTTTAGCGGTGGAACCAATGATTCATCGCAAAAATAAAAGACTGTGTAAGCCGCAGTTCCAAATCAGAAACGTAATAAAAACGATTCACGGCATGCCCACGACTAATAACAAGAGGTACGCCAACGAATTCAATGCCCAGTTCATTTTACACCTCAAAACATTGGAAAAACGTATAGGAAAATCTCAAAAACAATACACAAATTGTGATCTGATAGCTGAAAGCAATCTACGAAAGATTACATATCAAATCTACGAAAACCTTCAAAGCTCTTATGACAAATAGTCTATCGCCAATTTTTCTGAAAAGAAATTGGGCTGGATCTTCATTCTTGCATGTCTGAATAATGAAAGATCAAACATAAAAGGTTTCGAAGTTTTAGAAGAAATTTTTACTTAAATACGGGTTCTGAATAAATATTTTTTTTTCTTCAATAAAACAACTTATTTCACTTCCATGTAAACAAACACAAAAATATAAAATAAAATGAATATTTTAATATTGAACTTCTTCTTATAATTATTAACATAAAATTCTACAAATTTACTAAACAAATAGATAATTTGGAAATATGTACGAAGATATATAACAAATAAGTTATTTATTTGACAACTCAAAAAGTTTGTTATTTAAATTCCTAGTTACCAAAAGCAATTTAGGGCATTGCAAGAAAAAAAAGTTGTGTAGGTTATGTATAATTTTAAAAAATATTTTTTATTAATTTGAATTGCATATTTCACTTTTATGCAAAATACATGATAATAGCATAAATAATACCGTATATATGGTAAAATGTCAAAAAAATGCAAAAATTAAAGTTTTTTTTATTCATGCCCAAAAATAGGCATTTAAATTAAGGCAACATAATTTTAATTATACTTAAGTTAAGGTAGATAAAAAAAAGTACAGATTAAAAAATAAAAATTTTATTTTGGATGACTTCTCATAAAATGGCACCATTTGCCAAATTTAACGAAAAATGCCAATTGTGGCCGAAAAAATTAAAATTTTTTCATAAAAATTAAATCCCATATTGAGACTATTAAAATACATGTTTCCTGAAATTTTCATGAAAATTCGACGATTTTTCCGCCCCTTATCATAAATTTAGTAAAAAAAAAAAAAGTCATGCGATTCGGTTTTTTGAGGTTAGGTTACACTTTTAAAGTATCTTATCCCCATAGATGAATTTGAAATTTAATCACAAACATTTTGCATTTTTTTTTTTGTTATGATCATTAAAGCCCGAAATATTTTAAAAATAGTGAAGCGACCTACTCAAAAAACACCAAAAAACCAGTTTTTGCCATTTTTGAGGCACTTCCGGACCTCCAAATTTGCTAAATAATTACATGCCTACTAACTTTTATGTCCTTAACATAAAACAAAAAAAAATTCAACTTTGCTCTTACATCAAATATATCACTTTTTTTTACTAATTTGTCTCCACTACTATCTTTACTTTAAAATATATCAAATTTACAAAGAGGTGTTAATTCATGCTTTTGAGATATTTAATTTTAAAGATTTTTGGTCCAACTAAAATTCGATTTTTTCATCATTTATTCGAACTTCAGTGGTTAAAATTTTTTGTTGATAAAAATTGTTCAAAAAATAATGAACAATTAGGATTTTAAACGGACTAAACATCTCTAAAATTAAATATCTCGAAAACATGAATTAGCGCTTCTTTGTAAATTTGATGTATTTTAGAGTAAGGATAAAACTATTTTCCGACAAAAAATTTTTTATATTCCAATTGGTCTTCGACCCTAGCGCCATCTTTAAAAAAGTTTTTTTAATATTTTTTTAAAAAATTAATTACAAAAAAAAATTATTAATTTTTTTTTCAAACGACTAACTAATCATCTATCGAACAAAAAAAAGTTTTATGAAATCGGTATAACCGTGCTTTAGCAATGTTGGGGTGTCCTCTATGCTCAAACTTTGCACTTTAAAAAAATTCTAAAATATGTAGCATTTTTTATTTTGTCCATACTACTTATATGCCAAGTTTCAGAAAAATCAAAAATGGTCAAGTTTCACAACTCGGTCTAGATCTAGAACACGTTTTTCTTCACATGTACTACAGAAGCAAGTTTTAATCAATTTCACTCGCCCTTTTTTATTTTATGAAAAATAAGAAACATTTTCCAAACATAGTTTATTTTGTTCCTAATTATGTTTATTTTTATAATTTTTTTCCTTCCGAAATTCATAATTTTAGTTAAACTGATAAAATTGTAATTACAATTGATCAAAATTTTTGGTGAAACGCTGTTTTACAAAAATTGTAATCACAAATTTTTAATTGTAAATTTTAATTCGTATTTTGTTTTACCTCTGTTTCGTTTTATTTTTACTTTATTTACGCTATTTATCTATTTACGCTTGTAGGTGTTTATATAATGTATAATGCAAATTCAATTATTTATATGCATGCATCTATCTTGTGTTTGTGTTGTGACTTCAATGAATTATGATTTCTGTGTTAAAGGCCATTATGCTTATTAAATTATAGAAAATAAAAAACGGTTATGTTATTTAATTAAAGTATTCTTTTTAATGAAACAGGATTTGTTCTAGCATTCGGACTGACTCCCTACGATTTCGATGAAATTTCATACACAGATAACCAATGACGAAATAAAAATACAATTTCTTTCGAAAAATTAAATTTCGCTCTAGGAATGACACAGGGCGGCGGCAAAGTTTTGCACTGCCACTTTATAATATTGGCTTGAACTTTTAATTAATATCGCTAACTCAAAAAAAAAAGAATACGTTTAAACACGTGTCTATATAGCCCGAGATAATCAAAATTACCCCCACACAAATCGAAATTGGAAATCTCTAACTATCAAGATATTTAGCCTAACATTCTACACTGATCCATAGAAAAAAAAAATTCGCAATTTCAAAATGATAATATTAATTAATATATATATATATATATATATATATATATATATATATATATATATATATATATATATATATATATATATATATATATATATATATATATATATATATATATATATATATATATATATATATATATATATATATATATATATATATATATATATATATATATATATATATATATATATATATATATAACTAGAATAAAATAAAATTAGACTTGCGGTTACGGAGATCTTCAGATGATCCAAATTCTTCAGTCCAGCAATTTTCAAAAATAAATTCCCGCCTGGATTGAATTTAATACCCCAGCTTGACGAAATGTTGAACTACCAGCTGAATTCTCTCAATCAGCTGCATATGATGATGTGTCTTTTAATTTTCCCAAAATTATACTTTTCCCAGATTGGTATTTTTGTGAACTTTTAGGTTTTTATTTTATTTTATGATTTAACACGCTCCCAGTTTAATCCAATCTACTTTGTTTAGGAAGAAAATAAGGTTTTGATTTTCCAAATGCTTCACCATTACAATTCAATAACACTCGCCATCTTTCCAGTGGCGTAGCTAGCATGGGTGGCACCCGGGGCGGATATTGTGGTGTCACCCCAAAAATAAAAACTGTCAATAATAATAAAAAGCCGATAAACGTAATTTATAATTTTTTTTAATTAATACAAATGAGCATTATTATTATAAGCCCGCAAGTAATTTTTAACTAATTTTAATTTGCTGAAACTCCTCTCACACGAAGCCACTAATACGCAAATAGTCATAAATAACTTTAGTGCGACCGTAAGATTCGGAGGAAATTCTAAAAAATCCCATTCTACGATGAATTTCAAAAAGTCTAGGTACACCCAGTTAGAAACTGTAACATTGGCCGCTTTTAAATGCCTCCTCACCCTTTGTATCTCTATGAGGAGTTCTGTTGCCAATACCGCATCATAAAAACCAGCAAATTTTGATACCGATAATTTTAACTCTTCACTGTTCGCCAAAAGCTAAGTGTTTGTCTGCACAACCTCGAACAATGAAGCTAAATCTTGAACTGACTTCAGTCTAGTTCGGAGTTCAACACTGAATCGGTCAAGACATTCCAACATGTCCTTTTTAAGTTTAGCTCTCAGTGTCAGTCCAACATCAGGTGCAAACTCACCACCCTTTCGTTTTTTGCGTTTTTATGACGAATTCGGCTTTCCATTGGAATGTCATAGTCCTCCGATTTTTTCGCAGCAAGATCTATTGCCTCTTCTACAATGAGACTTCGTTATGAATTGACTCTATTTTTGTCCAAGCAATCCAATTTGAGCACAGATATTATTTCTCTTAGAATATCATTCCAAAACAAAAGATAGCAATGAAACGAAAAATCACATGCTGCATTGATAAGGTTCTGTGCAGCGCCTCTAGTGTCTACATTTTCTTGTTGATCACTTAACTTCTCAATTTCAGACACAATCCCATCAAAGTTTTCGGCCAATACTTTTACTGCAGCATAATGAGCACTCCAATGCGCTGTTAAGAGTATTTTAACAGTTGCTTTGTTGTGTTTAGCAAGTACTTCCCAGCGGCTATTCGAAGCAGAAAAACATCTAAAAATGGCTTCCACTGACGAGTGTTGGCCGTATAAATTAATTGAATGATCTTTGCAGCCCACAAAAATTGCTTTGTTATTTTTTGCTTTAATAATAGCTTGCACTTCTCCATGTATACTACTCATAACAGCTGCATTGTCATAACCTTTGGGAGCGACAGTTCATAACATCTATACCATCATTTTCAAGATTTTTACACTGAAAAAAACATGTCCTATTTCCAATCGAAATGCAGTTGTCTCAACCTCACCGTGCGGGCAGATATGGCGAATCGAAATACGAGATTGATTCAACAACCGTACAATGATAAGCCGATGCAGTTGAGACAATCACATGAAATATTTATGTGAAAATAAAATATAGTTCAATTAATCTCAAATACTTAAATTTTAAAATGAAAAATTCATGATATAAGGCCAAAGAAATATGTTTTCATGGAAATAGTTATTAACTTTATTCAACTACTGTTATATTGGATAGCACTTTATATTTTAATTACACCTCATTCTGTTATCAGGAAAATATTACTGAGTACAGAGTAGTTGTCCCAATCACGGTGAAATTGTTTGTAAATATCTTTTCTTTGCATGAATAATAAACTGCCATCTTCGAGATGAGGTTATCATTACTTCAATTTTTTTTTCAGTGTAAGAATTTCATCGCTTAAATCAGCGGCTTTTTTCCACGTAAAGGAAAAAATCCAAGGAATACTTCCTTGATTTCCACTTTACTACCATCAATTTTCACATAACGAATCACTTCTGACATTTGATCAATATGTGAAATGTCAGGTGTGCTATCAAACATAATTCCAAAATATTTAACCGATTTAATTTCGTTGACAAGCTTAAACTTTACGTGGATCGCTAAAACATTTATGAACTCATTTTGTATATCTGGTGACAAATATGATACTTTTGGTGATTTACCATGCTTCAAATTCAAAATGTGTTCTTTTAACACTACATCATACTTTGACAATAGTTTGGTTAGTTCTAAGAAATTGCCTTTATTTGAAGAACTTTGTCCTTCATCATGTCCATGAAATGCTGGGTTTTGTTTAGATAAAAACAAAGTTATATCCAATAATCTTGATAAAAGATGTTTCCACTTCTGTTTTTGATTATATATTAATTGCAAGGCTGCGTCTCGTATCGTTTTATAAATTTTTAACCTCCTTTCCAAAGTTTTCCACTTTTCAAAATTCTCCAGATGTTCATTTGAAGTTTCATGCTCGGCCACTTTGGGATTTAGTTTCCACCGCTTCTGATATCCAGTAGTAAATGTTGATTTTGTATTATTATTATTGGTGACAGCAAATACACGACAACAGAAGCAATACAGGACGCAAGTTATTATTTACAGGAGAATAAACAATCCATGGCCGTAGAATTTTTTCACCATTATTCATCATTTTATAAAACCATTCTTTAGAAAGATGGCGAACATCACCTTTTATGTCTAACCCGTGTCTAGATACAGTAACAAACGACCCTTCTCTATTTTGAAAATGTTCACTTTCTTTTTTCATGATTTCAATGCGAACATTACCAGAGACGAGTATATTCCAATGTGATACATCTCTTAAGTCCTGAAGTGATTCACCCATGCAAATACTGTCTTCGATAGTAGAAACATTAGCGGCATTATCACTGTCATTTTCATTATTCCTTTCTAATTCGTCATCATAGGTTATCATTATTAATTCTGTATTGTTGCTGTTACTTTCAGAAGATGAGCCAATATTCTCTGAAACATTCGTTGCATCAACGTGATAATCAGTTTCTTTTGATGAACCTTGGATATCATCGGGTTTTGTAACATATTTATAGATTTGGTCTTTCTCTGCTGGAACCAACTTTTTCTTTAAAAAGTATGAACTCCTCGTGGCATATTTATTTTTTGGGATATTTGCTAAACGAAATCTAAAAAAATATTTTTAATTATAGTATAGGTATCAGCAAAGCATTAATTCTAAATATATTTGTAGGATACATAATAGGTACATAGTTCATAATAAGTACACTGTGTTAACGACTAAATACACCGCCAAGAAAATTAATTTATTTAAATTTCCTTGTAACAACTTATATTAAATAATATTTGATAAAATGGAATATACAAATCATAGCCTAATATTATAAGGAACTATTTCAAAAAATATAAGTATGAAATCCTAAAAGATATTTTATATAAAGAATTGAAACCAAAATTAAATATCCAATTAGAATCATGCTCAATAATTTACAAAATTGAATGTGATTTTTGTGAAAAAATTTACATCGGGAAAACCGGAAAATGTTTTAAAGACTGATTTAAGGAATACCTGCCTAAGAAGAAAAATAAACAAAATTTAAAGTTTATTTTTGCAAACCATTTACATAGTTAATAACAATAGCTACACCACTTTTTAAAAAAAATTGAAGGCTTTACATTTATGTAGCCAAGGATCTTTAAAAGAATCACTTGATGAGTTTGAAATTTCCAAGGGATTTAAAACCCAACAAAATGTAATTTTAAATGATAAACTTTCATTTAATTCAAATATATAAATATATAAAACTGAAAACAAACAGTATGAGTATGTATCAACCTACAAAAATTTGCAAAACTGCAGTAATTGCATAACTGCCATTTTATTCCACAGTAATTATTTTTGTGTCCATTGAAAAACGATCTATTTCAATTTATTCTTTGAGTTTCAAGATAAAAAATTTTTTTGAGATCATTTACAAACACTGTAATTTGATTGTTTGTTAGCTTCCTTAGGTGTTTGCAATTAATTTGTTTGAAATGTAAAACATATATTAGGTAGTAAGGTTAAGCGGATATTTTAGAAATAATTTTGGAATAGAGACATTGTAACTCAAGGGTGCCACCCTATCGACAAAGGGTGCCACATTATCGACGTAAACCACTTTTCCTATACATTATTCAGCATATGTGTTTTCAGACCTGGTCATTAAATAATCATGCTAGCATACTAAATAATATATCGTAAAAAACGGTCAATATGGTATCTATAGGAATATTCAAAGCTATTGAGTAATTGTGGTGATGGGATTCAATGCTCAACATGTTGATTCGATTAATATTGTTAAAATTTTATTTCACGTAATAACTCAAAAATTTTAAAAAGTAGAATAGATTCTTTTTGAACTAATAACACATTTATAGGACACTTTTATAAGTTATCACAATTTATAAATTAAAATTATATGGATAACCTGGTTAGAAACCTAAGTGATTTATCGTTGAAAACATGTGATGGTTTGTTTAAGTTTTTTACGTTCGGGTGTCACCCCAAAACGGTTTCGAAGTGATTTATCGTTGAAAACATTGTGATGGTTTGTTTAAGTTTTTTACGTTCGGGTGTCACCCCAAAACGGTTTCGAAGTGATTTATCATTGAAAACATTGTGATGGTTTGTTTAAGTTGTTTACGTTCGGGTGTCACCCCAAAACGGTTTCGAAGTGATTTATCGTTGAAAACATTGTGATGGTTTGTTTATGTTTTTTACGTTCGGGTGTCACCCCAAAACGGTTTCGAAGTGATTTATCATTGAAAACATTGTGATGGTTTGTTTAAGTTGTTTACGTTCGGGTGTCACCCCAAAACGGTTTCGAAGTGATTTATCGTTGAAAACATTGTGATGGTTTGTTTATGTTTTTTACGTTCGGGTGTCACCCCAAAACGGTTTCGAAGTGATTTATCATTGAAAACATTGTGATGGTTTGTTTAAGCTGTTTACGTTCGGGTGTCACCCCAAAACGGTTTCGAAGTGATTTATCGTTGAAAACATTGTGATGGTTTGTTTAAGTTTTTTACGTTCGGGTGTCACCCCAAAACGGGTGACACCCGGGGCGGACCGCCCCCCCCAGCCCCCCCCCCCTAGCTACGCCTCTGCATCTTTCCCTTTGTATATCTCTTAAAAATACGAAAGAAAAACAATTTTAGTATTGTAACGACTCTTCGTTGGTTCTTTTAGATTATTGAACAAACACGACAGTAAAAGACAGATCTTTAGTTAACAGAATCTCAAACATTATTTGTCATCAAATTACTGCAGCTTCCGTTTTTCCTTACAATAAATTCCAGGGTCTCCAATTTATGTACCATAAACTTCACCGCTTTTCCACAATTTGAATCAATAATATTCGGAATCGTAAAATCTGTATTTACTATTCCACTAAGTTCAGATTCTTTCACTATTAGTACCCAGGCTCAAGTACCACCGATTATTCCTTAAACTTGCGAATATTTATAAACACTTTTAATTGCAAAAGTAAAACTGATTCTCTGATATTTTGTTCGCTTCTTTTATATTCAAAAACAAATAAGCAGAATATTCTGGTACTCACTGTAGTTGTTTCTAGAAAAAATAGGCCACTCCTCCTTTTAATTTCATTAATGTAAACAAATTTTATTTACATTAATTTATGCAACTTGTATTAGTTAAAGGGGAGTTAACTTTTACTTCATCTTTGAATGTAGAAAACATTTAGGCGGAACGTATTGGTTTTTTATGATTAAATGAAATTAACCCATTCTGGACGAAGTTTATTACACTGCCCTCCATTTAGTTTTGTTCGTCCCGAACAATATCAGGTATCGCATTGGTGCTGTTACCTTGGTACGGTGCCAACCATTGCAGATGTATCACTTTCATCTTGGTACGAGGTCCCTTTTGGATGCGGTAGATAACATCATTAATTCGTTTGATTATTTTATATGGGCCTTCCCAATCTGGCTGCAGCTTGGGTGATCTTCCCTTAGTTCTTCTGGGGTTGTATAGCCATACCAATTCTCCTTCTTGAAAACCGCCACTATTTGCATTTATGTCGTACCTGGTTTTCATTTTGTCACTGGCAATCTTAATGTGGTCTCGAACCTGCTGATGGATTTTATTCATCTTCTCCCTTAGTTGTCCCACATAATCTGTTTTCGTGGATACCAGACCTCCAGGGATGCCAAACTCGATGTCACTAGGAAGATGTAGTTCTCTTCCGAACATGATATTCGCTGGCGTTTCACTTGTCGTATCGTGCACTGCGCTACGATAGGCCATCAAGAATAACGGAAGATCCTTGTCCCAATTTCTTTGGTTGGCTTCTACTACCTTTGACAAATGTTCTTCCATGGTTCGGTTGAATCGTTCTACCATGCCATCCGACTGCGGGTTCATAGGTGTAGTTCGTGTTTTTCTAATGCCGAGTGTTCTGCACAGCTCTTCCATCAGTTGAGATTCGAAATTCCTTCCCTGGTCGGTATGCAACTCGAGCGGTGTTCCATATCTGCAAACCCATTCATTGACTAATGTTTCCGCGACCGTAACTGCTTCCTGGTTCGGTATTGCATAGGCTTCCGGCCATTTTGTAAAGTAATCAATGACCACCATGATGTATTTGTTACCTTTTGTCGTTTCCGGAAATGGCCCCGCGATGTCTATAGCAATTCTCTCCATTGGGGCACCCACATTGTACTGTTGCATCTCTCCTCGAGTTCTAGTTTTTGGTCCTTTGCTCGCAGCACAAGTATCGCATCGCCGACACCATTGCTCCACGTCTGTTCGATACCTTACCCAATAAAACCTCTCCCTTACTTTGGCTAGGGTTTTATTGACTCCCAGGTGTCCTCCAGAAATACTTCCATGCAGCTTTCCCAGTACTTCTTCTACTCGACTTGATGGCAGCACCAGTTGCTCTAACACTTTCTTTCCATCAGCGGACTCCCATTTTCTTTTTAGTATCCCGTTGTCCATCAATAGTGAGTCCCATTGCGCCCAGTAGCATTTCACCTCCGTACTTAAAGGTGCTACCTCTTTCCACTCCGGTCTCCTTCCCTCGGTTTTCCATTTCAATACTGGAGCCATAGCTGGATCCTTTAGCTGCTCTCTTTTAAATGCCTCGGTACACCAATCGTCAGGAGTTTGGAACTTAATTTGATTCACTTTGATTGCCTCATTTGTCACAGTCCTGCTACATGCCTTGCGCTCCTCAATACAGGGTTTTCTTGAAAGATCATCAGCGTTACCATGGATCCTTCCCTTCCGATGTTCAACGTGGCAATCTCCTTTCTTTTTGACATCCCCTTGCTTATTTGAGAGGTTCATCAACTGGACCGGAACTACTCCTTCTTTTGCTGCTTTTAGTGTTTTGCATTTCCTTTGTATCCTTTTCTTACGGTGTTCAACGCGGAAATCTCCTGCCTTTTTGACATCCACTTGCTTGTTTGAAAGATTCATCAACCGGACTGGAACTACTCCTTCTTTTGCAGCTATTAGTGTTTTGCATTCCCGTCTAATGTGCCCTAACTGTCCACAATTCCAGCATCTCGCTCTGCTAGTTCTACTTCGTTGATTTTGCTCAGGCTTATCTTCCAAACTTTTGACACGCATGATCACTTCATCAAGCGCTGCTTTCAGTGGTTCCTCAGCAACTTCCATCTGACGTACTCTATCTGAGCCATACGCTCTTTGTCCAGCTTCCATTTGAAGGGCTAATGCTAAGACTTCCGCAGGTAGTTTCTTCCCGCTTAGATACAGCTGAATTCTCATTTGTACATCTCGAAGAGCATCGATGAATGTATCAGCTGCCAGTTCGTCTCGATGTTCAGCGTTATAGTTCGGATATGACAGACTAACCAGTCTCACAATGTCAGCCTCTAATTCTTGCAAAGTTTCGCTGACTCCTTGTTTTCGTGTTCTGAGCTGCATGCGATGGAGAGCTTGCATATGACTTTCCCCATATCTTACTTCTAAGGCCTCCATAATCTTGCTGTAATCACGCTCTGTCGCTGTTAGTGTCTGCAAAATTTCAGCAGCAGGTCCCTTCAATGCCAATATAAGCGCATTTGCTTTTTGCTGGTTATCTACCCCAGTTGTTGCTATCTCAAATTGCATCTTAAATATCTGATACGATGTAGATCCATCAAATGCGGGTGTTTTTAATCTAGCTGGGGCTGAAGTAGTTGATGGATTGACCATGTTACCTGACTTCCCTTGTGCTATTTCTTGGCGTAATTCACTTGAAAGTTTGCGTAATTTCTCTTCATGTTCTTCGGTAACTTTCCGCAGCTCCCTTTCCACGTTGTTGATTTTCACCTCTGCACTGGATATACGTGACTCGATTACTTCACGTAGACTTTCTTGCTTTGCCATCATATCAGCAAATTGTTGTTGTTGAATGTTTCCTTGTTTAGCCGCCAATTGCTCTTGTTTGGCCATCATATCAGCAAGTTGTTGTTGTTGCTCTACTTTTTGTTCTGCTGCCTGTTTCTCTTGTCGGGCCATCATATCAGCAAGTTGTTGTTGTTGCTATGCCATCATTTCTTTCATCAACACCATCATCGGATCAATTGTTGGGGCATTCTGAACTGGAGCTTCCTCCGGCCCTATTTCTATGACCTCTGTGTTTTCACCTGCTTCTTCTAACACTTTACGCAGCCGGAATGCAAGTTCTGCCTTCGTTCCATGGATTGGAGCATTCCTTTTCCTCAACTCGTCCTTCAGCTGGGTCTGGCTGAGATGACTAATATTTACTGTCTTGACCATTGTTTCAATAATCCCACTTCTGATACCACTGTAACGACTCTTCGTTGGTTCTTTTAGATTATTGAACAAACACGACAGTAAAAGACAGATCTTTAGTTAACAGAATCTCAAACTTTATTTGTCATCAAATTACAGCAGCTTCCGTTTTTCCTTACAATAAATTCCAGGGTCTCCAATTACCATAAACTTCACCGCTTTTTCACAATTTGAATCAATAATATTCGGAATCGTAAAATCTGTATTTACTATTCCACTAAGTTCAGATTCTTTCACTATTAGTACCCAGGCTCAAGTACCACCGATTATTCCTTAAACTTGCGAATATTTATAAACACTTTTAATTGCAAAAGTAAAACTGATTCTCTGATATTTTGTTCGCTTCTTTTATATTCAAAAACAAATAAACAGAATATTCTGGTACTCACTGTAGTTGTTTCTAGAAAAAATAGGCCACTCCTCCTTTTAATTTCATTAATGTAAACAAATTTAATTTACATTAATTTATGCAACTTGTATTAGTTAAAGGGGAGTTAACTTTTACTTCATCTTTGAATGTAGAAAACATTTAGGCGGAACGTATTGGTTTTTTATGATTAAATGAAATTAACCCATTCTGGACGAAGTTTATTACAGTATTTTAAGGAATAACTATATTTTTTTTTAATTTTTTTGTTGGATATTTTCACTTTTCGTTTTCCTTATTTTTAACAAAAGCTTAATTAATAGTAATCAATGCGTTAAACGCCTTTTTATTCTTTAACATCTGATCTCTTTTTTTTTTGATTTTTCTCCGTTTTACCATTCAACACAAGTTTTAAAAATCGAATCAATTATTTGATAAGCAAACATGGAATGAATTTATCAAAAATGTGATTTTTTGACATCTTCTAATCAATCCGGAAAACGAAGATTGAGCAAAACTGAGTAACAACTATTCGTTAAAAATGAAAATAAAATTGGTGCGTTCGTTTATTTCTTTCAGTATATTCGAAATTGAGCTGGCCGTTACTTATTTGAAAATTTTAAAATTATTAATATTGCAAAAATGAACCGAAATGACTGAAATAAATTTTTATTGAATTAGAAAAAGAATATGAATTGGTTTTATTATTGTTTAGGTGAATATAGCGGACGTTACACCATGAATTCAAGGTAAAAAGCAAGATATTTACCCTTGAAATCACAAAAACGTCGTCACCCCTTCTACGCCAGAAACCACCGAACTACTTCCCACAACTAATCTGTATCTGGGATCGAGTTATCAATGGTAACCAACGTCAGGGTCGATGATCAATCTCAACACTCATGAAGGTCCTAGGAACTATCAGTGAGCGCTGAAATAGACCATCCATCCATCTAACGTCAGCACCATTGAACCCTCGATACAACCAGTAAAATATGACACTGAAGATGTGTACCCCAGAGACGACAACCAGACAGAGGAACTACCCTACCTAACGAAAGACATCATTCCCTGATGTCCTTCGCGTGATGTACTCCAAGATTCTTACCGCTCATATCTGTGCACTCATAGAGTACATTTCCAATCTTAGTCTTAATCATCGCAGGTAAGAAGTTTGGAGCCAATTTTGCCGAGAATTTTTTTGTAGCGTCACTCAAATGATGTTGCCGTACAAACACACGTTGTTGTGGTTGAAAAGTCCGTAGTTTAGATCGCAGGTTATACTGATGTTGCGATTTCTTGAAAGCTGCTTTTAAATTTTCCTGAACCCGGCTCCTGAGCAGAGTCAAATGATCAGAGCGTTTTAATTCCTCACCAGCATCTTCACCAAGCTGGTGTAGTGATCTCAACAATTGGTAAGCATTTCCATCCGACATTGGATGTTGACCAAATAATAGATAGTACGGTGAGTACTTGGTAGCTGAATGTACTGCAGCCCGCAGTGCATATGCGATTTCACCAATTTGTGAGTCCCACTTGGTATGTTGACCTTTTATGAACGCGCGAATTGCTGCTAGGACTGACCTATTGACCCGCTCTGATGCGTTGCTTTGAGGACTATAGACACCGGTCCTAATGTGTTTAATGCCGAAATCTGACAAAAGACTTTGAAAGTTCCTACTAGTGAACTGTTTGCCATTGTCACTGTGTAGAAACTCTGGTACCCCATATGTAAGAAACACTTCGTTCTTTAGAAAAGCATTCACCTTCGGTGAAGTTGCGTTTCTAAGTGGTTTCAGTAGTACAAACTTCGTAGCATGATCCAGAACTATCAATAACACCGTATTCCCAAGTGTAGAACGAGGGTACGGTCCCAAAAAATCTATATAGACTCTCTGCCATGGACGTGCTGTTTCGAATTGATATTGCATCGGAGGACGCAATATCTGATTCGTGGCTTTCGTTTGTTTACATGTGTCGCAGGACACAACATAGTTGTGTACCTGCGACGCCATGCCCGGCCAATAATAAAGACGTCGAAGTAATTCTAAAGTCTTTTTAACACCTCCATGAGCAGCAGTGCTATCATCATGATGTTTCTGAATCATGTTGGAAGTCATCGGTTTTGGTACCCAGAGTTTCCACACAGGAACATCGTTGGGTATTGCATCAGGTCTTGGCTCAATACGTATGTATAGCTTATCATCCACGACTTTAACTGAAGGAAAGTCCTTGGGTGATGATTGAACTTTAGCTATCATATCCATATATTCGTTGTGCCGATAACCTTCATTGTCGATTTTAATGTCGTTAATGTGATGTGTTAATGCTTCCGTCAATTCCTCGTGTGTATCGTCATAAAGACGAGATAGAGCATCAGGGACTATATTTTGGGTACCTTTTTGGTGGACAATGGTAAAATCCATATGTTGGAGTTTTAGGCTCCACCTAGCCAGACGACCACTCAAGTCTTTCTGTGACATAAGCCACTTCAGACTTGAGTGATCAGTCACAATTGTAAATCGGTGACCTTCAACATAGCCCCTGAATTTCTTCACACTCAGAATTGCCGCAAGACATTCCAGCTCAGAAACCGAATAGTTTCGTTGAGCTTTATTAAGTTTCTTCGACATGAAGGCTATCGGACACTCTTGTCCGTCAGTATCAACCTGATACAACACACTACCTACCCCTCTCAGACTTGCATCGCATCTAATAAAGAACTCTTTATTATAGTCAGGGTTTACTAAAACCGGTGCTGTAGTCAGCAATCGTTTTAAATTTTCGAAAGCAGCTTGCGCTTCCAATGTCCATTTCAATTTCCCAGAACTTTTCTTTAATAAATCCGTAATCGGTGATACCACGCTTGCATAATTTGGTATGAAACGTTGGTACCAACCGGCCATTCCTAATAATCTCCGTATTTGTTTCACTGTTGACGGAGCTGGATACTCAGCAACAGCTCTTACTTTGTCAGGGTCTGTTCGAAGACCATCTTCACCAACCAAAAATCCCAAGTATTTCACCTCTCTCAGAACAAATTTACTTTTCTTGAGGTTTATTGTTAACCCAGCCGCTCTTATCAATGAAGAGACTTTGGACAGCAATTCCATATGTTCCTGGAACGTGGAAGAGACTACCAATAGATCATCCAAATAAACAAAGACATTTTTGTGATATTGATGTGGTATCACTTTGTGCATTAGCCGACACATTGTCTGGGGAGCATTGCACAATCCAAAGGGCATAACCCGGAATTGATACAATGGACGACCAGGCACTGTGAAGGCTGTCTTGTCTCTAGATGCTTCTGCCAGAGGAATCTGCCAGAAAGCATCTTTGAGATCAATACTGGAAATGTACTTTGTGCTATTTAGACGACCTAGTAAGCCATCAATCAAGGGAAGTGGGTAAGCGTCCTTTTTCGTTAGTAAATTGACACGACGGCTATCAATACATAATCTGTTTTTACCAGATTCTTTTTGTACCAGGACCACTGGCGAGCACCACGAACTGTTAGACTCTTCGATCACGCCCATTTGAAGCATCCGGTCGAGTTCGGCATAAACCTTTAATTGAACAGCCGGCGATGTGGGATAATGCCTCTGTTTAACAGGTGCACCATCACCAACATCGATGACATGTTCAACCAAAGAAGTCTTTCCGAGCCCAGACACTTCAAATGACGGGAAAGAATCCTTGATCATATCCAGTTCATGTTGCTGATCAGTGGTGAGGTTGTGTGTATTTAAAGTTATTGGCTCTGTACGAGTCAGTTCACTAACAAAAGAAGGAACAATACTGAATTTCTCCCAGAAATCTATGCCCAGGTAGAGCTCTTCTCGTAATCCAGGGACTATATGGAACCGCATTGGTTTAGTGGAGCCATTCACAGTTATTGGAATTTCAATGTAACCTAAAATTTTAGTTGCAGTACCATCCGCCGTACGAATACACGAAGTGTATTTACGGTAGGTTGTACCTGATGATTCCAATAATTCCAAGGAATTTCTCCCGAGTATAGTGATTGACGCTCCACTATCCAATAATCCTGCGATATTTTTGTCCAAAATCCTAATTGTCAATCGCGGCCTTTGGAGGATCCTTTGTTTCTGAAAGGATAGATGAAATACAAGCTTTACGAAATAATTTCCTCATCCTCCAATATCTAATGTTACGTTCCAGACGTCTAAAATACGTTCGATGTAATGATGGGAAATTAAATGTGTTTGGTGATTTTATTCGGGTTTCGTTGGTGGTGGCCGATCGTCCTGCGTTCCTACATCTCTCGTCGCTTTCTTCGGGCTCATTGGATGTTGAACCGAGGGCATCATCCCCGAAGTATGTACTCTCGGTCGATAGTTTAACGACGGGTAACAATATGAACAATTTGCATAAATTACATCCGGCTTGTTACATTTCCAACAATATAATTTAATTCTATTCTTAGAGCAATCAGGAGCTCGATGACCGTTTACTCCACATCTGAAACACACTATTGGTTGTCTAGACATTGATGGACCAGGTTGACTGTTGTCAGATGTTATGCCAGGTCGCTGCAATATCCGTCTCTGTGTTGAATCCACCGCTTCAATATATCCATGTTGTTCTGGTTCAACTTCCACCTCATAATCATCCATCTGCTGTAACTCGCTAATTCTTAAATTTGATGTTCTGGTCGGAAATGGTGTGGACCACAAACGTTCAAACTTCTGACATAAAGTCCGAAGTTCATCCATTGAATGTTTTGTTGCTGCAAGTGTAGCATTTTTGAGCTCCACACTCAGTCCCTCCCGAGCAATCTCCAACATTTCACGGTCAGCAAATGGACGTGCTAAGCGACGGTTTAACGAACCAATCTCCACCAGATACTCGTACACGCTCTCCTTTGACTTTTGTTTGCGGTTCAGAAGAACTCGCAAGATCGCCTTATCATCAGTGAGCGTACCGAAGGTTTGTAGGAGTCCCTCCCTTAGCACTGGATAGGTCACCACCTCATATTCATGAGTTAAGTTCAAATAGTATCGGTCGGCAGCCCCCTTGAGATACCGTGGAACGATAGACCTAAGGTCGTCCCAATTCACACGGTCCCTCCTGGCAGCCGCCTCAACTCGGTGAACAAACTCATGAACATCAGGAGAGTGACCATCTCCTGTGAAGGTTGGAACCCAATTTGAGTCATAACGACTCAAATTGTTCCCACGAACCCCTCGGTACTCCACTGGTGCTAACGCTGGAGCCGCGTCACTGGATATACTGGTAGTGGTTGTACCTGTGGTACTGATGAACGATTTAATAATTGTTGTTGTACCAATGCTGGATTGTTGTGTAAGTGTTCAGCTTGGAATGTTGGACCCAATTGTGGTATTGCAAAGTCCTCTGCCCTCAAGCCCGATTGCTGGAAATACGCCGGTGGTAACTGATCTGACCGTCTCTG
This sequence comes from Diogma glabrata, assembly GCA_963693315.1. Lineage (NCBI taxonomy): Eukaryota > Metazoa > Arthropoda > Insecta > Diptera > Cylindrotomidae > Diogma > Diogma glabrata. The sequence goes on along the minus strand of OY856188.1, from coordinate 151,864,298 downwards.
TTGTTGCTGGTTTGGACGATTCAGACTATGTATTGTTTCCGATATCGGCCGTACTGGGATCGGTGTGGATCTCTCATCTGGTTGAAAAGCAGATGAAGCAGACGGAGCAGATGATACTCCTGGTTTATTCTGCATAACTGGACGTGTTGACAGTGATCCTATTATATCCCAGGCGCGTGACAATTGCGAGATAGCGTAGGTACGGGATTCTTGCAAGTCATTGCGAGGACCCAACCTATTCATCCTACCTGTGTAATGCAACACTCGATTCGCCAAACCATCTAAGAAGGTCTGATTAATCGGTGGCTGAAGTCGACGTACCTGATCTAAAACAAGTTGTGCTGCCTGCACCACCATTTGAGATTCCTCTATCAAATCTCTCGCATGAGACATTGTTATTGGAACTGACCCATGATCTGCATGGTTTCGCAGTTCCTCTGCCCAATTGACCCCCCCGAAGTCCACACCCCGAACCAAACATTCGACCTGCAGCTCGGTGGGTTCCAAACCATAGAACGGATGGTCAACGTCTAACTGGCTTGACATTTCGATGGTAAAACCCGTAAAATTATTAACTCGCAAACGACAACAATATTAAAACCAATACCCCAAAAAATGTACACCTATCCCCCGTTTTACACGGTAGATACGTTCCTGATAAAAACGTGTTAATCGAAAATATAAATTTTGTATGGAAAACCGTGTTAAACGAAAAACGTGGGTTTTTGGTCATTTCTTGGGCGACAAACAGATTCGGTAAAACATAAAAGTACCAGTTTAATCACATAAGATATCGACATAACAGTTAAATTGATTTTCAAAAAGAAACATGCAACATAACCAATAAGAAATTCACAGAAAAATAAAAAGTAATTATACATGCACATACTAGCATGTTGACCTAAATCAAACCTAACTTAACTTGATTCAGTTCGGTGCGACTTGGAAGTTAAATCTGTAGTTTTTAACGGTGCTTTCTTTTTAGCTAAATCTTGCAAACATCTTCATATTGACTTAAAAATTCGTTGAGAGTTCGCAGAAATCGGAGAGCTAGTTCAATACTCGGACCATGTTGTTGAAAGTAGTTGCATTATTTATTATCTTCTGGTATAATGGTTGCAATAAAGAAGTTTTAAGTTTGAGTAGAAGTACAATTTATCCATTTGTAAGCTGCAAATCTTGAGGGTGACATGGTGCATTGTCCAGTAAACGAAGAACCTTAAATATTATTTTGATTAAATACTATTTTACTTCTGGTACGTAAGAGTTATGAGACAAATCAATGAACAATGTGGCTTGGGTTAAGCTTTTGTATTGGCATTCCAATAAATGGAAAGATTTGTTTATTCCTTTTTACCTGGACGCTTTGCCACCTAAGCCTAATCACTCTTTAGTATTGTTAAAAACCTGATCAGCACCCAAATTCTGTAATTGTGAAGCGGTGAAGTGATAAGTTTTTGAATGAACAGAAACGATGTAATTTTTAACGCTTCACCGCTTTACAGTTACAGATTTTGGCTGCAGGACAGTAAGATGTACCTGAATCAATTTCAGTCAATTTTAGTGGGTACATACTGTTGTGCTGTATCTAAATCAGTAGATGCGCTTTTTAATTTTAAATTTTTGCAAAAAATGCCCGTGTTTAAATATTTCGAACCAACCATGACTTGCAATAAAACTTAAAAGGCATTTTATTTGAGTAGATGGAGTGTAGAGTAGATGGACTGTTTCACATTTCAAAAATTTTAAAGTCTTACTAGTTATGGTAGTGGTACCAATTGGAGTACGTCTTTGATATTGGTCTTCAAGCCATATCATTAATTTATTTTCCATTGTTGTTATTTTTTTTTAAATAAAATGTGTTGTGTAGCAGGAATTACAATATGTATCCAAACAACAAATAAAAACTTTTAACATCACGGTCACCGCAACAACATGCGTTCAACGATGTTGATGGACGCTAATTTTAATTGTTTGTGTTCTTTAAGTTTTCTTGAATTGATAACTAAACAATAAATCCAATAATTTAATAAAATATGCCAGACCCCCTTTATAGGATAGAATAAGATCTCACTGCTATTGCCACTGTTGTATAATATTGTATAATATCTCACGTTAACTCGTATGTCAACAGATATAATTATTTACTTACAAATTAACTATGACCATTGATACACACGCATTTTGTATCTAGCTAATAACGATATATTGCTCAAAATCAACTGATTTACATAGAGAATCTCTTACATACCTTTGCTGATTTACATCAACATGTATTTTCAAAATTTTGCTTTGAACACTCAAATGCGTTTTTTGTTACAAGTTTCTTGTTTTCTTGTTTTAATTACAACCTGTATGCAAATGGTATACCAAAATTTGTCTTTTTTTGAACTTTTTTTTTTTTGGAAATTTTGATTTCAAAAACCGTGTAAAGTCGAAAACGTGTTAAATGAGTGCCGTGTAAAGCGGGGGATAGGTGTAGTTAGTACGATGGAAAAATGAAAAACGCAAAAACGAAAAAAAACAACGAACGCCCAATTCAAAAACACAAAAATTTTTTGTAAAAACCAAATTTCGTAAAAGAACAAAAAGACTACTGTCGTACCCAATTTTGCTTCACCTTTCACAAAAATTCCTAGAATATTATATATGTAAAAATATAATTTATTTATTTAATTTCAGATATGCTGAAATTCAGAATTAATTATATACCTAAAATTATTTATTGACGATAGCACCCCTAAATAAAATATTTATTTATTTAAATTCAAAAATAAAAATATTTTCAAAGAAAATGCTTATTTATTGGATGCACCGTCTTACCTTCAAAATATTTATTTATTTTTTTAAAAAAAATAAAAAATATTTATTTAAATCTTGATGTATTTGCGTATTTACGAAAAATTTGTATTTACTTAAAATTATTTTCCTAAAGTTTAATTTATTTAATAAAAATTTTTTATTTATTTATTCTCAAAAATTTATTGTTTTTATTTATTTTATTTTTTTATTTAATATGTAGATAAGAGATTCCCAAATTCAGATTCGTCTGGAGACAACATAAAAGTAAGTATGGTTACAATGACCATTTTATTTAGTATTTGAATTATCGCGTTCACGAGCCCACTCCAACAATGCATGTGAGAACCGACTAGAAAAGCCCCTACCGACCAGATTCTACAGACCAGTTTCTCCCCAACCTAACAAAAACAATCGCAACTGTCACGATTAGACCCTAGGCCCATTTCTACTGACCCAGCTGCGGTTGTTCTACCTAAAAATAAATTACCATTAAACTAATGCCAAAGTTGAAGAAAGCTCCCGAACACCAGACTTCAAATCCCAAACTCCATGAAAATTGTCTATTGTAAGCTAAATGTAAAAGTGGAAAAATTTTGAAGTTGTGTGAGGTGAAGCCTCGATCCTGATAAAAAAATAAATTGGTTCTCCTCTTCATTTCGTTAAAGAAGCTTCTGTGCAGGGAATGGTACTACTGGTTTCTGAAAGTTTAATTAAAACCCTGTTTTGTTTCGACAATTTTAAAACTTTTATTTATATTCAAAAGAAAAATTTACATTTTATTAAATTAAATTTGTTGAAGATTTTTATTATTTTTTAGTAACTTAACAAATAATGATACAGTTTTTGGAAATTAATTTTTTTTTTACTTTTGAGGAACTAAAGCTTTTATATGTTAGTCAATAAAGTATAGAAATAATCGGACTATCCTCTACTAACGGGTCATTGACGGCTTTCAAAAGTATAATGTTTTTAAGATTAAAATTCTTAAAAATTGATTTGTTAAATAACCCAAAGTCAAACAAAATTATGAGATTAAAACTGCGTCAATTGCTGCGTAATTGTACAAAAGGTTCTAAATCGATTTATTCACCTATTTGTTTGACTACCTCAATATTTTTCTCTAAATTACTGTAAAGAAGTTTATGCCCTTATGAATACAACTAAAATACATTAATTTAATTAAATTGACTTTGTGCGATTTTGTGAAACCAAAATTAGATTTAACAGCTTAGTACAATTCAGCAGCTAGTTAATACCCAGTACTTGATATTGTTATATGTAAGCATAATTTTTCTATCAGCGTGACTTTTTTTACATAGTTAAAGTTTTAGAAATCTAAAAACAGTTTCAATAAAATTTTACTTGAGCGAATTTTTTTCCATTAGGATTTGAAAAATGACTAAAAGGTGGTCCATCGAAATCATTAATTTTGTAAACATAAAAGAGTTCTGTGCTATTATAAATTTCGTACGAGTTAAAATGATCTAGATATTCTGAAGTAGTTATTTTCTCACAAACAACATAAGGACAGTCTTGAAATAAAAATAAACATTCTATTCGATAAATATTTGTTGTTAGAGTAGATATACTTAAATATTCGTTATGCCGAAAAGGTATTTTACAGTAGGAAAGGTTTTGGAAACAAAGTTTTTCATAAAAATATTGACTTCCGTTAACGTTTTGAATTTTAGAAAAGAAAGGTTGTTCTTTAAGTAAAACTCCTTCTTTGGACATTTTAGATATCATTGCCGGAATGCCTTCGTTTGACATAATTTTTTTACAAAAAATTAAGCTTGATTTTATTCCTAAAGATAAAGGTAAATTTCTTCGAGAAGATGTATTATTGCAATAACTTTTAAGTATTTTGTGTTTTGACTCGAATCTAAATGACCAATAGTGTTTTAAAGGCCCTATCATTTCCATAATATACGGATAATGAGTCATAAAATGAAATTTTGGTTTTAACTTTACATTAAAAAGATTAATATATAGAACATGGTGCTTTGATATAAGATCTTTCAATGTTGAAAGATCAATTTGTTTAAAATTTGATTTTAAGACGATATCTAAAATTTTGTTGAGAATAATTAGTAAGTCCCAATGTTTGTTTTTTTGAGGAACAAGATCACCAATAATGATTGGTAAAAATTGGGTTCTATTATTTAAAACATCCAATGTAAAAAATTTGTCTTGAACTATAAACTGATTTAAAAGTTCACATAGGTCGTAATGACATACTCCCTCAAACATATCGTGCATTATATCGACAGTTAAGTTTTGAACAACGTGAAACGATGGAATATTATTAAACACTGATATTTCTCTAATGCCAGTGTGTGTGATCCTTTCATTTATTTGCCTATATTGATTAATATCACGGCTATAGTTTTCAATTGTTCTATAAATATTATTGTCGTCATTACAATTTTTAAAGATTTCAGATTTGGTGCATTTACAGATACGACAAGGAAATTGTGAGTTAAAACTTTTTGTGTACCCCAAGATTGTATTAAGGCCAAGATTGTCACCTGCGATAACTCCCAAAACAAAAAAGATTTCATAAGATTCCCCAGAAGGCAAAGTTATAACGACACCGTTTTCTTCCAACTTTTTTATTTCGTTCACAAGCTCGCAAAATATAACATTTTCACCATGAGTTTTATATTTTGAATAAAACAACATAGCCACAAATATGTTTTCTAGTTCTGAGCAAATCCACTGTGGGAGACTAGGAAAGTTGTAATAAACAGCACCAATAGAATGGCAACCACCGTGAGATCCCAATGGGTTATTTGATTCGAAATCATCAAAATATAAATTAAAGGGAATAATATTTTGTTGTTTAACTGCCGGAAATCTTGAAATTCTCTCTTTCCAAATTTTTGATGTTATTAAATGAGGAACAGATGTAGAAATTAAGTTTTTCGTGTTTTCTAGCACTGCTTTATAAACGCCGGGTAACTCAAAATATCGTTGGAACTGAAATTGTAAGGGTAATATAATACCATCAGATTCAATGATATCAATAGATGGTGTCATACTACTGACAATGCATACCTCGTTATTTATGACAAAACTAGATGGATCTCTATATAAATTATGGTCTTTTACTGTCTGAACAAATTTATGAAAGGTTTTTACACTTTGAAAAGGGTTTTTTAAGGCCGTCAAAATATTTTTGAAATGTTTAATTTTAGTCACATTTATATGTTCGGAAAATTCCTCGGAAATTTTATTAAATATAATATTAAAAAACCTTTCCGTTAGATCTAATATTATTTCTTCCACTAATTTTCGTGAAAGATTCGGTTTCCCATATAAACTACAAGTAAATATAATAGCTGATTTTTCTATTGCTTTCAAAATATCAGAATTATCAATAAAACTATGGTCCTGTTGTAAAAAAATGTTTGAATTCTCAGTATGACTATGTGCATTAGTTGTTGGGTCTAAAACAATATCATCGACAGTCATGGCATTTGTAAAGGTAACGCTATTCATACTCATGTCTTTGCATGGTCGTAGAAAGTGTCTTTTGAAACTTTTTAAGTTATAAATTTGTTCACAATTTACACATTCATAATCATCATTCGGCTTCAAATTATGAAAAATCTTATAGTGTAAAACAAGATTATTTAAATCATCAAAAGATTTATTATTGACACATTTATGACATTTAAACATCTTGTTTTAATTTCAAAATGTCTATTAAAACAAGTGATTCTGCTGAGACACGTTCCTGTGTATCAATATTATAAAAATATTTTTGTAAAAAAATCCAAACAGTTTTACAAGTTGTTGGATACTGTAGATTTAAAACAAAAAATAATTTAAAACATGTGTCTAAAGCTGGCAACAATGAGACAAACTTATATTTGATTTCATTAAAGTAAACAATATAGGTATTGTCAAAAGAACAATATATTATTAATGGTTGCAAGCTTTGACCATGTTTTCTAACCTTACTTGCTAACCTATCTATAGATGGATTAAAATCATTCGCTTCAGTGACGAATGAAATTAGCGCTTGTTGTGAATCTTTAATAGTAGGCTTAAAATATTTTCGTTTGTTGGATCCATGTTGTACTACATCTATAGATTTTTTTGCAGATGGCGGAAGAAGTGCATGTAGTAAATTTACTACTAAAACATCTTCTGGTCCTAATTTGTAAAAGAAAGAAGTTTTGATCAATTGATGCGTGCTTTATAAAGCAATATTAAAGGTATTTACCTCTGGAAAATATTTTTTTGTTTAAGTCTCCAAGTAGTTCCTGACTATTTTTATCTTTAACCTTTCGATTAAAAATTGGAATGATGAGGGTTTTAAAGAACTCCCATTTCTCAATTAAGCAGTTCTGCTTTCCTGGATACAACTGTTCAAAATCCGAAGCTATCTAGAAAAATAAAAAGTCTAGTAGTAATGGACTAAATTATGCAAAATCAGTTCAGGCAAAATTTTATCACTATTTTCTAGGCTATCATGATCGTAATATTATTGTTGATTTTATCTCATTTATTTTTTACATTTACGAATTCATAACATACTTTCAAAGGACAATGTATATCGGAATTAAAAATTGAAAAATAAAGTACGTACCAGTGCTATTCCAGCTGAATGCTTTAACAACGGCCAACTGTTTATAAAATTCGGAAACTTTAATAAACGTACATCTCTTTGTCGTAGTTCGTATGTCTTTCGCCACTTTCGCCATTTAATTTCATCCCAGGGTTCTCTATGTATTTGAAGCCATCTGATATCAGCCGAACAGTTTTCTAGAATATTAAAATAAAATCTTTTGTAGTTCATTAAAATTATTAGTACGTTCTAAATACAAATTCTATAAACTACACTATAAATAGTCCAGTTAAGTAGAGTACGTTATAGTAGTGGAATTGCTTTGATTTTATATAAACATCTTACCTAGAGTTAGTTCAGCCCCTTCTTCAGAATTGAAATTAGAACTGTTTGGCTGCTCGATAGAACGGTCCTCTTCGAACTCAATGCCAATTTTCTTGAATCGTCTTTTTGTATTGTAAAAACGACTGTAGAGACGTCCCGATGGGTTTTCTTTTGTTCCTTTTGGTGGTGGAGCAAAGTATATATTCTTTAAATAAAAATTTTGTTAAAAAATACCCTTTAAATTGATGTTATATTTGATTGTAAACAACCTTATCTTCACCGAAACGGTCTTGTATTTTCTCGGCAATACGTGAAAATTCCTTTCGAGACACAGATTTTTTATTTTTAACCAGCCACGATGAAAGGGCGTCAACCAAAATTACTCTAGATGAATCACAAATTCTGCAATTTTTTTTGAAGTCGTTAAGTACAAAACTTCCAGCTGGATGTACTTTTAAAATTTCGTCGATATCCTTAAAATTTTAGTAGTTGAAATGAAATGTTAATAGGAAAAAAGTGATAACCGTCGGAACTCGGAATATGGTAAACTTGAATTTTTGCTCGAACTTTCGAATTTGAATTGTTTTGAATTGGAATTGCTGAAATTTTGACTTGGTTTCTTTGATAAAAATCTCTATTTTTTATAAAATTTAAACAAATACAAATGTTTTATACTTTTTTGGACGTAACTTTTGACAACAAAATATATGGTTAAAAAGTGAAACTTTAAGGCCGCAAATCAAAGTAATAAAGTAACAGTTTAATATGTAGGCAAATAAAAATGTATTTTTTATATAGATACTGCAAAACAAAAGTAGTACAATCTTTTTTTTAAATCATTCAGGTTGACCTAATTCCGAGGTATAAGTATCTAGTTAAATTAGTAATAGCTAAGCAAAAAATATTAAAGAATAAAATGAAGTTAAATTGAAAAATGTCATACAAAATTTTCAATGCCTATGTGCGATGGTGGTTTTGGTATATTTAATTCACTTGACGGCGGTGATAACGATGTTCGTGAAATGTTGTATGTTGCAGTGTTATTGATATGCTTTATATGTTCTTCTACTAAGATTTTTATGTTATTTACAAGCGATTCAGATAAATTAGTTTGAATGCAAATTCCCTAAAATTAAATAAATACATATCTTTTAATAATTTTCCGTTAAATTTGAACTTGATAACTTTACATTTTCTTTTCTCCATTGGTAAAGTTTGTGCTTAAACTCAACTTTTTCTCCAATGGACTTATTAGCAAAAACCTCATTTCAAAACGCTCACATTCAACTTTAAACTAACGAAATATTCGTACAAGTCAGCAAAACCCCATGAAGATAGTAATTGGTTCATTTCATCATCAACAGTGTCTGATTGTTCTTCTTGATAGAGATTTACAACATCGTTTACTGTGCTTAGGTCTACGTATGAAACGGGCTCTTGAGAAGGATTTTCACCTTCATTTCGATCTACTTCAGTTTTTGTAAACGTTGATGCGTTATGAAAAATTATTTCGTTGTTGAAAATATCTCTAATATTTTCCATATTTGAACAACAGGTCTAATTAAGAAAATAACAATTTTTGTTTCAATTAAAGAATCATTCAAATCATAAAATCATATAGTAATTTAATAATGATGAATTATTAAACTGTACAGAAAACTTTGCCATATAAAAATAGTAAAAATGTTAAAAATGATGGAATTGGAATTCTGACAATTAATATCTCTCTAATATGTCTCTCTTTAGTAAAACGTTGAAGACAAGCAAATGTTCGACAGATTTTTATGTTCTGTCAGATATCTACGTTGGTGAAAATGAAGATCTTACTACAGTTATCACAATATGCTGATTATCATATTCTAAAGCCATGTGGTTATATGTTACGCGTATTCTTTAGTTCTTTAGCATGCGCGTTAAATAGCATATAAAAACGCTAACAGGATTAGGTGTGCTGTATAGGAAATATACAGAAAAACTACTGCGAATACTCAAAACAAAATTGGGCACATATTGGTTCAAACAGTTTACATCGTATAAGTAACTATAACGGTTTTTGCGCAACTGAGCTGACTATGAAGTATGATTGTTATTTCTAGCACTTTCTTTCCTTTATGATAATATACATACCAACGTGGAAATCTAATACTGGAAGAATAGAAAATCAACTGGATTACATCATGATCTCCAAGAGCTACTCTACAAGTATTACTAATTAATGTTCAATCATACGGAGGTGCTAATATGGACGTTGTTTAAAATGGATGTAAACGCCAGAGAGAGAGAGAGAGAGAAAGATTCACTAATTTCATTCTAATTATTTCTAAGTTAAATATCTATATTAACTGGACTATTTCGACAAAGTTTTGACTTTAATAAAACACAAAATGAACATCAATTGTTCTCATTCTAATATGCCTAATAATCTATAATTAATATCATTTAAATAAAAATAGTATTATATATAGTTAAACGACTTACTTTTAATTTCCTTCGTCGTTTATTATTTCACTTTTTCTTCCTTATATAAATGTTTTTTATCACTTTATTGTTTTTAATTGTTTAATTTGTTAACAACTTTATTGTTTTTTCCACTTTTAATTTTACAAAGTCGGCTTTTACACACCACTTAAGATTTAAGATTTAAGATTTTCTTAACTCACTTAACACACACACAAGAATTTGAATTCTATGCTCAATTCTTTTATCAGACAATTTATATGCATTAAATTCAAAAATTTTAACATTAACCAACGGTTATAACTTATTTAAATAAATCGCGGATTGTATGGATGTTTTATCTTCAAAACTTCAAATGTACTAAACTTCAAATACTCCTATAATATCATAAATTTTAGATATTATAATACTTCTGATATGCACGAAAAGAAAACCGAACATAGAACGAACATCAATTGTAGCAAAAACAAAAAAATTACATCACAAAAAAATGATGCCCAAACTCCAAAGTCCAAACCAATATTTTGTACCGATTATATGTACGAAAAGGAAACCGAACATAAGAACGAACATCAATTGTAGCAAAAACAAAAAAAGTAGATCACAAAAAAATGATGCCCAAACCAATATTTTGCACCGATTATATACACAAAAAGGAAACCGAACATAAGAACGAACATCAATTGTAGCAAAAACAAAAAAATTACATCACAAAAAAATGATGCCCAAAGTCCAAACCAATATTTTGTACCGATTATATGCACAAAAAGGAAACCGAACATAAGAACGAACATCAATTGTAGCAAAAACAAAAAAAATACATCACAAAAAAATGATGCCCAAACCAATGTTTTGTATATTGGTTTTATTGCTTATTACAGATATTGTTTATTTAAAGTATAAATTTGGAACGAAGAAAAATTTATAGAAAAGAATACAATTGAATTGTGGACAAAATTAAGAAACTATGTAGCCCTTTGTTTTAATGTTCTTTTTATAAGGATTATAGATTTAGTAAAAACATATATACAAATATTTGTGATTTGGTTTCCTTAAAACATCTAAATAGAAACATTAAAAAATTTGGTACATGCTTAAATCAATCAAATATGTTTGTGATACTTATGAAAAAAATTTACCAACAACGGCCGATTTGTTAATTTAGATACGGAGCGTTGTTTGATTCAATCACAAACGTATTCAATATAACAATTTTCAGTCTAATTTTGAATTAACCACGTTTGTTGTCAATTGAAAATGAAATCAACAATGTAGTTGTTGCTCTAAAATAAAATCATGTTTGATTTAACTGCAAACATGCTTAAATCAAATATGTTCATGATACTTATGGAAAAAATATACCAACAACGGCTGATTTGTTGATTTAGATACGGAGCGTTGTTTGATTCAATCACAAACGCATTCAATTTCACAATTTTCACTTAATGTTCAAATAACAATCCAACATGATGGAATTAACCAAGATTTTTTCTTTCGGTGTATATATATATATATATATATATATATATATATATATATATATATATATATATATATATATATATATATATATATATATATATATATATATATATATATATATATATATATATATATATATATATATATATATATATATATATATATATATATATATATATATATATATATATATATATATATATGCTGTTTTGAAGAAATTGGTTACAATATATAAAACATAATTTTTTTTCAATCTCCTGCAAAACTGTATTTTTCACATCAAAGAAATAAAATATGAAACCACCTCAGAATATACCTTAATATAATAGAATTTAAATCATCTAAATCGAATAAGCCATTTTCGAGAAATCGGTACAAATACATAAAACAAACCAACAATGAAACACAAACCCTCCATTTTAAGACGGTTGAAAGCCCCGGGTGTCACCCGTTTTGGGGTGACACCCGACCGTAAAAAAATTTAAACAAACCATCACAATGGTTTTCAACGTTTCAATCGTTTTCAACGATAAATCACTTAGAAACCATTTTAGCCAGGTTATCCATTTTATTTTGATTTATAAATTGTGGTAACTTATAATATGTCCTATAAATGTGTCCTATTGGTTCAAAAAGGATCTATTCTACTTTTTAAAATTTTGGAGTTATTATGTAAAATAAAATTTGAACAATATGTGTGTATTTCTTTTTTTTTTAATCGAATCAACATGTTGAGCAATGAATACCATCACCACAATTACTCAATAGCTTTGAATATTCCAATAGACACCGTATTAACCGTTTTCTTTTACGGTACATTATCTAGTATGCAAGAATGATTCTTTAACGACCAGGTCTGAAAACACATATGCTGAATAATGTATAGGAAAAGTGGTCTCCGTCGATAATGTGGCACCCTGTGTCGATAGGGTGACACCCTTGAGTTCTGTTCTATTCCAAAAGTATGTCTCTATTCCAAAATTATTTCTAAAATATCAGCTTAAACTTACTTTTTTTTTTTTTTTTTTTTTTATTAATTAGTTGGACATGTTTAGCACACTAAATATGAAATATTCATTATTTAGACTCTTTGAATATCCGAAGATACCATGTCAACTATAAAGGAAGGAGATGAGGAAAATGGAAGGAATGGGGATATAGGGATAACTATACTAATTGTTTTAAATGATTATGGACATTTTCTTTAAATACCTGAGGGGAAAATTCATCGGGAAATACAGAGGGAGGCATTGAGTTCCACAATTTGGCCACTCTATTAAAATAGTCGTTCTGAAAGGACACAGTTCTACAACGAGGTATTTGTACAACAAATGGATGGGACGACTCGGCAGCTCTTGTTTGTCGATTATACTGCGCACACGATGGAAGGATATTTTGAATTTCCTTAGAGGAGAATTCGCTAAAGTTATATTTATAGTATATTGATAATTCCGCCATATTTCTTCTGTGCTGGAGTGAATCAAGCTGGTCCGTTAGTTCGGTATTACCAATCAACCGTATTGCTTTTCTCTGTACAGAGTCTAGACATTTTATTGTTGACTGACAAGCACCTCCCCAAACATGACAGCACTACCTAATATGTTTTACATTTCAAACAAATTAATTGCCAACACCCAAGGAAACTAATAAACAATCAAATCACCATGTTTGTAAATAATCTCAAATTAATTTTTTTTCCTTTATCTTGAAACTCGTAAATTGGAATGGATCGTTTTTCAATGGACACATAAATAATTACTGTGGAATAAAATGGTAGTTATGCAATTACTATAGTTTTGCAAATTTTTATAGGTATAGATACATACTCATCCTGTTTGTTTTCAGTTTCATAATATTAATGATAAAATTTAATAAGACAAAAATATTTAATCACATTGCAATTTATTGCAATAAAGAAATCATTTGTCAAATACATAAGTGTATTGCTTTGGCAAAATAAAAAAAAAATTGAATTTATGTTAATCAAATCCATTTGTTAATTGTGATACATAAGAAGATATGGGACTAATTGGACAAAATCTGGGATTAATTTCCATTTAGTCAATTATATGATGGATATGATTCCGGATCTTGGACATATATATGTTCAATATAACGAATTTAAAAGGATGGATTGCACACATTGTACAAAACCTGGGCATCACTGGATTTTTGTCCGTTGTCTGGAGTAAAACGTACCTCTAATAATTTCGAATTGTAATTGGATTTTTTCTGCGATATTCGTCTTACTGATTGTAAATGGTAACATTTTGAATATTTTACATAGAAGGTTTTATAAGATATATTTCGTTTACGTTCTTGATTATATTATAAGAAAAGTATATTAGTAGAAAAAACGAAATTTCTAAACGAATTTTAGAATTTTGGGCATATTATCATTATAGAGGATGAAGACTGACTTTAGTTTTTTCAATTCGTTTTAATTGTAAGTTAAAATTACATAATGCCAATTTTCACGAACTTTACATTTATGTATTTTAATTTGATTGAAAAACGGTTTCGCAATTTTTAGAATAACCCAATTTTAAAAAGCGGAAAACTTTGGAAACGCAGTTCATAAAACGAAAGTAGACGCAGTGTTGCTATTAATAGATAATGAAAAACAGAAGTGGAAACATCTTGTATCCAGATTATTGCATATAACTTTGTTTTTATCTAAAGAAAACCTAGCATTTCGTGGATATGATGAAGGAAAAAGCCTTTAAACCTTGAAATAAAGGCAATTTCTTAGAACTAATCAAACAACTGTCAAAGTATGATGTAGTATTAAAAGAACACATCTTGAATTAAATATTAAAAAAAAGTATAAATATTTTGGAATTATGTTTGATAGCATATCATATTGATCAAATGTCAGAAGTGATTCGTTATGTGAAAATTGATGATAGAAAAGTGGAAATCAAAGAAGTATTCCTTGGACTTTTTCCTTTACATGGAAAAAAGCCGCTGCTTTAAGCGATGAAATTCTTAAAAATATTGAAAATGACGGTATAGATGTTATGAATTGTCGTTCCCAAGGTTATGATAATGCAGCTGTTATGAGTGGTATACATGAAGGAGTGCAAGCTATTATTAAAGCAAAAAACTACAAAGCAATATTTGTTGGTGTATAAATCATTCAATTAATTTATATGACCAACACTCATTTGCACAAAATGTAGCTTTTATAACATTTTTCGGAACAGTGGAATTTTTACATTTGTTCTGCTTCGAGTAGCTGCTGGGAAGTGCTTGTTAAACACAGCAAAGCAACTTTTAAAAGACTCAACAACGCGTTGGGATGCTCAATATGCTTCAGTTAAAGTATTGGATGAAAATTTTAATGGGATTGTGGCTGCAATTGAGAAATTAAGTGATCAACAAGAAAATGTAGACACTAGAGGCGCTGCACAGAACTTTGTGCGTGGTGATTGTGTATGATTTTACATTTCTTTGCTATCTTTTGTTTTGGAATGATGTAGAAGGGATCGATTTTGATCGATTATGATCAATGTTGATCTACGGATCTGACTACCCTGCGTACTCCAGTCCCTGCCATTGACATATGAGTTAGCGTGAGATATCACATACCATTGGCAATGGCAGGAGATGTCATTAGCCAAGATGATATCTTAGGGTGCTGGCGGACGAACTTTAATTAGTCAACGGCAGTACTTCCAGTCTTAGCTGGGCAGCGTTCCGTAGCGGTACCGCTCATTAGCTCTTCCGAGGAATCGGACCAACACGTAGTTATGTGTAGGTTTTGTGCATCGATTAAGGTGGTGGGCGGTGCGTCTGGGGTGCGTTGCATCAGCTGGATTATTGGCATTTAGTTTTGTTTTGTTTTCTGCAAATTTCTCACAATTTGTTTTTCACTTAATAATTTTGTTATTATTTCTTCATCTTATCATGAAATATTGGCATATGTCATATTTTGTTGTATGATAGGATTTTTTACTTAGTTATCCATTTTAAAATAAAACATAAAAAAGTAAAATAAAACCCTTTTGATATATATATATATATATATATATATATATATATATATATATATATATATATATATATATATATATATATATATATATATATATATATACATATATATATATATATATATATATATATATATATATATATATATATATATATATATATATATATATATATATATATATATATATATATATATATATATATATATATATATATATATATATATATATATATATATATATATATATATATATATATATATATATATATATATATATATATATATATATATATATATATATATATATATATATATATATATATGGCAGTACAACCGAAAAAAAATAAGTCTGCAAGTGGTAAAGCAAATTTGCGCAATCCACCCGCCCGTAAAGCGGCACGTCCACGGAATTTGCAGGGACAAAACATATATAAATCAATAAAAAATTTTAAAATACATGTTCAAAACATCTGCGGATTGAACGCTAACCATGACCACGTGCAACATCATCTTGAGCACGACAAACCGAATATTCTATTCCTTACAGAAACACAAGTTTCTGAAAATTTTCACTTTATAGAATCGCTTAATTCCAAATATAGGCTCGAATCAGCTTTCAAACTCCATCAGGGTGTATTCCCATTCATTCATGAGAGTGTTGCGTACACGCGCTTTCCAAATTTTGAACTACACGTTGACGGTTTCAATACAATGGTTTTAAAGATTTGTCTTCCAGAAATGACTTTTTTTACAATAACGGTATACCAGTCCCCCAACAAACGTAACCCAAACTTTTTTAATATACTGACAAAAATTTTGGACGAGATTAGAGCAAAGTCCCCTAATTGTGAAGTTATCGTTACCGGTGACTTCAACGTCTACAACAAATCATGGTTGGAATTCTCCAAATCGACCGACGATGTTGACAATAGTGGAAAACTGGCAGACATTTTTGCCGCGTCTCAGGGCCTATTCCAAATTGTTAAAAGCCCGACTTTCACTCCCCGTAATGGCGGTGATAATAGTTTTCTTTTAGATCTCCATCTTACCACAATGTCAGATATTACGAGTGTCGATGTTGCGAAAGGTAGTATTGGAAATTCTGATAACTATTTAATCTCATCAGTTATCAAAACTGATTTACTTAAAACTACAGCTCCCAAACCCCGTAAAATATTTCACTACTAAAAAATGGATAAGAGTGGTCTTGAAAATTTTTTCCATGGTTTCCCTTTCGACCGTCAGTGTTTTTACACTGACAATGTAAATGTTTCTGTTCAAAACTTTACAGCAGCCAAATTCTGTAACTGTGAAGCGGTGAAGTGTTAAAAATTTCTTCGTTTCCTTACATTAAAAAACTTATCACTTCACCACTTCACAGTTATAGAATTTGGCTGCAGGAACCATCCAATTTGCTATCAATAAATTTGTCCCTTTCTCCATAGTAAAACCCAAACAAAAATACTTGTATTCGAAAGCTGCCAAAACGGCACTTAGAAACAAACGTAGATCATTTAATATTTGGATTCATAACAAAACTCCCACTAATCGATCCCAATATCTAAAGGCCAACAAAATATCTAACCAGATTATCTCAAACGAAAAGTCTGAAATTGACAGAGCGAAAGCCTCAAAACTTACATCTATATCTGTTTCTGACAAGAGTTTCTACAGTGCCATTAATTCTTTAAATTCTGGTACAAAATTTTCTGTTCCCCCTATTATTGATGGTGATTTAATCGTCAATGATCCCGCAAGAAAAGCTAACTTGTTCGCTGAACGCTTTGCTCTGAACTCCACTGTTTTGGAAACTCCTAAAGAAATACCCCAAATTCAGTCTTCAGGAGTTAATATGGATGAACTTCACTTCAAACCCAAAATAGTCGCTAAACTTTTAAAGGGGTTAAACATCAACAAAGCCTCAGGAATGGACAATATTCCACCCATTATTTTAAAAACCTTTTCCAAAGAACTTGCACCAACTTTAACTAAAATATTCTACCAATCCTACAAATCTGGTTGTTCGCGATAAGTACACCCAGAGAAATATTTGGATAATACATACTTATAAGGAATAACCTATACCAAAATTAAGCGCTATTTTCAACCGTTCCTTGTTTAAGAATAATATTCACTTATTAGGAATAATGAGTGAAACTTTTCTTAAGAATAAAATATTCCTTTATAGGATTGTTTCAGTGTTCAATTGATGTATAGTTTATGCATAATATTGGTTAACTTTGTGTATAGGTATGCACGATTTATGTCATTCTAAAATATGTACTATGCCTAACTAAGATCAAATTATTGCGTTTGTTAGTCACTAACTAATCTATTTTATGCATCAAATAGTCCTATGTTGAAACGTTTTTATGTTTAATAAAGTATAAATTATGAATAATTAAAGGTTTAGTTATGAACGCATAGGGTTATTTTATGTTTAGTTATGAACACTTTGTGCGGTAAATCCAGATAAATTGTGTATTAGAAGGCTTAATTTAGTGATCTATTTGAGCATATATTTTGCATTTGTAATCAGTCTTCGAAAACTCTAAAATAGGTAATTCTTCTTCAATGAGTGTTATATAATTATTATGCTAATTTAAACATAAATAAAAACACACGAATTTAGTTTAGCTTTCATTAGCTTACTTTTTTTCAAATAAATCATATTTTATTATTATTATATTTTAATTTTACAATATTACAATTATAAAGTATGTATAGATATGTATAAACTATGTAGATATAATAGACATTATCATATACTACGCAAAATTTGCTACTTCTTTTTATATAAATTAAAAACGGTTGTAGATGAATACCATGCGATATGCAAAATTCTTTAGCACATTCTATCTTGTCATCAACGTCAGATGGCTCAATAACTTCAACTAAAAATGATTCGATTGAATCGTTGATTGTAAATTTCCGTAGCGAATTATTTTTTTTTTGCTTGCCGGTGGGCTTCAAAATGAAATGAAGCAGTTTGCATAGCTGGATGTGATGAATGTCTGAAAATACAAGAAAAACTTTAATGTTTAATCAAATTGGGAAAATTTCTACTGCAATAGTGTATCTTTACCTTCATTTTTAGATAAATTCTTTAATATGGTTATAGCGACCTTGTCTTTTAATTTTTTGGAAAATATATTATTTTGCTCTTGTAGTTTATCCACGTGCTGAAAAGCTTGCCGCTATTTTGTGGGAAAATATGCTCGAAATCTATTTCAATCTGTTATACAAGTGATTAAAAATAATAAGGGTATAATGAAAGTTTACAAAATTATTGCTTATTGAAAAATTTTCATACTAAAACTTATTAGACGAAAACCAAGAGTATTTGTATATAATGGCCATCCGTGCAGCAAATTATTGGTGTTTTTCCATTTATCAATGCCTTGAATGCGTGTGGAAAATGAATCCTTCCACTTTTGCCCCACAACTTCCCACGGGTGGTTATGATTTTTAAGCCAATTTTTATTGGGATCAGATACTTCCTCTTCTTCTGTAAATAGATGAATAAAACGTTACAAAATACCTTGTAATATGTCAAATAATATTTTATCAAATACCTCTTAACTCGACATCTGATTTCTTTGGTTCGATGGCTAATTTACGCCGTCTCTTACTATCCGTAAAATAGCCAACTTTTCTAAGGTTTTTGAAAATGACTCGGTATTTATTATACAATTTACCCGTGGGGTATTTACCGAGTTTAAAATAGTAATCCTGTATGAATAAAAATAAATAAATTGTTTATCATTAGTATATGAATTAAAAAACCACCGTTAATCATTTTCAGTTAACTCACAGCATTTTCTTCTGGAAAATGTTCGAGTATTTGACTTGTTACATGTCGAAAGTCATTTATGGTCATGCATTTATTATTTTCCACAAAATAACGTGCAATGTTCAAGCACAATAGCTCTCGTAGCTCAGATGAAAATTGAGGTGGGTTTTGTTGCTCATACAATAATTTTTATTTTATCCCAGATGAGGTTTTAAAAAAATTTTCTAGATCCTTCAAATAATTAAAAATTAGATTTAAAATGAAAAACTAGATATGATTGCACGTACTAAACTTTCCTGAGATTGCTGGGGTGAGGAACAAGATGATGTCGAAGTTGGTGTACTTGTTGCTTGTGTCGCTGATAAAAATTTATCTAATACAGAAAAAGTGCTACTTGTATTAGATGCTGTTTCTAACGATTCGTTTAGGGTTAAAGAATTCGGATAGTTCTAAATCAAAAGAAAATCACAATTAAAATAAAGTTAATTTATATACAATAGTAAGGACATTTTTGCTTTCCATTCCTTAAGCTTCGCTCTAAGTCGGGCTTGATTCCCTAGATCATCTTTGAAAATAGAACTCAGCTCTAACTCAGTTTCATATTTTAGGCTGTCCATATCGATATTTTTACCTTAAAATAATTAGTAATAGTTATTAACTTTTTATTACTAAAAGTAGTTTAGATAATTTCATAGAAACTAATAAGATTGCATTACTTATTAAATTTGGTAGAATAGATTCCATATCCCATTCCCGTAGCAATAAGCATAATTCGTTATCATTTTGTAAAATTATAAACGAACCGATTTCGTATAATTGGTCTTGTTCCTTAGCAATTGCCGTATCATCCATCTAGTAATGAAATTAACAATAAATCAATCTCTATCTATATATATAAAATTCTCGTGTCACAGTGTTTGTAACTAAACTCCTCCGAAACGGCTTGACTGATTTCCATGAAATTTTATGTGTATATACGGTAGGTCTGAGAATCGGTCGTAAACTATTTTTTATACCCTTAAGTGATAAGGGGGGCCCTTCCCCCCCAAAATTTTTTGTATTTTTCAGACAAAATTTTTTATTTTTATTTTTTTATGATTTGACATTAAAAAATACATATAACCCTAAATTTTCTCCCTTCTACCACCAACCCCCATTTTTTTATTGCTTTATTAGTACTAGAATACTCTTCAATTACTCCTCCGAAACGGCCTGACTTATTTCCATGAAATTTTATGTGTATATACGGTAGGTCTGAGAATCGGTCGTAAACTATTTTTTATACCCTTGAGTGATAAGGGGCGCCCTCCCCCCAAAAATTTTTTTGTATTTTTCAGACGAAATTTTTTATTTTTATTTTTTTATGATTTGACATTAAAAAATACATATAATCCTTAATTTTCCCCCTTCTACCACCAACTCCCATTTTTTAATTGCGATATTAGTACTGGAATACTCTTCAATTACTCCTCCGAAACGGCCTGACTGATTTCCATGAAATTTTATGTGTATATACGGTAGGTCTGAGAATCGGTCGTAAGCTATTTTTTATTCCCTTGAGTGATAAGGGGAGCCCTCCCCCCCCCCAATTTTTTTTTATTTTTCAGACAAAATTTTTTTGTGATTTGACATTAAAAAATACATATAACCCTTAATTTTTTTCTTTCTACCACGAACATTTTTTAATTGCGATGTTAGTACTGTAATACCCATCAACTCTCAGGCGTCTCAATTTGCAGTGCTAAAATTATTTATTCCCATTTTATTAATAATTGCTGAAGATGGTTCTCACGTTGAGTTAATTAAGTTATCTTCTTCTTCTATATATATAAAATTGAAAGTATGTATGTTTGTCGTTTATGCATTAATAAACCTTTCATCCGATCATCATGAAACTTTGGGAAGTTGTTGTGTACACTTGCGCATAGGTAACAGGCAATTTTTTTTTTTGAATGGAACCCCAGGGCCATTATAATTATCTTAAGGGGTTCTGCCTAAATGTTGATAATAATTTAATTTGTTTTTTCTGTAAATATCGTTTTATACGGTTAGATTCCTTTGATCAATTTTTTTTGTTGAACATACTTTAATGAAATTGAAAAATGAAAGTATAATCTGAAACAATGACATTTGTGTATCCAAACTATATGTATTTGAATTAAACACATAATAATGTTACATATTTTATCATCTACACTAAATATGTTAAAGGTTTGCAATTGTATGTACATTGGTACATGCATGCAAGCAATTGTTGTACATGTTTCTTCAACTTAGAAAGATAGTTGATAACAACGATTAAAAGCTCAAAATTACGAAACGGATATCGCACAAATACTATACAAAAAGCATAGCTTATGTATAATCAAACATGGATAGCAAGTATGATAAACAAACTAATTAAACATGTGGCCCTTAGCTGGCAACACGTTTGCAATAGTGATTTGCAAACAGTTACAATGCATTAATACCAATGAATTTATAATATCTGCCCGCCCGCAAGAACATATGTAAAATTTAAAATTTTAGATCTATGGATGTGACAACGTAAGATATCGTATACTACTGACAAAGGCAGTAAGATATCACTTATATTAAGGGGATAAGTGATATTTTATGGTTGCTGATGTACTTTTTTCAATCAACGATAGTACTCTTAGTCTTAGTTATGGAATATTCTTTGACGATAACGCTCTATTTTTAGGTAGATTTCATATAAAAATCTACCTATTTTTAAATAAAATGTGTTGGGTAGTAGGAATTACAATGTGTGTCACAACAACACTTAAGAACCTTTAAAGAAAAAGGTCCCATAACAACATTTTTTCTAAGGTGTTGACGGACGTAATCTTTTTATTTTTTAAAAAAATGAACTTTTTGCTTGCTCGAACAAATGAGCTTCCATATAACTATTATATATGCTGGCTTGAGGTAAATAATGCGTTACATGATCTTTGTATATGTTTCTAGCATTAGGATAATTAGGAACCTAATTTTAGCTTTGTTCCTGCAAATTTGAAAAAAAAAGGTATATTGTTTTTATTTCCTCCATCCTATCATAAAATATTGCCCTATGTCGTACATTATTATGTGAAAGGATTTATTATTAAGTTTTTCGTTCCTTAAGAAGAATATAAAAAAAAATATTTGCGTACATCAACGTCTTAAAAAGCATTATGTTGTAGAAGCTAGGTCTCAAAATGTTTTTATGTGTTGTTGTGACACATATTGTAATTCCAAATATGTCACATATTTTGAAATTGCACAAACTCTTTTGAACTTCGGTGAAAAAGATGATGAACAATGTCGTTGAAGCTACAATTTTGAGTGGAAAATTCGAAGAGGAAGTTGTAGTGTTGCCACGACAGACAGGCCACATATTTCAATGATCCCAACAGATTCAAACGTTTAATTTCCAGTGGAACTCGCTTTTGCAATTACCATCAACAAAGCACACGGACAGTTACTGCAAGTACGTGGACTAGATTTGGAGAATCCGTTCTTCAAACATGGACAACTGTATGTGGCTGGCACAAAAAATATTGTGTGGGTACACAATACTCGAATAAACAAATAGAATTAAAACGACATTTTGAAATTCGTTCCATATTAAAATAAATTAGTTGCAATAAAAATGACACAGTGTAAATTTAATGTTATCTTTACGAGTTTTCTCGAGTTTTCTTTCTTATGAGATAGCGGCAACATGCGACCGATGTTGAATAGACAAAACTATTACGCTATTTAGTGTAAAAAATAAAATTTTGAGAGATTTTGTGAGTGATTAAGATCAAAGTAATTATTGTAATTCACTTGAATTTTGCAATTTGACAGCATTTTTTATTTTCATTTCTCAGGAAACTTCTTTAGAAAAGTTTTCGTGTGTTTCGTGTCGGGTACAAATACAATGCATGAGCACTGTGAACATTTGTGAATGTGTTTTTGTTCTGTTTAATGTTCTATATAGAGATGAGTGTTGACACACCTCTACTAATTCAACAAGTCAAACAAATTTTTTTATTGCTTACTCGAAAACTTATTTGATCGCCAATTTTTCATATATCCGAACTGATGAGCTAAAGTACTGATTATTTTTCATTCATATTTTGAAAAACAAAAATTAAAAACTACGCTATCATTTCTCATTACTACTTTTTGAAATCATTGCTACTACGTCAACAAAATGTCTGTGCACAAACTTTATTTATAAGCGTAGCAAAGCACGCCGGGTCCTGCTAGTAATTAATATTAAATACAGAAGAAACGAATGATCATTAAAAATTGTATAAGTTTGCCAACATTTTCTTTTTGTGAGGATAATTAAAATTATGTGTTTTATCAAAGTCAAATCAAAACAGAATTAATTGAAAATATTGTTAAACGAACAAAATCTTAATTTAAAAACTGGTGTGATTAGTTATTTGTGGCTATAATTGTGCACTCTTCTATATAACAGCAAAATTTTTTCGTTATAATAATATATTTTTTAGATACTGCTCAGAACAATGCAATCATATTTAAGATTTACTTGATTTGCATAAGGTCCCGTTAAAAATAAGAAAAAAAAAATTATTTCCATTATTCTAAATAACCGTTCCCAACTATGTCGTTTTCATATTGCTCTATTTAAATGTTTGTTAATTTGATAAAAGCACTTTAATTAAAATAATAAAAAATTTACCTTATATGTATAAATGTTATATATGTTATATATGTTATACATATATATAAATGTTATATATGTAATTATAATTAAAAGTATTCCACAACACGTTCGATCAAGATTTCACTAAACTGTTTCACGATTTCACTAAACAAACTGTTCAACTGTTCACTAAACTTAAACAAACTCTAATAAAACTTGAAATTTATTTATTAATTATATTTATTTAATGTATCTAATATTTATATAAATATTTATAAATATATGAATATATTAAACTTTAATAACAAATTTAATTAGCACACAACCTTTTATTTTTAAATTCCTATTTTATTTTAAATACGATACGATCCTTTACTCGGCGAGCGCGGTTAAATAAATGCAATTTTTGCTAGAAAAAACCATGATCATTTCAATCTATTAGAAAAGGACAGGAATAAATAGAAAAATAAGGTACGTATTATTCTAAAAGTGCATAATGAGTACATTATTTTGGATGAAAGCTACAAAGTATTGGATAGATCTATGCAATACTACCGCATAAATCTATTTCATAGATTTACAGTTATATCTTTTTGCATGTTGTTTTATTCACGATAATCATTGATTATACATAATAAAGTATAACTTTTAAGGAATAATATGTACTTAGCTAGGCTTAAAATGTTACTATTTTTGGATATTTGCTAAAATTATGTATTTTATATGCTTAAAAGGAATGATTAATACTTAGTGATACTTTGGGGTATATATACCTATGTTAAGCATAAAACATGATTGCTCATTTCTTTGGGTGTAAACGTCTTGTAAACAAACAGTAATTTGAATGAGATACAATAAGTTCTAATCAGATTTTTACATAGTCTAAAAATTAATGAAAATCTTAATTGTTGTTAAGTTTTTATCGTTAAGAAATAATTAATTGAACTGTTCCTAAAACATAGAATTTTACTAGGATTATTTAACTTACCTATGGTAACTAGCATATTCATGTCCATGTTCTATACATATAATATTATATCTATGTATACACATAAGAAACTAACCGGTCACTACACTCTAAAAACAAAGTAAACTCCTGATTATCTTAATTATATAAATGTATCTTTTATATCAGTTTGTTTTACTTGTTTGTAACTTGCTGACATTTAAATTCAAATTTAAATTTAAACTTTATCAACGATGTCAGTGCGTCAACATTGTACAACCAAAAACAGTATTTTTCATTTACTAATATTAAGCAAAAACATTATATATGGTTTGTGGTTTTAAAATGAGTGTCGCTGCTGACGGAAAAAAGAGTAGTGTGACCGATTATAAATGTCATGTATTTTTCTAGAGAAGTCTTCTTCTTCGATCAAGTTTTTAGACAGATGGTCATCCACCATCTGTGATTTTGTATAAATTAAATTATTTCAAATCATTATTTTTAATTTATTTGTAGTATTGTGATTAGTGTTTGTAATGTCATTATTAAAATTCGTGATTGTGCAATTTATTATTTGTAAAGCCAGTCTAATTTACAACATTAAAAATTATGTATGTGTAAAATCATTCGTTCATGTTGAAGATAGTCGTCTATTGTCAAATTGGTGACGTATAACTTTATATTTTTGTATAAATTGCATAAGGAAATTTGTATTTTCAAAACTTGGAATAAATATAATAAAAACACGAATTGTCGTGCACAGTTGCATTAAATAATAAGTCTTTTTCCATTTCATGTTCATCTGTAAACTGATGATTCTTTTAAGCAACTTGTTTACTGTAAATTGTGCAGAGTGTCAGCTTTGTGTTCTTGTGCTGATGACGCCAATTATCAATGCTATGTTGATTGCTCATCATTGACATTTATGCTGTTATTCGTCAATCATTGGTGCTAGTACATGATCGCCGTAATGACGTCATTACATGCAGTGTTATCAAATTACTATTCAACTATAATTAATTGAGAGCACTATTATCTTCAACTCTTGTGCTAAGTCATCGTCATTTTAATGCATGCTGTTTACTAAATTATTATTCAACTATAATTAATTGAGTGCACTATTATCTTCAACTCTTGTGCTAAGTCATCGTCATTTTAGTGCATCCTGTTTACTAAATTATTATTCAACTATAATTAATTGAGAGCACTATTATCTTCAACTCTTGTGCTAAGTCATCGTCATTTTAATGCATGCTGTTTACTAAAATATTATTCAACTATAATCAATTAAGAGCACTATTAGCTTTAATTCTTGTGCTAAGTCGTCTTCATTGTTAATGTATGCTGGTTTCTACCAAAATATTATTCAACTATAATCAATTAAGAGCGACAATAGTGAGTGGTTGTCATCGGAAATAGTGAGTAGCTGTATGTCATCAAATTAATAAATACTTCTTTTGTCATCATCTCATATTTGGCTAATGTGGCATCGTCAAGCTTACAATTTATCATCGTAAGATACAGTCCACTATTTATTTCAAAGTAGCCGCCACATTTTTTGGTCCTTCGAGCCGGATGTAGAGGGCGCTATCGTCTAAGTCATCATTCAATAATAAATTTTGGCCGTGCCGATATTCAAGAACGGGATATTCAAGAGCCGGACTTCAAGAGCCACAATAGTTGCATGGCAGGTACTCGTTCAGAATTATTAATATTAATTACTAGCTAACTAAATTTAATATAATTGATTAATATTTAACTAAATTTATTTTCTTAACGAATTTTAATCTAAATTGGTATTGGTATTTACCAACTGATGACTCATGACGAGTCACGGAAATTTGCTAAATCTATTGTCTTTTATTGGCATTTAGTCATTGTCAATTTATCACGACTTCATTTCATCTAATTAAGTAAACTTGCAACTCAAACTCTAGTTTGGTTGATTATAGTACTATTGATTCGTTCTGTTGGTAATCATCAATTGACGACTTGTAATAAGTCGGTGTAATTATTAACTCGTTGATTTGTTAATATTCAGTCATTGTTCAGTTATCACGACTTCGACCACTTTGGAAATTGTTAATCTGTAACTATTGGCTTGCGAGCACCAGTAAAAGAACGAATGTGCTAAAGTATATTAAGTGTAATCGGTCATCTCTGTTGAGCTATTCCTTCGATTCCAGCCAAGAAACTATATTTTGGTACAAGGTATTCAATTTAAAACAAATTGGTCTCCTCATTTCGTTCTACGTATTGATAGTTAGCCTGAATCCCCCAATCAATTCGCTAAGTTTAAGATCATATTTTTTCGGTTTGTCATTGACTGTGTCTATTGGCCATTTGTTGGTATCAAGGTGAAGCTATATTATGGCAGACGCAGCTAAACTTGAGTTGTTGAAGAAACAACGAAGTGCCTATAAGGGCCAGCTCACAAACTTTAAGTCTCATCTCGATAAAGCTACCTCCATCGGTGGTTTTGAATCTCTTCTCAATCGATTACAAACAATCTCTAAAAAATATGACGGTGTTCAGTCCCAGCTGGAAGTTATAGATGAAACGACATTAGTTGATCGTAGCTCATTCGATGAGGACTATCTCAACTTGGAAACAATATTGAGAGATAAAATTCACAACATAAAGAAATCAGAAGATACTTCATTCGCAACATCATTTCATAATGCCTCGTTTCATGAGCCTTCATCACCAAGTTCAGTAACAACTGGAATCAGATTACCAGAGATTACGTTACCTACGTTTAATAGTTGGAGTCACTACTCGTTTTCGTCGTATTTAGTAGAATGTGATTTCCAGATATAATTGTTGTCTTCGTTAATATTTTAGAAAATCATTCTGTCGTTTTTTTTAAATCATTCGTCGTACCTTATTAGATTAATTGTTATTTTTAGGATTCTGTTATATTATGTATTATATTCATCGGATTCTAGTAGATTAAATAGCATATTCATCGGATGTTCCAATATTAAATTACCAATTTATTCATCGGATCATTTTGACATCATCGGTTTAAGGTGTGAAATAATTAATTATTCAATCTACATCGTTCGTCAGTCAACATGGAAGTTTTGATATTGGTTTGTCCAACACCCGCTGGTATTTGGATGTGTTAGTTTCATTAATTTTTCGTCGTTCTCCTTGTTGCTATCATAATTCCAACAGATGTTCACTCTTGTCTCATTCTTCGTTACCTTGGCAGAGTGTGTCTGACAGCCCACCTTCGTCGTATAGTCATTGAGACAAAATCAAACAATTTTTCCAATGTTAACCAATGTTTCCTTGCAAAATGGCTAACATGCCTCATTTGTATTTAGTAGTATTCGTCATTAGAATCCGTTTTAATTCAATATTTTGTAGCTAATGGTTCGGTAGTATCTTAAGTCGTTATAGGTTTAATTATAATTTAGTAAAATGTTTATCTTCAGACGATCAGTCTACATCACCAGTTGTGCTAGTTTTGGGTCTATTGTGGGATACCATATCTGATTCCTTCGAAGTTCGTTTCAACAGAGTGCTATTATCAACGTCCAACTCTAAACGCCAAATATTGTCCGAGATTTGCCAGTTGTTTGATCCTCTAGGTATTTGTGCACCAATCATTCTCACAGCAAAACTAGTAATGCAAAATATCTGGATGTTGCAAGGTACAAATTGGGACGACGTACTTCCAAGTAACATCACCCATCATTGGTCAAAATTCAAGCGAGAGCTGCATGAGCTCAACCGCGTCTCCATACCTCGGTTGATCACTTCCACCAATCCAGAAAGCCTGGAGCTTCATGGGTTCTGCGATGCCTCCGAGAAAGCCTACGGTTGCGTTCTCTACACTCGCTTTTTAACAAAGTCAAATCATTATCACATAGCATTGCTCTGCTCAAAATCCAGAGTTGCACCTCTAACTAAACAAACGATCCCGCGTCTCGAGTTGTGTGCAGCACTGTTGTTAGCTGAGGTGGTTCACAAGGTGTTATCGATCATGGAAAACACGTTCAATACCATTCATCTTTGGACAGATTCTAAGGTGACCTTATATCGCATCATGTCCGAGCCTTACAAATATAATACATTTGTGGCAAACCGACTGACTAAAATACAGAAATTGACCGCAATTAAAGATTGGCGTTACGTGCCCACAGCAGACAACCCAGCGGACTTGGTATCTCGCGGACTCATGCCGTCACAATTTTTATCATCTTCAATTTGGTGGGATGGTCCCCAGTTTTTAAAGTACTCATCCACCGTATGGCCACCATGTGATCAAAAACAATGGTCTCAAGATCAAACCAACCTCGAACTTCGTAAAGTTTCACTTCCAAGTTTGTTTCAAGATTCAATTGATAATCAGTTTATTTTTGATCGTCTTCTTCGAGTCACTGCGTTTATGTTACACCAAAAAAAAAGTCGTAGGTAATATTGATAAAAAAAGATTATATATTTTTTATAACTAAAAAATTATGAATATTAAAAAATATTATCAATTTAAGTACATTTCTTCAAATATACAAAAAAAATATTTCATATTTATCATTCCAATAATAATTCATCATATTTATAATTAATTATAATAGTGTTGTTCCAAAAACATTATTTTACTACGTCCAATTCAAATTCTATATAATTCATAATGAATTATCAATCTAAAAGCGATTCATAACGATAAAATTATCATTTTAGAACATCATAATGTTTTATAAATCCAATGGTATTTGTGTTATGAACTTTCATAACAAAATTATAAAATTGAAAAATGGTTATCGTTTTAAGAAATTATGGTTTTAAAAAATGGTATTGTTGTCTGTTCAATTTTGAATGGGCGCATAATATTTTATCATTATGATAAAAAATTATAAATATGCTTCCGATTTGTTTGTAAATGAAAAATTTAATGAGTTGTATTACATTCACGTGTTCGATCTCTTGCGACAAGGTTGTGAGTGAATTTGTTTATATGAAATTTGGTGATTTGAATTAATTTAGTGAGTAATTATTATTCGAAGAAAAATTAAAAAATGGAAATAAAAGTAAAAACAGTTAGTGTTTTAGCTAAGTTTTAAAAATTTAATACTATAACAGTGAAATATTATAACAGTGTTAAAAAATATCACGGAAAAAACTTTTATTAGACATTGGTGTGGATTGTGAAACTTATAATTTAAATAAGTGCTTTGAAGGTAAGTTATGAAAAACTAATAAGGGCCAGTTTCACCATCCTCAGTTAAAGTTAGTTAATTACTTATGTGGAGTTCTTTCAGCCCCGAAAAAGTGATGCACATAAAAAAAAATTGATGTAAATCAATTGGGCGCGTTCTTTCAGACAAGATTTTTGATGTTTTTTCTGATGTAAATCAATTTTATGAAATTGAGATTTTTTGATAAATTTGTCTTACAGCAAAAACTAATACAAACACGCACGTATAAAAACAATAACAAACATGATGTCATTTTTTTAATTTACTATTTGTGGATAGTTTTTTTTTGATTTTTTTTTATTAGGTGAATTTTATAAAACTAAACATAAATTGTGCGTAAAGTGTATAAATATTTTGTGTTTACACAATTATATTAATGTAAATTTAAATCGAAAATCAGTACAATTATTGTCGCTAACTTAGTTTTAAAAATAGACTCATTTAGCGGTTCTCCTATTAATATAAACAAGTTATTTTGTAACGTCCGTTATATTTGCCTAAACAATAATAAAACCAATTCATCTTTTTTTTTCTAATTCAATAAAACTTTATTTCAATAGTTTCAGTTTATTTTTTTTCCATTAATAATAATTTTAAAATTTTCCCGTCATTAACGGCTAGTTCAATTTCGAATATACTGAAAAAATAAACGAACGCACCAATTTTATTTTCAATTTTAACGAACAGAGATTTAACTCTCAGTTTTGCTCAATCTTCGTTTCTCATTTTTTTGAATATAAAATGTCTGAAAAAAAATCACATTTTTTCTGACAGCCAATTCGATTTTTGTTTTTGAAGAACAAAGGTTATTCATGTTTTAACTTTAAAATTAAATCACTTTTTTATTAATTCCAAGTTTGTTGCTAGAAAACGAAACACCATGTATATACAATTAAACTAGAAAAGGTCCTTCTGACCTTGATTGTGATTAAGTTAAAATAATTGTCAATATTAGAAATAAAATCATTTGTGATATGTTACCTTGTGCAGAAAGAGAAATGTTGGAATAAAAAGAATTTATGTGTGATTGAATATATTTTATTTCAAACAAGGCATTGAAACTACATTAAAGTGACAGACGGCGTGTAGTAGCAAAGCCACTCTCATTTGGGTGATCTTCAAGAACACGGGAACAGGAATTTTGAGCAGATATTCAACAAAAATTTCAAAAAAAAGGCTTAGAGCTGGGAAACTTGGTACGTTCATTTACGTACCAAGTAAAAGGTATGTACCTTTCACAAAAATTACAAATTTAAATATCACTTGACGTCAGCATAAAATTTTCTGTTATATGGAATACGCAACACGCTTGTTCGGACGAAAACATTTCAAGTAAAAGGAAGTAATTAACATCGTCAATAAAAAGGGCGATTGCATTGAATATCGTGCTTGTTTTATTGGGCTTCGCAAGAATTATCCAGCTATCCAAAATTTCACAGAAGCATCAAGAGCTAATTCTGTCAAGGACGGATCATTCTACGGAAATTATCAACATTTTGAATAGTTAAAATAACAGTAAGGAGAATCCAATTAAACTAACTGTTTGAAGTATTACGCACAGCATATCAACAACTAATAAGCTAAGTTACCATTTTATTTTATTTTTATATACGTTTTTTTTTGTTTGTGTAGAATTTCCTACAAATGTTAGGCTAGATAGCTTCGTATAAGGGATTCCCAACTCCATTGCTTGTCGCAGGGCAATCGTAATTCCGTGGTATAATTCTTTTTTTGTTTTTTTTGGTTTAAATATAATTGTGTATGAAAAGTCCAAGCCACGATACGTGGGAGCCAACAAATAATAATAATTTAATGGGAAATGTATGATTCGCTTAAAAGAATACTTTTAAAAACTTTTTAATGTGCATCAAATATCATTATATTGAAAAAATTTTTTTTATATAAATCCAACTTTTTTATGTTTTCTGCTTTAAATCTGTCTATATTTCTATTTCTTTTATTTTTATATTTTATTATATTATTTCTATCTAACATTAATATTTTGTCGCTTTAATAATGAAATAACGTATACGCAAAAGTATAGTTTCGAGATATTTGAGTTTAAAGTTTGATGTGCGCATGCATTTGCATGGACGTTAATTTATAATTTATTAATTCTTACCCCCAGTCATAAAATAATTCGAAAATGTAAAAACGCCAATTCAAAGATACCCTTATGGGGAATGCAGCGCACCTATTATATAAAAACAACGTATAAATAGCATACGTTGTTTCATTATTAAAGCGACGATTTTATTTCTTCAATTTTATGTTATTAATAGAATTTATGCGTACACTTACTTTAATAATATATTTAACTTACGTATACGAAATTAAAGAATTTGGCATTTAATTTTTATAATGAGTGATTTGTTTGTATTTTTGCTTGGCACAATGCAGGATGCCCCAAACGCACCTCTCGAGTCTAATAACTCAGAGTTTCAAAATATTTCTGAAAGTTTTTACTATGAAATTCCATCTGAAAATGTTCAGGAAGTTTTAAATAACAATAATCAGCAACAGGACATATCGGAAAAATATACAATGCCAGCAGAAGCAGCATATGAAGTAAAGGAATTGTTGTATTCATGGAATCTAGAACATTTATTAAAAACTTTCGTTGGTAATTTTTTTAAAAATTTATTACAAAAAATGTCATTTGATCTTATATATCTTTAAAAAATCATTATATAGATGAAGATTTAGATATTGAGGTACTGCGCCTGATGACTCCTTACTATATGAATAAATTCACTGAGAACTGGACTATTGGATCTCAAATTAAATTCTTCCATAAATTAAAACTTTGGCAAAGTTCCGAAACTTCAACTGTAACTTCGTTGCATTCTAATGACCATGTGATGGACAAACATTTTGGCGAAGAAAACACTGGTGATGAAATTCCATCGATAAATTTAGATGAACTACTTCAAAGTTCGACAAAAGGCATAACAATAAAAACATATTATGAAAACCATAATATACTGAATGATCATTGTCGAGCTTTCTTGGTAGAAATTATAATTAACTACATCATACAAAAAGAAATTAAAATGACAATTGAAATTGCAAAATATATTTCAAATATTATTGTTCAACAATTTCCAACAGAAACACTTGTGAGTAATTTTCATTTGCTATTTGTAATATATATATAATATTATTTTTTTAAATGATAGACGACATACTCCTTTAAAGAAAAAAATAAGAGACCTATGGGTAAAGTCTACTCTAAATATTTTAATCAAGTGCGGTCGCTTCAAGGAATTGGATATAAAAAAAGAAAATTAATTGAACAAGATATAGAAGTTCCTTCCTGCTCTAAAACCTCAAATAAATTTAGGTAATATATTGGCTTATTATCTAAACATAGGGTCTGTATTTTA
The DNA here is from genome assembly GCA_963693315.1 of Diogma glabrata. Classification (NCBI taxonomy): domain Eukaryota; kingdom Metazoa; phylum Arthropoda; class Insecta; order Diptera; family Cylindrotomidae; genus Diogma; species Diogma glabrata. The sequence goes on along the minus strand of OY856188.1, from coordinate 151,830,683 downwards.
ATTGAACCAGGTCGTTATCAAATTATTCCGTAATTATTTTTATTAGTGGAGAACATTCCGCGTTCGTTGAATTCAAAAACAGACTTAGGAAATATTTTCATAGCTTATTGCATTTATTTTAAATTGTATGACTATTTAAGTTTAAATATTTTTTAGTTTATTTCTGAATATTTACTTCGGTCTGAAAGACCTATTACTTCGGTCTGAAAGACCTAAGTATTACATTAATGAGCTCAAAGTGAAATTCTTACCCCCACTTTTTTGACATTTCTCGACGTTTAAGGACCTCCTGATTCTAAAAAAGCAAAACAAAAATGTATGTCTGTCTGCCGGCCGTGGTCATTACCTACGCTGCAGGGAAAACCGCTAGAGGGATTTCAAAAATTTTTTTTTCTAAAAATAGGTATACTTAAGGGACAGGTCCGAAAGGACGCTGTGTTCGATAACTGTACCGGAAGGGTGTCAAAAAAATCATTATGTGTGTCAAAACTAGTAAATTTTCATATTTTTGGCTTAAAAAACGTTCATTTTAAGTGATTACGAGTAGGAACAATAAATTTGGAGAAATCTTGATGGTCGGGATTGGTATGTGAGATCAAAAACTAGATTATTGCATTATAAGTTTGTCAAAAAAATGTTGTCAAGTGTGTCAAAATAAAGATTTTTATTTATTTTTTTTCCCAATTTGTTAGAATAATTATTTGTTTGAAATGAAATTTTATTATTATTATTGAAAATTATGGCATTATAAGTTTGTCAAAAAAATGTTGTCAAGTGTGTCAAAAGAAAGATTTTTGTTTATTTTTTTACCCAATTTTTTGGAAAAAAATAAAATGAATTATTTGCTTAAATGAAATTTTATTATTATTATTGAGAATTTTGTCAAAAGTTTGTCAAAAAAATGTTGTCAAGTGTGTCAAAATAAAGATTTTTATTTATTTTTTTACCCAATTTTTGGAAAAAAAATAAAATTATTTGAAATGAAATTTTATTATTATTATTGAGAATTATGGCATTATGAGTTTGTCAAAAAATAATGTCAAGTGTGTCAAAAAATAATTTCATTTATTTTTTTAGCCATTTATTTTTTAGGAAAAAACGTAGCTGTTTTTATGACGTATATGTAATTGAAAATGAAATTGGACATGGAAATTTTTGAATTTGTTTTAGATTTTTAAATATTTTTGGAATTTTGAAAAAAGTTTGTATTTTTGATTTTGTAATAATATTTTTGCAATATTTTTAGAATTTTGAAAAAAGTTTTGAGTTTTGATTTTGTAAGAATTTTTGGAATATTTTTAGGATTCTGAAAAATTTTTAATTTTTGATTTTATTATAATTTTTAGAATTTTGAAAAAATTTTCAATTTTTGATTTTGTAATAATTTTTGCAATATTTTAAGAATTTTGGAAAAAGTTTGAATTTTTAAGAATTTTTGAAATATTATTGGAATTTAGAAAAAATTTAAATATTTGATTTTATTCTAATTTTTGGAATTTTGAAAAAGTTTGATTTTAACAATATTTTTGGAATTTTGATTATAATTTTCCGGCCACGTATTGATGTTTCGTGTTAGTTTTGTAATAAATTTCTAAACAGAGATAAAAAAATACTTGTACTTTAACAAAGAATTATGTTTGATATACATCGCTGCGCAAAACTAAAAACCATGTCCTCATAAAAGTTTTGCCGAAAACTATATCAAAATCCTTAACCCAGACCGAAGTCTTGATATCTCAGAGCTGTGAGATTTCAGCCCCTCCATATTTTCATTTTGAAAACACATTTTAAAACTCCACTCTCTAGAGATCATTGATATTGGTTGTTAGTGTATTCAAGTTAGGTCGTTATGTATTAGTACGAATTGTTCCTATAATTTGATATAATAAATTATTATTTCCCATTTAGAATTAGCTTAATTAAAATCGATTTTATTTAAGAACAATAGTAGCTTATAATTCAGTAACTCGTATGAAATTTAATTGTACGAGGGTTATTTTATGTTACTTTTGGATGTCATGTTAAGTTTATATTTCTTATAAAAATTAAAGCCAGACCACGTCTTTATTAAATAAGAGAGTAATAAATGCGAAATAATTAAATTGGAATATTAAATATCTTCCTTAAAGAATCAGAAGAAAATATAAATGATGATCTGGAGGCGATTTTTATTAACAACTGTAGCTGGGCAGAACTAGAACAGCATTGGCGGTTGACAAAAAAACACAGGTGCAATGATATTATTCAATCAGAGTCAACTAAAGCCATACTCAAGAAATGGAAATAATAAAGTTCACCATTAGGATATAAATTGGTAGGCAGTTTATATTTAAAAATAATTTATAAAGTTAATTGTAATTACGATGCTTTCATTTTTGACATAGATTGATATAGAGTTCAAAGAGCTATCCCATATTCATCCAGTCTCATATCTGATATAGATGGCTTTATGTTAAAAATGCTGGTCATTTTAAAAGACAAAATTAAGGACGTAGCAGCGAAAATTATTTTAGATAAACTCACTTCTGAAGAAAGTAAGTATATTATGACTATCAAAATATTGATTTAAACCTGCTTCGGTTATTAAAAAATCTTTGTAAATATATATAACTATAGAATTTATTAAGTCTTGATGATCAAGCAATCAATCAATGATTGACTATTAGGTTCATCAAGTAATACTTAATTATATATTGAGCTGAGTATTTTTATTGATGCCAATAATCGATTCCTAAGTTTAAATCATTTATGTATTTATTTTACAAATATAATTTTTATTCTCTTTTAATTTCACAGACGGAAAAGTTGCAGCAATATTTTATTTGCTACATTTTGTTTTGCCACCAACAGCACGGGAAACGAAAATTGACAACAACAAAAAAGTATTGTAAAATACTCCATCAAGGACGCCCAAAATTCCTTTATGGTGGTGCGGAAAACTGCGGAGGAGGTAGAACTAATTTTAGAAAAAAAAATAGATCTGAAGCAATCAATTCCACCATTGCTATTAATCGTTGGAGAAATAATAAATCCAACCAGTATATTGGTATATTTTGATGGCATCAAATATACTATAAATTATTTTTCAAAAGCTGTAGACACCTGCTTCAAAATTTTTAATTTATTTAATTTGGAGTACCCAGTACCATCTTCAATGGTCTGGAATTTTATTCAGCAACATTTTTATAAAATATCAACGAAATTTGATAAGAAGCATCCGTGTATTAGTTTATTAATTAACTAAATAAAAAATTCTTAATAATCTCTAAACTTTGTTTAAATGAATATTTTGACAATTAATTCATGAATAGCAAGAATGATACAAATTTATTGTAATGCATATAGTATAGCTAATATATTTAATAAAATGAAAATTATTTTTAAATAAAATTTCTGTTTATCTATTTATTATTTTGAGATATGATTTTTTTTGAGACCTGTGGTTCATCCAATTATTTTTTTACTCAAGGTAGATAAAGAAGATTACTACTTATTCGTCAACCTTATTATTTTAGAAATTTAGAAAAGTTTTAAGTTTACATTCATGTTCGTGTAAAGTTTATGCGAAAAAGGGACGGTGACAAAAGATTGATATTTGCATATCAAATGGTCACTGTAATTATAAATGATAAATATTTATCCAATCGATAATTTGCACAGATAATTTTTTATAAATATTGATTATAATTTATTATAATGGTTTATCCTAGTCATAAAATATCAAGACTTCGGTCTGGGTTAAAGATTTTGATATAGTTTTCGGTAAAAAACTTTTATGAGGACATGGTTTTTAGTTTTGGGCAGCGATGTATATCAAACATAACTCTTTGTTAAAGTACAAGCATTTTTTTAACTCAGTTTAAAAATTTACTACACAACTAACACGAAACATCAATACGTTGCCAGAAAATTATAATCAAAATTCCAAAAATATTGTAAAAATTAAATGAAGTCAAACTTTTTCAAAATTCCAAAAATATTCCAAAAATTAGAATAAAATCAAATATTTAAATTTTTTCTAAATTCCAACATTTCAAAAATTCTTGAAAATTCAAACTTTTTCCAAAATTCTAAAAATATTGCAAAAATTATTACAAAATCAAAAATTGAAAATTTTTTCAAAATTCCAAAAATTATAATAATATCAAAAATTTAAAATTTTTCAAAATTCTAAAATATTTCAAAAATTCTTACAAAATCAAAAATTAAAACTTTTGCCGATATTCTAAAAATATTGCAAAAATTATTACAAAATCAAAAATACAAACTTTTTCAAAATTCCGAAAATATTTCAAAAACTATAACAAATTCAAAAACTTCCATGTCTAATTTCATTTTAGATTACATTTACGTCATAAAAACAGCTACATTTTTTTTCCAAAAAATTGGCTAAAAAATAAATGAAATCATTTATTGACACACTTGACATTATTTTTTGACAAACTTATAATGCCATAATTCTCTATAATAATAATAAAATATCATGTCATACAAACTATTAATTTTATTGTTTTCTAAAAAAAATGGGTAAAAAATAAATAAAAACCTTTCTTTTGACACACTTGTCAACATTTTTTTGACAAACTTATAATCCATAATTCTCAATAATAATAATAAAATTTCGTTTCAAAGAAACAATTTTATTTTTTTCCAAAAAAAGGGTAAACAACTAAATAAAAATCTTTTGACACACTTGACAACATTTTTTTGACAACCTCATAATGCCATAATTCTTAATAATAATAATAAAACTTCATTTCAAACAAACAATTAACTTTATTTTTTTTTCCAAAAAATTAGGTAAAAAAATAAATAAAAATCTTTCTTTTGACACACTTGACAACATTTTTTTGACAAACTTATAATCCATAATTCTCAATAATAATAATAAAATTTCAAAAAAACAATTTTATTTTTTTCCAAAAAAAGGGTAAAAAACTAAATAAAAATCTTTTGACACACTTGACAACATTTTTTTGACAACCTCATAATGCCATAATTCTCAATAATAATAATAAAACTTCATTTTAAACAAACAATTAATTTTATTTTTTTTTCCAAAATATTAGGTAAAAAAACAAATAAAAATCTTTCTTTTGACACACTTGACAACATTTTTTTGACAAACTTATAATGCAATAATCTAGTTTTTGGTCTTACATACCAATCCCGACCATCAAGATTTCTCCAAATTTAATGTTCCTACTCGTAATCACTTAAAATGAACGTTTTTTAAGCCAAAAATATGAAAATTTGCTATTTTTGACACACTTCCGGTACAGTTATCGAACACAGCGTCCTTTCGGACCTGTCCCTTGTAAATACCTATTTTTAGAAAAAAAAATTTTTGAAATCCCTCCAGCGGTTTTCCCTGCAGCGTAGGTAATGACGGCCGGCCGGACGGCCGGCCGGCAGACAGACACACATTTTTTTTTTTTTTGCTTTTTTAGAATCAGGAGGTCCTAAAACGTCGAGAAATGGCAAAAAAAGTGGGGGTAAGAATTTCACTTTGAGCTCATGAATGTAATACTTAGGTCTTTCAGACCGAAGTAATATTTATAAAATTTATGAGAAATGAAGCTATAAACTATTTATTATCATGATAATAATTTATAAAATATGGAGGGGCTGAAATCTCAAGCTCTGAGATATCAAGACTTCGGTCTGGGTTAAGGATTTTGATATAGTTTTCGGCAACAAAACTTTTATGAGGACATGGTTTTTAGTTTTGGGCAGCGATGAATATCAAACATAACTCTTTGTTAAAGTACAAGTATTCAGAGGTAGACTCTGTTTAAAAATTTATTACAAAACTAACACGAAACATCAATACGTTGCCGGATAATTGTAATCAAAATTCCAAAAATATTGTTAAATTAAATAAAATCAAACTTTTTCAAAATTCCGAAAATATTCTAAAAATTAGAATGAAATCAAATATTTAAACTTTTTCTAAATTCTGATGATATGCCAAAAATTCTTAAAAATTCGAACTTTTCCAAAATTCTAAAAATATTGCAAAAATTATTACAAAATCAAAAATTAAAACTTTTTTCAAAATTCCAAAAATTATAATAATATCAAAAATTAAAAATTTTTCAAAATTCTAAAAATATTTCAAAAATTCTTACAAAATCAAAAATTAAAACTTTTGCCGAAATTCTAAAAATATTGCAAAAATTATTACAAAATCAAAAATACAAACTTTTTCAAAATTCCAAAAATATTTCAAAAACTACAACAAATTCAAAAATTTCCATGTCCAATTTCATTTTAAATTACATTTACGTCATAAAAACAGCTACATTTTTTTCCCCAAAATATTGGCTAAATAATTAAATGAAATCATTTTTTGACACACTTGACATTATTTTTTGACAAACTTATAATGCCATAATTCTCTATAATAATAATGAAATATCATGTCATACGAACTATTAATTTCATTTTTTTCTAAAAAAATTGGGTAAAAAATAAATAAAAACCTTTCTTTTGACACACTTGACAACATTTTTTGACAAACTTATAATGCCATAATTCTCAATAATAATAATAAAATTTCATTTCAAACAAACAATTTATTTTTTTTCCAAAAAATTGGGTAAAAAACTAAATAAAAATCTTTTGACACACTTGACAACATTTTGTTGACAAACTTATAATGCCATAATTCTCAATAATAATAATAAAATTTCATTTTAAACAAACAATTTTATTTCCAAAAAATTGGGTAAAAAAAAAATAAAAATCTTTCTTTTGACACACTTGACAACACTTTTTTGACAAACTTATAATGCCATAATTCTCAATAATAATAATAAAACTTCATTTCAAACAAACAATTAATTTTATATTTTTTTTCCAAAAAATTAGGTAAAAAAATAAATAAAAATCTTTCTTTTGACACACTTGACAACTTTTTTTTGACAAACTTATAATGCAATAATCTAGTTTTTGATCTCACATACCAATCCCGACCATCAAGATTTCTCCAAATTCAATGTTCCTACTCGTAATCACTTAAAATGAACGTTTTTTAAGCCAAAAATATGCAAATTTCCTTGTTTTGACACACATAATGATTTTTTTGACACACTTCCGGTACAGTTATCGAACACAGCGTCCTTTCGGACCTGTCCCTTGAGTATACCTATTTTTAGAAAAAAAAATTTTTGAAATCCCTCCGGTGGTTTTCCCTGCAGCGTAGGTAATGACGGCCGGCCGGACGGCCGGCCGGCCGACAGACAGACATACATTTTTTTTTTTTTTGCTTTTTTAGAATCAGGATGTCCTAAAACGTCGAGAAATGTCAAAAAAAGTGGGGGTAAGAATTTGACTTTGAGCTCATGAATGTAATACTTAGGTCTTTCAGACCGAAGTAATATCATAATTATTTTTGATTATCGCCACACACATGCCTATAAAATATTCTTAATATTATAAAATAGTTTATCATATTTATAATTGTTCTTAAATTTTTCAAATTTATGAAATGATTCTAAGTTATCAATATGATAATTCTGTTATGATATACATAATTAGTTGTTAAACAAAAAATTTTAAATTTTATTTTTAGTTTTTGATAATATTTTATCATAATAATCAACGCTAGTTGTTGACCGTATATTAATAAAAAATTATCAATTTGATGTAGTTTTTCATCAAATCTACATCATTTTTTTTTGAGTGTACGCTTCATTAATCGAACCAGAAACAAGGATGACATAAAAAACTTACTTAGTGATGATCTTCAACCTGTGGAATTGCAAACAGCCACGACAACGTTAATTAAAATTGTCCAAAGGCTCCATTTTTCAGAAGAGCTGAAGACCCTTACAAAAAATCAAGAAATTTCAGTAAAGAGTAATCTTCGTTCATTATCACCGTTTCTTGATGATAGTGGTGTACTGAGAGTGGGTGGTCGACTTAAGCACGCAGCGTTAACATATAATCATAAGCACCCAATACTGCTTCCTCGTGATCATCTATTTTCGGTTATGCTTGCTAGACACGAGCATCTGAGATTGCTTCATGCCGGACCGCAGGCAGTTTTGTATAGTCTTCGTCAGGCCTATTGGATCATCGGTGGAAGAGGCCTATGTAAGCGTATTGTGCATCTTTGTGTGCGTTGTAGTCACGTCAAACCCTTCACACGACACCAAGTCATGGGTGATTTGCCTTCAGAACGCATAAACAGAGTCAGTCGAGCTTTCACAATAGTTGGCATCGATTTTTGTGGTCCATTTTATTTTATTCATTCATCGAGAGCTAAGGTCAAAAATAAATGTTATATATGTCTCTTCATATGTTTTACCACCAAAGCTGTTCATCTTGACATCGTCATAAACGCCACTTCAGAATCTTTCATCGCTTGCCTGAAGCGTTTCGTTTCACGTCGAGGGTTGTGTTCACGTATTTTTTCCGACAATGCTACCAATTTCATCGGTGCCCGTAATGAATTTAAGGAACTAAACTCTCTGTTGTTCTCTCAATCTTGTCAAGACCACATCAGACATGTTTGTCTCTCTCACAACATTGAGTGGTCTACGATTCCTCCTCGTTCACCCCATTTTGGTGGATTGTGGGAATCTGCCATTAAAAGCGCTAAGCATCATCTTAAGCGGGTAATGGGAACATCGCGTTTAACGTTGGAAGAATTTCTCACCTTGACCACCCAAATTGAAGCGTGTCTCAACTCTCGTCCAATGTTGCCAATGTCAAATGACCCATCGGATTTAACTGCTCTGTCACCAGGTCACTTCATAATTGGTGCCCCACTAATGTCAATTCCAGAACCTTCATTACTCGATCTAACTTTTAACAAATTGTCGAGATTTCAAAGAATTCAGCAACTTATGCAGTCGTTCTGGGATCGTTGGCATCGTGAATATCTCACTGAACTACAGCAAAGAAGCAAATGGCAGCAAGGATCATTTCAGTATCAAGTCGGTATGTTGGTTCTCCTACACGATGACAACCAGCCACCTCTACAATGGATTATGGGTCGTATAACTGATTCACATCCCGGCAAGGATGGTGGGGTTCGTATGGTCTCTATTAAGACCAGTCACTCTCATTTGAAACGAGCTACAAACCGTATTAGTGTACTTCCAATTCCAATCGAGCAGTAACCAGTGATGTAGGTTTTCTTCGACGTCCTACAATGCACCCATGTTTGGATCTTTCGTTGTTTTGTCGTGTTGTATTCCTTCATAAGTCAACTCATCAATCTTGAATTTTTTCTATGCGTGAATATCTACTGCACTAATGGATACATACATCTTCGGTTGCTATATGCACATTTTATGATTAATCATTTATTATCGTCGGTTGCTATGCACATTTCATGATCAATTCATATATTATCGTCGGTTGCTATATGCACATTTTATGATTAATCATTTATTATCGTCGGTTGCTATGCACATTTTGTCGGTTGCTATATGCACATTTTATGATTAATCATTTATTATCGTCGGTTGCTATGCACATGTCATGATCAATTCATATATTATCGTCGGCTGCTATGCACACTTCATGATTAATCACTCATTATATCTTCGCTTGCTATAAGTTTGTTTTATGTATCAGTAATTTAAATATTTTAGAACAAATTTATAAATGATTTATATATAAAAAAACATTCTCGGTTGGTCTTCATTAATATACATCAGGTCTAGGTGATCAACCCACGAACAACATTCATTTCGCATCCTAGCATTCGCAGTCAAAGATAGACAAACACAGTATCTTTTATTCCACTTCTAGAAGTTTCTCATTAATCGAATACGTCCCTGACAACGTTTTCTTCAGGCTTTAACATTTGTGCTTCAATCATACTTCTCCCAATAGTCTCTATTGAATGGAGCTAAGTTATTGTCACTCATAGGGAATCAGTGTAATCTCCCAATAGATTTGTTTTCTATTGCGCAAAGATAATTGGAAAATCTCATCATCCATTATAGCATAGGCTCGCATCAAAGGCGCACCTAAATTATGTGCAAATCGATCAACAGCAATCCAGTCATATCAGTAGTTTAGACAATAGGTCAAAACGTTCTCTCACCCCTGTGCTTCAGAATTAATGATTGCAAAAACACGAACCATCTGAGAATGTTAACAATGTTGGTGTGTCGAGGTCGTGATAATTGGTCCGTGCTATGGATAACTTACCAAAATTACATTGCATTTCAGAATACTTACCTTCATTTCCATTCTCAAATCAACCACTTCGAAACTAATTGATTAAAACAATATGTGGTTTTAATTGTTCCTTTAATTCATGTTTCAACACTGAACATTTTATTGGATAAATAAGTAAAGCTCACATGTCCATCGTTTGGTTTAAAGGATCATTCCTTTAATGCCGGGAGTAATGTTCGCGATAAGTAAACGTCCTGTAAACAAACAGTAATTTGAATGAGATACAATAAGTTCTAATCAGATTTTTACATAGTCTAAAAATTAATGAAAATCTTTATTGTTGTTAAGTTTTTATCGTTAAGAAATAATTAATTGAACTGTTGCTAAAACATAGAATTTTACTAGGATTATTTAACTTACCTATGGTAACTAGCATATTCATGTCCATGTTCTATACATATAATATTATATCTATGTATACACATAAGAAACTAACCGGTCACTACACTCTAAAAACAAAGTAAACTCCTGATTATCTTAATTATATAAATGTATCTTTTATATCAGGTTGTTTTACTTGTTTGTAACTTGCTGACATTTAAATTCAAATTTAAATTTAAACTTTATCAACGATGTCAGTGCGTCAACATTGTACAACCAAAAACAGTATTTTTCATTTACTAATATTGAGCAAAAACATTATATATGGTTTGTGGTTTTAAAATGAGTGTCGCTGCTGACGGAAAAAAGAGTAGTGTGACCGATTATAAATGTCATGTATTTTTCTAGAGAAGTCTTCTTCTTCGATCAAGTTTTTAGACAGATGGTCATTCACCATCTGTGATTTTGTATAAATTAAATTATTTCAAAACATTATTTTTAATTTATTTGTAGTATTGTGATTAGTGTTTGTAATGTCATTATTAAAATTCGTGATTGTGCAATTTATTTATTTATCATTCGTTCATGTTGAAGATAGTCGTCTATTGTCAAATTGGTGACGTATAACTTTATATTTTTGTATAAATTGCATAGGGAAATTTGTATTTTCAAAACTTGGAATAAATATAATAAAAACACGAATTGTCGTGCACAGTTGCATTAAATAATAAGTCTTTTTCCATTTCATGTTCATCTGTAAACTGATGATTCTTTTAAGCAACTTGTTTACTGTAAATTGTGCAGAGTGTCAGCTTTGTGTTCTTGTGCTGATGACGCCAATTATCAATGCTATGTTGATTGCTCATCATTGAAATTTATGCTGTTATTCGTCAATCATTGGTGCTAGTACATGAACGCCGTAATGACGTCATTACATGCAGTGTTATCAAATTACTATTCAACTATAATTAATTGAGAGCACTATTATCTTCAACTCTTGTGCTAAGTCATCGTCATTTTAATGCATGCTGTTTACTAAATTATTATTCAACTATAATTAATTGAGAGCACTATTATCTTCAACTCTTGTGCTAAGTCATCGTCATTATAATGCATGCTGTTTACTAAATTATTATTCAACTATAATTAATTGAGAGCACTATTATCTTCAACTCTTGTGCTAAGTCATCGTCATTTTAATGCATGCTGTTTACCAAAATATTATTCAACTATAATCAATTAAGAGCACTATTAGCTTCAATTCTTGTGTTAAGTCGTCTTCATTGTTAATGTATGCTGGTTTCTACCAAAATATTATTCAACTATAATCAATTAAGAGCGAAAATAGTGAGTGGTTGTCATCGGAAACAGTGAGTAGCTGTATGTCATCAAATTAATAAATACTTCTTTTGTCATCATCTCATATTTGGCTAATATGGCATCGTCAAGCTTACAATTTATCATCGTAAGATACAGTCCACTATTTATTTCAAAGTAGCCGCCACACTGGTATATTTCCCTCGTGCTGGAAGTTGGCAAATGTCCAGCCCGTCCCCAAAAAGGGACCAAAATCCAATATCTCAAATTATAGGCCAATAGCTTTACTAGTGGTCCTATCCAAAGTCTACGAGCATTATATTAATACACATATTTCAAAATTTCTGGAAGAAAATCATTTAATATCCGACAGCCAATACGGTTTTCGAAACAAAAGATCAACTACCGATCTATTAAACTATGTAGCGCATTGTTGGAACAGCATACTTGATAAAGGTGGTGAAACATACGTTATCGCTTTAGACTTCTCCAAGGCATTTGATCGAGTCTGGCATGCCAACTTAATCAACAAGCTCGTTGTGTACGGTTTTCATCCCAATGTTGTGAAGCTGATTCAAAATGTTCTATCCAACCGATACATTTCGGTCTCCTTAGGCGGATTTTTATCTGAGTCTAAACTAATTATCTGAGTCTAAACGCTGGTGTACCCCAAGGCTCAGTATTGTCCCCAACCCTATTTTTGATTTATATCAACGAATTGTTGAAAATCACCAGCAACCCAATAAATAGTTTTGCAGATGATAGTACTCTGCACAAGTCGTTCGAGCCCCTTCCTTCAAAAGGTAAAATGCACGAACGAATTAATCCTGCCCGGAGAGACGCTGCCATAAACGTGAACAAAGACCTGAATAAAGTCGCCGACTGGGGTGACAAAAACCTTGTCAATTTCAACTCCACCAAAACAAAGCTGTTGATTGTTTCCAGATTAAAGACCGAGTTCCCCAAAGATATTTTATTTAGTATGTGTGATGAACCAATAGGTGAATGTAAAAACATTCGTTTATTGGGTGTCACAGTTTCAAATGACCTACTCTGGAACGATCATGTAATGGCGATGGCAAAAAGCGCGTCTAAAAAACTCGGCCTCCTAAATAGATGCAAAAAATTTTTCACTCCATACCAATTGCTCCATGTTTATAAGTCCTATATTCGTCCCTGTATGGAGTACTGCTGTCAAGTTTGGGGTGCTGCCTCTGTTTCCATCTTGGCCCTCTTGGACTCTGTTCAAAAGCGAGCTATACGAATTGTAGGTGATCGAGCTTTGACATCAAAACTTGATTCCCTACAACATCGTCGCACTGTTGCTGACCTCGCTGTTTTTTACAAATATCGTCATCAGCAGTGCTCAGCTGAAATCAGCGGCATCATTCCTCAAACTTATTCTTACCCCCGTTCCACTCGGCAATCGGCTGCCGCAACCGGTGAAACGGTAAAGATCCCGCGCTGTCATACTGGCAGATCACAGAGAGACTTCTTTGTCCGAACTGCGTACAAATGGAATAGTTTGCCAGAACACTTAGTCTCAGGTGGCTTCAACCCACAGATGTTTAGAACGCCAGTTGTTGTGGGACCCAGGTCTAGACCTAGGCCTTAAAAGGTATTTATGTGTTGTTGTGACACATATTCTAAACCCTATTACACAACACATTTTATTAAAAAAAAAAAATATTAACAATAAAACATGAGGCAACACAAAATATAAATTTTGTATATGTGATTTCTAGGTTTGCAGCTGTTAAAGCTAGAAAGAAGAGATTTAAATAAGGTGACTAGACGTCCCGCTTTTGGCGGGACAGTCCCAATTTTTAACAATTTGTCCCGCGTCCCGCTTCATTTTAAAAATGTCCCGATTTAAAAAAAAACAGAATTTCGTTATTTGAATGAAGAATTTCGTTACTCAAAATTAAATTTGGGCAATTTATTTATGCTAAATAAAACATTTTCTTTAGTTTAAATATATATAAATAAATTCGAATTATATGACAATCAATATCAATATTGTAGTAAACACTAAACATAAATTGAGTTCCACTTTGTCTTCTATTAAAATTGTAATTAAGATTATATAATATAAACTTATTCATACATTTTAATTATTTATATAAAGTTTAAAAAATAAAATTACCCGTCAAAGTTTAGTTGTTTTAACTTGAGTTTTACGTTCATACGTAATGTTTTTAATTTTATTGATTTGTAAATTTTTTTATTTTTGATCTACGGGAGTGACAAGCCCAGCGTACTCCAGTACAAGATAACAAATCATTAGTTCAAGATAACAAATCTTGCTCGACGAAATTTTTCGAGCAGAAACTCTACTTGAGACATTAAAAGCCATTTAATGTGTGAAAAATAATTTAACAAATTCTTGCGGAATATTTCATGACCTTTTCAACAACAATAGTAACCTCCTAAAAAAATTTACGCAAAAAAGAAATATTCCGAAGAATGAAATAATACTATACATAATTTTTTTTTTATTTATTATATTTGTACGTTGCATTTTTCTTGTATTTAAAAAAAAATATATTACAATATTGGGGATTTGTTGAGATCAATTTAACTCAAGTAAGTAAAGAAGTAATTAAAATGTTTTCAATTCAAAGGTATGGTTGGAAGTTTCTCAGAAAAAAACTCCACCTCGCTTTTTTCGTGTTTCGGATGAATTCGAACCTTCCTCCTCAGTGCCTGGTTTGAATCCTTAGGCTGACACGCTATCGATTACGCCGTTGAGGTGATAATAATTTCGAAGTTGAAACTTCTGCATACTTGTTTAACTTATTTAATTTACTTAAGTTGAATTTTAAGTTGACTCCATATTATGGAAATGTTTTACATATTACGATATAATTTTTTCGTTTTATGAAAATTTTTGTTGCCTTATATTGACCTGCCCTCCACGTTTATTGGCTTTTTATTAATATTGACAGTTTTCATTCTTGGGGTGACACCACATATCCGCCTCGGGTGCCACCCATGCTAGCTATGCCACTGTGTGCTTGTGTGAACGCAGTGAGACTCAAAATCAGTGTATTACACATGAAGGAAAAGGGTTGCAAATTAGCGTGGTAGAAATAGTCACATCAAACTTATATGCCATTATTCAAATTTTAATTAGTGCATTGTTGTTTTATGTGGTTTAGTCGCTATCAGCAATAATTTATTGTTGGAAAATATGACAACAGCCAATGGTCACAAAGTTCCTGATAGCACAACTGATGATTTATTGATAAGAAATAAAAATCTTTGAAGATAAATTCACATAACCAATCATGAAAGGTTGTATTCCAGGTACGATAATATTCGTTCAATGAGTTACTATTCCACAAATCTCTATAAACAAAACAGTCGATCTCCGAATTTTAGCAATTCGGCGTGCATGTTCATCCATGCGGGTAGCAACGTGTAAAATCCATACAAATATATAACTGCAATTGTTGAGGTAATTCTAAATAGAATTGTTAACAGAGTTATGAACGTCATTTCTGTCTTTCCAAAGTCGATGCAATATCCTTCTCGAAAGTGATCGAAAACCAACGAGCACCTGTATATTATTGCTACGAACTCCGTTAAGTATTGTGCAACTATTACCCAATTAATTTGCTTATTTCTTGGATAGCCATCACGAAAAATCAAGGTTGGTCGAACATAAAATATAAATATTTCAAAAACATAGGTTCACATTGACGATCAGTTTTCTCCGTATTTCCCACTACTCCACTGGCGTTTGTTCGCATAAATGCATAACTTTTCATCAACAGTCTGATTATTTCCATCAATAAGGCCATTTATTATTGGAATCTAAATTTATGTAGCGGAAAGTATATCAATTGATGACCACGAATGGCGTAAGCGAAACAAAACATTTATGAAAGTCCCAGGCAACGAAAATTTGAGGTATGTGGTACAATAGTGAATCTACCAATCAGGGAACTTCACAACTGCGCCGTTGAGCGTCAAGTTACTTCGTTACAGTTGGGAGGTCTGTTCACAAATTCTATTTACAATGGCCGTATTTTGGCCACTGGGCGATTCCTAGTTAGTTTTAATTAATTTAAATTTTTGAGGTTTATGGAAAATTGATTTTTAAATTAATTAATTTTAAGTTTATTGTATATATTTTTCTAAATTTTATTAAAATTCTCGAAGCTCCAACATAAACACTGTAAAAGAATGGCGCTATTCAACGCTTTTATCACTGCTTGACTCGATGCTTGACTCGTTTATCGAAGCTTCAACATAAAGGTACCCTAAATTAACAGGAGAATTTGATAAAACTAAAGGAACAGCTATATTGGAAAGTTTAGCAATTGTGTTTTTATTTTTTAATAGTGTTATTAATTAAATAATATGCGGATAGGCCATTTTTGTTAAGAATCGATTTTAATAAATGAAAGTTTTTTGAATGGAAAATTTTATCTGATAAAATCATAATTTTCTCTGTTAAAAGAAAGGGAGACAAGAATTAAAATTTAGGTAGTGTCCAGACCAAGTTTGTTTATGATACCAATCTGTTGCTAAAGAACCATCTGGATGCTACTAAAGAACCATCTGGAACTAAAACATCTAAAAATGGTAATTGATTTTGATTTTCCAACTCTATTGTGAACTTTAGCCGATCATTAAATAAGTTAAATGCATTTAACAATTCATTTACATTATCTTTGTGGATAATTGTAAAAATGTCATCTACCATATTGTAATGAAGCGCTTTCTCATTGGCGAACCAATGAGAATGACATAGCAGGAAGCGTACCTAGCGAGATTAATTTTCTTGCCCCAAGCTAGCTTCAGCCCATGGGAACGATAAAGAAACCCTGCTACTTCAGCACAAATACAGAAATGTACGCTATTTACGAATCTTTGCAGAAATGGAACGAAATACAAGTGGAAAAATGGAGACTCTGGCGACCCCTGTTGCGAAAGACCCACGATCAACACGCCCAACCCCTACAATCACTCTCAGACGCCCACACACTCACACTTCACGCATACTAACATTCGCCCACACATTCTCACTTCACACATACCAACAGTCACCCGGACATCCAATCACTGCCACGCCCTCTTCACACCCATTCACACGTTGATCAAAAAAAAAATTTAAACAAAATAAGGGTACTCACCCCATGAATAAATCCTGTCCTCCTATTCCGATTTCATCAGCCCTCCATCAGTACGTTATTCAGGTTTGAAATATCTCGAAAATTATATCAAAAATGTTGAACAACGTCGTATGCAAAACGTGATATAAAATGTTAACTAATTTGGTAGTCACAATCGTTGAACAAATTTGTAATCCAGATCGTTGAGCAAATTGGTCATCAAAATCGTTGAATAAATTTGGTAACAAGGAACGGTGAATAAGTTTGCAAACAAAATCGTTGGATAAACTGGTTATCAAAAGGTTGAACAAGTTTGCAAACAAAATCGTTGAATAAAGTAGTTATCCAAAATTATTAAATAAATTTGGTATCAAAATTGTTGAATAAATGTGTTAGCAAAAACGTTGAATATATTTGCAATCAAAATCGCTGAATAAAGTAGTTATCAAAATGGTTGAATAAATTTGATATCACAATTGTTGAATAAACGTGTTAGCAAAAACGTTGAATATATTTGCAATCAAAATCGTTGAATAAATAATCGTTGGTTAATTTGGTTGAATAAAACGGTAATTAGAATCGTTAAATGATAATATTGTTGAATCAAAATGATAAGCAGAAACGTTGTATCTGGTTGCGAACATAAGCGCCGAATCTATGTATAATCACAGGTAAGTATGGTAACAATTATAGCAATTACAGCCGAATACGTTGACATGTAGTGGTGGCAGGATGCGTTGCAATAAAAAAAAAGAATGTAATAAATTATACCAATACTAGTCCAATCACTTGCTGAAATCGAACGGTAATAATTCGTATCTCTGATTGTGGAGCAATACGTTGTAAGGTAAGTGGTGCCGTATGAAATGAAATCCAAAAAAGGTAATAAATGGTATTAATACCAGTTAAATTATTCGTAGAAGCAGAACTGTAACAATTTTGCATCAATGATGGTGAAGCGATACGGTAAAAGGCAGTTGTTGACGTATGCGTTGAAATCCAATAAGGGTAATAAATTGTACCAATACCAGTTAAATTAGTCGTGGATGTAGAACTGTAATAACTTTGTATCAATGATGGTGGAGCAATACGGTAAAAGGTAATTGTTGACGTATGCGTTGAAATCCAAAAAAAATGGTAATAAATTGTAGCAATACCAGTTAAATTATTCGTAGATGTAGAACTGTAATAATTTTGTATCAATGGTGGTAAAGCAATACGGTAAAAGGTAATTGTTGACGTATGCGTTGAAATCCAGAAGATGTAATAAATTGTACCACTACTAGTTAAATGATTTGTTGAACAAAATTGAAAATATGTAAAATATGCGGCCGTAATAGCAAAAATTATGTATAACCGTTGCGCTATTAAGTTCCGTAATTTATCAAATTAATACTTGGATTCCTTATCCTTCAATCCTATCCTTCCCACAAATTTCACACCAAATGTTGAGCCCGGCAACATTGGAAGGTAATATAAACAAGCACCAAAATTGTCTCACTCCACACAAACACCATCAACCAACATTAATTTTTTTGGTGTATAATAATGAAATTGCTTTATTCAAATTGCATAGTAACAATCAATTTAATTAGAAATATATATAAACAGTACCTGTTATTTATTTTCATTAAACTTTAAATTAATTTTTTTGCACATTCAACCAAAAAAAAATATGAATACGCATAATAAAATTCCTAAACACATTAGATATTAATTAAGAACTACATATAGCACCGTAAAATTAACATTTTAAAATTAATTTAATTTAAATATATTAGAAACCAGAATTGGACGGACTGAAACTAATTTTATACATGCACTCGCGATATTTTCTGTTTAAAAAAAAAATGCACAATTATTTTTATTTTATAACATGGACCGACACGTTTTTAAATTAGACTCACAGATGTCAAACGACAGAGTGAAAGAGTACTAGCCGCGCGAGTACTATGTGAATCGCTAAATTGAACTAAGAGACAGTATGACCGACAAGGTCATAATTTTTTTGTTGTTTTTACGGCACAAAACATATAAGTAATTTTTTTTTTTTGTTTTAAATTTGGTTTTAAACAACACAAAACATATAAACTTTTTTTTTCTAAATTGAACCACGACGATTGTATTAATTAAGAGAATTGAACTAATTGAACTCGATTTTGTAATTCACGAGAATGAATGACAAGACATAAGAGACCAAATCAATTTACAGTGGCTTATTATATAGCCAAACTTTTAGTCTCGCAATAACTCGAATACAGTGTTTAGATGTGAGATAATTAATTTACATCAGATTTTCAAATTGTTGGGAACTTTTTATAGTTACACAAAACCGTTTGCTATTTGATATTATTGCAAAAAATAAAGTTGCGACACAAGATATTTCCGACACATCAATAACATTTACCATTGAATCTAAAATGAATTGAATGCAAGTTCGATCGATGTTATGATGTTTAGGCATTACGAAAATACAATCTACTATATCAGCACCGTGAAGTTTAGTTCAATAACGGAAAAATGGTTGGAAACAAAATATTATATTCATACACAGATAAATCAAATGTTTAACAAAGCAAAATAGTAATTCTTTGTACGTTGACGACTGGAAAAATACGCACAGCTGTTATGAGGTTTGAAAATTTCGTTGTTTCATTACGGTTGGTGTTTAGAAAATTCAAACTCAAGTAGTATAGTGAGAACAATCGAATGGAAGCATAGCGCGCGTCAATTTTAGGGTGTTGTAAGATTAAATTTTAATGTTTATATGGGTGATAATTAAAGCAAATTATTAATTAATTCAAATTAACCACTATTATGTTATATTAATTAATAAATAAAATCAGGGTAACTAGTGCAATTTTCTTTCTCACATACGTTTGTCCAGCTATTGAAAATTTAGTCGGATAAAAAAAAAACAAATAAGGAAACTATTGGTTAAGGGAACTATAGAAATATGGTTATGGAAGGTGAATGGATGGTAAACTAGTATGAGCGGTACTTGTTAATAAGAAAAATGAAAATAAGAAATCTGAGACTATAATACACTGGGTTTACGCATTCTTCCAGGCTATCCATTACAGAACAAGTCCTTTTTGGAAGAAAAACTCTCGTCCAAAAAGAAGTTGAAAAAGGCATAGACTGGTCGCAAATAGACCTTGTCTATCCATATTAGTATGGTGAGGCACTTCAATGTTCCACAGATCAGTAATCAAATCGATCGGTATTACACACCCAGTCTTAGCAGAAACAAAGTAACAAAGTATCTAGGATTATACAAAAAAACTTTTGGAGGGGTATCGATAAAAACGGTATGCTACTCTATTGCAAGCGATGGATAACTAAAATCTTCCAGACCCAATTTCGGGCAGATCTGGGGGTTCCCGAGACTCTAAAGTCAAAAAAAAATATCCTTCAATGCTACAAGACCGAAAAGTAAAACATCATTGGACCGACTCCTTTAATGAAATACCCGACACAACTCCGCCTTTACGTTATGCAGGCTCGCAACCCACACCTGAACTACCACGAGTCTCATACTTTACCGACTGAGCTAGCCGGGCCATACTGTTGTACGCTTCCGTCCAAGTGACTCGGAAGGTTGTTCGTATAGTTTCAAGGTAACCACCTGAACCAAATTCAAATACGTTCCATCTCGCAATTAGCACTTGCAAATAGTCAAAACACAAAAAAAAATTTGAAACAAGACCTGAACACCAAAGTTGATACACACTCACTGAACTGTGAAGTCAAGACGAAACCACCCTCACACTTTATGGTCGTCAATAATCTTGACCTACAATGGCTGTGAAACACAAGCGAAAGTTATTAGCATACTGACAAAAAAGTTCAAGTAATACCGATGTTAGGCGCGAATGTCCTTGGAATGATAAACACCTCTACGTTTAGAAACCAGGTCTTCCAGTTCGTAAGCAGCGCTACCTACCAACCTTATTACTCTGGTCTCAATAAACTTCTGTGCAAGTTTAGCAGATAATTTCTTACCGGCATCACTTAAAATAAAGTTCCTTCGGAACACCGTAACACCTGGTTTAAACAAAGTTACTCGAGCTCGTAAATTGTATCTTTCAGCACTCTTGACAAATGCTTCGGCAGTTAAATCCAGAATTCGAGTCCGAATCTTATTGAGGTAATCAGGACGCAGAATTGTTTCACCTGGGTCATGTAGACTATTCAGTCGTCTCAGCAATTCATAAGACGAACCATGAGTCACCATAGGTATTCCAAACATTGCGAAATAAGGGGAGCATTTAAGAGTTTGGTGAAGAGAACAACGTAGTGCACAAGCGATCTCGCTCAAGTGCAGATCCCATTTAGAATGCTCCTCCTTCAGGTAGGCTCGAATACCAGATAAAACACTTCTATTTACCCGTTCAGAAGCATTAGCTTGAGGTGAATATAAGGCCAATAAGGTGTGTTTCACTCCGTGCTTCGCCAAGAAGTCTTCAAACAATTTAGATTTGAATTGGGTCCCATTATCGGACACTACTACCTCTGGACAACAAAACACTACTACCTCTGGACAACGTGAAAGACATTGGTAGCCAATAGGTGACAAATTGGTTCAGCAGTTAGTTTCCGTAAAGGAAATAAAAATGGATATTTAGTAACATGATCTAATACTACGAGAATAGCGATATTCCCGGCCTTTGAACGAGGATAAGGGCCAAGAATATCGATATATAATCGCTGACCAATTCGTTCTGTTTTCATCTGAGACACCATGGGAGCACGAAGTGGAACATTCGTCGCTTTGATTTCTTTACAGGTCTTACAATTTCCTAGGTAGGATTTAACCTGGGTGTACATACGAGGCCAATAGTAAAATTTACGAATATTAAACAGGGTTTTTGCTAGAACTCCATGAGATGAGGTAGGAAGATTGTGTGCCCTTGCAATACACTCGTCAGGGTATTCCTCAGGTAACCACAATTTTCAAACCTCACCCTCTGAAGGAATGTCAAGATCCAGACAAGCCAATCGTTTATAAACCCGACCAGAAATTACTTTCAGATCAGGCAATGTACCGTCTGCTTCGGTAACCAGATTTACCAACTCCAAATATCGAGAAGTGTTAAAGAAAGGGGAATTAAGATCTAATTCAGGCACTGGACATAATTCAGAAATGACGTCAACAGAGTCACGTCTTGATAGAGTGTCTGGAACTATGTTTAAATTTCCTTTTCGGTACTCAATATCAAAGACATAACCCTGCAATTTCAAGCTCCAACGAGCCAATCGACCAGAAAGGTCTTTTTGTTGCATTAACCATTTTAATGAAGCATGGTCAGTTATGATCTTAAAAGCCTGACCCTCGACATACGCTCTAAATTTCTTTACTCCCAGTACGGCGGCTAGACACTCTTTCTCACTAGTTGAGTAATTGCGTTGCGCAGAATTTAGTTTCTTGGACATGTACGCTATGGGATGTTCCATACCGTCCATGTCACACTGCAGTAATACACAGCCTATACCGTCATTACTAGCGTCGCACTGGAGAGTAAAGGGTTTAGTATAGTCGGGGTTTATGAGGACTGGTGCTGATATGAGAGCATTTTTGAGATTTATAAATGCTATTTCAGCTTCTGGTGTCCATACGAATTTATTAGAATTTTTCTTCAACAAATCTGATATTGGGGAGGACATAGCAGAGAAGTCAGATATAAAACGGCGATAATAACCCGCCATACCCAGGAAACGTCGAATTTGTTTGGACGTACGCGGTGTAGGAAAGTCAGAAATAGCTAGAGTTTTATCAGAATCAATTTTCATCGTACCACCTCCCACAACATATCCCAAATATTTTACCTCCGGCAGGAGAAACCTACTTTTTTCCACGTTTATCGTCAAGTTCGCACGTCTGAGACACTGGGAGATATCTTCTAACAGTTTCAGATAGGCCTCAAAGGTATCTGTAACTATTAGAAGATCATCCAAGTATACGAAGACGCACGACTTGAGATGTGGAGGAACTACTTGGTCCATCAATTTAGTCATCGTTTGCGGCGCATTGCACAGTCCGAAAGGCATTCTTACGAACTGATACAATGGCCGCCCAGGGACCGTAAAAGCAGTTTTCTCTTGGGAGTGTTTTTCTAGAGGTATCTGCCAGAAAGCGTCTTTCAGATCCAAACTGGAAATGAAATTACTCTGTGGCAGACGACTCAAGATTCCATCTATCTGTGGAAGGGGGTAAGCATCCTTTTTAGTAACTGTATTGACCTTTCTACTATCCAAACAAAGACGATTCTTCCCAGGTTTGCGAATTAAGACCACTGGACTCGACCAAGGACTGTTAGAAACCTCTATAATACCCAGAGATAACATTCTATCCAGCTCTTCTCCCATCAGTTTCTCAATGGCGGGCGATATTGGGTAGTGACGTTGTTTGATGGGAGCTGCAGTCCCCACATCAATCACATGTTCTATCAAATGTGTTCGACCCCGACCCATTTTTGAAAATGAAGGTAGGAGTTGGATAGTGTTTTGTAAGCGTTCCTGTTTGTCCATAGACAATTCTGAAATTCCTGACTCCGTAGTCGAAAAGGTAGGTAAGCTAAATATTGGGTTAAACAAGCCAAAAGCATTAAAGAAATCTATACCTAGATATAGATTTTGAGTTAAAGACGGGATAACGAAGACGTCCAGGATTCTGACTTGGTTCATAAATGAGATCTTTGTTTTTACAAACCCCAAGATCTTCTGTCTTTGGCCATCGGCAGTACGAACTACTGCAGATGAGTAAGTCAAAAGGTCTGGAGTTTGCACGATCTCTTTAGCAAAATCACCACCAATTACAGTCAAGGACGCTCCACTATCCAACAGTCCAGTATGTTGTTTACCCAATATTGACACGGTAGCATAAGATCTCACATCGTTGGCCAATTTCACAATAGAGGAAATGGTTTTGGATTTAAACATTCGTCGTTGTTGCCAGTAAATGCGAGAACGGAGTGCAGAGCGCGTTGTTGGTTTCAAGCAGGATAACGAATCGACAAAAATGTTTGAGCGCACCTTCAAGTACTCATTTAATCGTTGTTGGAAAGATTTGGTTTTGGTCCATAATGGAGGTGGTTCAGTATGATCGGGTGTTCGTTTCAATAATTTCACATTAATATCATGGGTGGATACCAGTGTATCAGAAGTAGTATTCAACGGGTGTTCTACAAAAGTGGATGTTGAAGCTCGGTTCAACAGTGTATCATGTACTAGTAGGTTATGGGGATTGGTAGATGAAATATCTGAAGAATCAGGAGACAAATTAATTTTGGTCCCAGATGAATCTAAGACAGGTCCTGGGAGCGAGAAAAGGTGTTGGGATTCTGGCCCCCCTTCGGTTTCCCCGACAATTTTCACAGTTCGGACATAATACATCGTCCTTTCCACATCCCCAACAAAACAATCGCTGTGGTTCACGACAATCGTGCCATCGATGACCAGGTCGTTTACAGTTCCAACGAATAGTGGAACTGGTTATTCGTTTCAGATTAGGGGCGGGCTGTATTGCTGCGAGTTCGTTGGAAGTAATTGGTAACGATTCAGTTGGCAATTCGCTAATTTGAATTTGTGAGAATTCCCGATCTAAATCCACCTCAGACACCGGTCTAGATGGTCTAATATTATAATCTCGCGGTCTGGTTATTGACTCGGCCCATAATTTTTCGCGATCACGGCAGAGCTGGCGCAGATGTTCCAGTCCATAAATGGTAACATATAGCAGCTCCCTTCTAATTTCCAATCGTAAGTTGTTGCGAATCAAGGAGAACAACTCCACATCCGGCATCGGTACTCGTAGTTTATCAGCCAGTCGATAAATTGATTGTAATAATTCGTCAAACAATTCGGTGGGACGCTGTTTCCTGGCCCTCATCCGCTCCTTTACCTCTTCGTCCGTCTGCCTGTCCTGAAATTCTATTCGCAGAGCATGACACAAGTCAGTCCAAATAAGCTGTCGGTTCTGGCGAAAATATCTCTAGAACCAATCAGCAGCTCGATCGGTGAGTAACAGATACAGACAGCGGGTGACAATAGTAAAATCGCTATTTAAACACATCTCTGTCAGCCGCTCTATTCTGAAGATGAACGCTTCAACATCTAGACCATCGGGTCTACCTGAGAACGTTACATTCCAATTTCTAATGGTTGTAGAGTGCTGTTCGAGATGTGTTCGTGTTCTAGCTGGAGCAAGAGCAGGAGGGGGCTCAGCAAACACTGGTAGTACTGGTACATTATTTCGCCCAAACGCATTCACTGGTGTATAATTCCCGGAATGAACCGACGGATGGCGCGGTGTGGTGGGTGATACTGCATTATGTGCTAGGGGTAACAACACTTCAGGTGCCGGAGCACGTGATTGCATCATTGAGTGATTAATCCTCGAAATTTCCTGATCGATATGAGCATTTACAGCTTCCTGAAAACCATGATCTTCCGCTGCCGCGGCACCATGTATGGGAGATTGTTGAGCTATATTCACTCGCACTTCCTCGGCGAGTCGAGATGGTGGAAGACGGTTTGCCAGGGGAGTGGACGAGGGTTGATTTCCGGTACTGGAACGACGTTGCCAACCTGCGGTAATAGAGCGAGTCACAGGTCGCGGTGGGGGTGGCACTATGGTATAGTTATTTTTATCCATCCCTCGAGGCAACCTCTGTAATTCTGCACGCTCACAAGCGGCTCGACAAATTGGGCAGGTGCGATTCTGCAACAACCAGTCGTTGAGGCAGATGTCATGAAAGAGGTGGTTACACCGAGTGAGAAGTTTTACGACGGCCGGCACTATTTCGTGTTGACAAACAGCACAAGAGCTGGACCTATCCAGAACGTCAATCTTATCAGTGGCAGACATTATGAATACTCAAACCGCCGCACAGGACCAGACCAATAAATGCACGTATATGGAGAGCGAAACGAAAATTGTTACACTATCGATGCGAACGTTGAATCCAAATAAACAATTTAATTATTAACAGAAAAGATTACTTTATTACAATATTTGATTACTTTGAATATTTTAGAGCAGAATTTAAAAAAAAATTGTATGGAAATTTAGTTATTCAAACCTCAAACAGCTGCGCGATATCTGACCAATTCGTCAGATGTATGGAGTAAGAAACTTGTAAAACGGGCTAACGCCGAGGTTAATCAAGAATGAAAATATCTATTACTAATTAAGTGGTTGAAGTGTGAACAATCAGGGGTAAAAACTTGAACTTTGAGATTAAATAGGTATACTACAACTATGGTAGAAGATGAGAACAAAAGAAAATATACAGACCCAATTCCGCGCAGGTCTGACGGATCCCGATACTCAAAACTGAGTAACAAACAAAAAAAATATATAGAAGTGCGGCAAGCCTACCGGTTCGGCAAGAAAATACTTAAAATTAACAAAATTGAATCTTGCATGTACAAGAAAAAAAAATTATATATATAAAAATTTAACCTAACATGCAGGAATATAATTTAAGGAAATCTCTAAGCTACTTAAATTAATATTTACAAATTAATACTGCTGCCGTGGACCTCTATCTGGATTATGGTATATGTAAGATTTGTCCTTTGATTTGACTTTATGTATATTTTATCCTTTTGTTAATTTGTTAAGTATAATTTATCCTTTTGTTATTTTGTTAAGTATAATTTATCCTTTTGTTATTTTGTTAAGTATAATTTTCGTGTTGGTATCTAAAATTGTGATAGAGAAAAAAAAACAATAAGTACATGATTTTATCAGCAGTTTTATTCATGTACTAATAAATATTTATTCATTTATTTATTAATAAATATTTATTTATTTATTTAATATATTTATTTATTTATTTATTTAATATATTTATTTATTTATTTATTTACTATATTTATTTATTTACTGACGACGGACGGACGGACTAATCGAGGGGGGGAGATCACCACACATGGGGTTGGAAGTGGTGATCGCCGGTCTTTCATTAATATTTTGTTGTTTTTATTTTGTTTTGGGACCAAAGAAAAATTTAAAATAACCTACGTTAAAGGATGGGAAATCAGAAAGGAAGAGGGAAGAAGAGGGGATGTAAAAGGATGGGAAAAGGTAGGGTGGGAAAGGAATAAGGTGGGGTATGTGCTGATGGGATCTCACCCAGCTGACAAGTGCTGACGGGATGGCCAGAAGATAAATCCTCTGGACCACCATTCGATCACCAACACCTGCCAACTGCGATCCACACCACCAACACATACGGGTGAGGTGCTATGACCTGAGTGGATCCAGTCAACCACGGCATAAAAGCTGAGCGGACATCTTCCCTCAGTAGCTGATCGGGCTACTTTGGAAAATGTCCCTCAGTATTATCCATGGGGGACCGAACCACTCCGGCCATAGGAAACCAATATTGTCGGAAGGGGACTCTAACGATTAGACAATATCAGTTCGGACTGGACTCTGAGGACACCACGAACCCGAAGCCTGACCAGGTGACCAGACTCGGACGAGAATTGGCGTATACACCAATACACGTCAGTCTAGGTCTGGCACCTGAATCACCTTCGGCCCTCGTGACATCGCCAGAAACCCAGCCCGTAACTAGGGTCCGTGGGGTTGTAATGCCCATTGGGAATACTTCCTAAGAAATATTCCCACCCGTGCGTTAACAAAAAAAAGACAATATGAGAAACATTGCTGGAGGCGTAGGGACGCAACTCCCCATCAAAGAAAAGTCTGAGGGATCTCAGACTTCCTTTGCTCCTGCGCGTTTGAAGCAGGGAATTGCTTCCACGCCGCCAGAGCCTCTAACTATTGTAGGGTGGAAATGAAAATTTTAGAAGAAAAATTTTTAAAAAAAAATTTTCAAAATTTTTGAAGTTATGGAGGGACTCCTCCAGAGTCCTACATTGCTGTAGGGACCCTTAGAGAAGCCCTACGTTGGGCGCCAATTTGTAATGAAGCGCTTTTTCATTGGCGAATCAATGAGAATGACATAGCAGGAAGCGTACCTAGCGAGATTAATTTTCTTGCCCCAAGCTAGCTTCAGCCCATGGGAACGATAAAGAAACCCTGCTACTTCAGCACAAATACAGAAATGTACGCTATTTACGAATCTTTGCAGAAATGGAACGAAATACAAGTGGAAAAATGGAGACTCTGGCGACCCCTGTTGCGAAAGACCCACGATCAACACGCCCAACCCCTACAATCACTCTCAGACGCCCACACACTCACACTTCACGCATACTAACATTCACCCACACATTCTCACTTCACACATACCAACAGTCACCCGGACATCCAATCACTGACACGCCCTCTTCACACCCATTCACACCCCTACGTTGATCAAAAAAAAAATTTAAACAAAATAAGGGTACTCACACCATGAATAAATCCTGTCCTCCTATTCCGATTCCATCAGCCCTCCATCAGTACGTTATTCAGGTTTGAAATATCTCGAAAATTATATCAAAAATGTTGAACAACGTCGTATGCAAAACGTGATATAAAATGTTAACTAATTTGGTAGTCACAATCGTTGAACAAATTTGTAATCCAGATCGTTGAGTAAATTGGTCATCAAAATCGTTGAATAAATTTGGTAACAAGGAACGGTGAATAAGTTTGCAAACAAAATCGTTGGATAAACTGGTTATCAAAAAGTTGAACAAGTTTGCAAACAAAATCGTTGAATAAAGTAGTTATCCAAAATTATTAAATAAATTTGGTATCAAAATTGTTGAATAAATGTGTTAGCAAAAACGTTGAATATATTTGCAATCAAAATCGCTGAATAAAGTAGTTATCAAAATGGTTGAATAAATTTGATATCACAATTGTTGAATAAACGTGTTAGCAAAAACGTTGAATATATTTGCAATCAAAATCGTTGAATAAATAATCGTTGGTTAATTTGGTTGAATAAAACGGTAACTAGAATCGTTGAATGATAATATTGTTGAATCAAAATGATAAGCAGAAACGTTGTATCTGGTTGCGAACATAAGCGCCGAATCTATGTATAATCACAGGTAAGTATGGTAACAATTATAGCAATTACAGCCGAATACGTTGACATGTAGTGGTGGCAGGATGCGTTGCAATAAAAAAAAAGAATGTAATAAATTATACCAATACTAGTCCAATCACTTGCTGAAATCGAACGGTAATAATTCGTATCACTGATTGTGGAGCAATACGTTGTAAGGTAAGTGATGCCGTATGAAATGAAATCCAAAAAAGGTAATAAATGGTACCAATACCAGTTAAATTATTCGTAGAAGCAGAACTGTAACAATTTTGCATCAATGATGGTGAAGCGATACGGTAAAAGGCAGTTGTTGACGTATGCGTTGAAATCCAATAAGGGTAATAAATTGTACCAATACCAGTTAAATTAGTCGTGGATGTAGAACTGTAATAACTTTGTATCAATGATGGTGGAGCAATACGGTAAAAGGTAATTGTTGACGTATGCGTTGAAATCCAAAAAAAATGGTAATAAATTGTAGCAATACCAGTTAAATTATTCGTAGATGTAGAACTGTAATAATTTTGTATCAATGGTGGTAAAGCAATACGGTAAAAGGTAATTGTTGACGTATGCGTTGAAATCCAGAAGATGTAATAAATTGTACCACTACTAGTTAAATGATTTGTTGAACAAAATTGAAAATATGTAAAATATGCGGCCGTAATAGCAAAAATTATGTATAACCGTTGCGCTATTAAGTTCCGTAATTTATCAAATTAATACTTGGATTCCTTATCCTTCAATCCTATCCTTCCCACAAATTTCACACCAAATGTTGAGCCCGGCAACATTGGAAGGTAATATAAACAAGCACCAAATTGTCTCACTCCACACAAACACCATCAACCAACATTAATTTTTTTGGTGTATAATAATGAAATTGCTTTATTCAAATTGCATAGTAACAATCAATTTAATTAGAAATATATATAAACAGTACCTGTTATTTATTTTCATTAAACTTTAAATTAATTTTTTTGCACATTCAACCAAAAAAAAATATGAATACGCATAATAAAATTCCTAAACACATTAGATATTAATTAAGAACTACATATAGCACCGTAATATTAACATTTTAAAACTAATTTAATTTAAATATATTAGAAACCAGAATTGGACGGACTGAAACTAATTTTATACATGCACTCGCGATATTTTCTGTTTAAAAAAAAAATGCACAATTATTTTTATTTTATAACATGGACCGACACGTTTTTAAATGAGACTCACAGATGTCAAACGACAGAGTGAAAGAGTACTAGCCGCGCGAGTACTATGTGAATCGCTAAATTGAACTAAGAGACAGTATGACCGACAAGGTCATAATTTTTTTGTTGTTTTTACGGCACAAAACATATAAGTAATTTTTTTTTTGTTTTAAATTTGGTTTTAAACAACACAAAACATATAAACTTTTTTTTTCTAAATTGAACCACGACGATTGTATTAATTAAGAGAATTGAACTAATTGAACTCGATTTTGTAATTCACGAGAATGAATGACAAGACATAAGAGACCAAATCAATTTACAGTGGCTTATTATATAGCCAAACTTTTAGTCTCGCAATAACTCGAATACAGTGTTTAGATGTGAGATAATTAATTTACATCAGATTTTCAAATTGTTGGGAACTTTTTATAGTTACACAAAACCGTTTGCTATTTGATATTATTGCAAAAAATAAGGTTGCGACACAAGATATTTCCGACACATCAATAACATTTACCATTGAATCTAAAATGAATTGAATGCAAGTTCGATCGATGTTATGATGTTTAGGCATTATGAAAATACAATCTACTATATCAGCACCGTGAAGTTCAGTTCAATAACGGAAAAATGGTTGGAAACAAAATATTATATTCATACACAGATAAATCAAATGTTTAACAAAGCAAAATAGTAATTCTTTGTACGTTGACGACTGGAAAAATACGCACAGCTGTTATGAGGTTTGAAAATTTCGTTGTTTCATTACGGTTGGTGTTTAGAAAATTCAAACTCAAGTAGTATAGTGAGAACAATCGAATGAAAGCATAGAGTGCGTCAATTTTAGGGTGTTGTAAGATTAAATTTTAATGTTTGTATGGGTGATAATTAAAGCAAATTATTAATTAATTCAAATTAACCACTATTATGTTATATTAATTAATAAATAAAATCAGGGTAACTAGTGCAATTTTCTTTCTCACATACGTTTGTCCAGCTATTGAAAATTTAGTCGGATAAAAAAAAAACAAATAAGGAAACTATTGGTTAAGGGAACTATAGAAATATGGTTACGGAAGGTGAATGGATGGTAAACTAGTATGAGCGGTACTTGTTAATAAGAAAAATGAAAACTAAGAAATCTGAGACTATAATACACTGGGTTTACGCATTCTTCCAGGCTATCCATTACAATATTTGAGATAAATAACGGGGGTAAAATTTAGAGAACTTAAGTTGACTTAAGTTGACTTGAGAAACTTAAGTTGAAGATAAACTTAAAACTTTATCTTCAACAAATTCCATAACAAAATTAGCAATAGTCGGACTTACAGGAGAGTCAAAAATCTGTTTATCTTTTTTCTCTTAATTGCTTGTTATAATCTACCATATTAAGAAATAACTTCTCAGATTAAGAAACATATATCCGTTGTTTACAAATTACAGATATTGAATTCTTCTATTAAGAATTCCTACATTGTTTTCTTATTTTCAGAATGTATAGTAACTCAAAACACAATTTTTCCTGAAATTAAATTTTTCATTTTCTTAAACTAGGAAATTGTTTCTCAAATTCTAAAACTCTTGGTGTTTTTAACTAAAACTACGTAGAAAGTATAAATTAACCGTTTTCTGGTGGACAAAATTCTTAGACGGATATTGTTTTTGGTTAATTATTATGTTAATTAAGAAATATTTTAAGATGTTTGAGAAAAAAATCTAAATATGAAGAAATTATTAATTTAAATTAAGAAAATTTTTGTCACGTAATAATGAGAATTGAATTTCTTTAATACAAGAGTAAATTTTTTTTTCTGTGTAGGATTGGTTGGTTTGAGCATGTTTTACGAGCCGATTCACAATATGGACTGATTAAAACAATGTACGTTAGTACCCCAGAGCGTGGGCGACCGCGAAATAGACCACGACTACAATGGGAGACGGACGTAATGAACGACCACGAAAAAATCGGTTGCCATGGTAATTACACCGCTGTTGCGAATGACTGTGGTGAATATTCGAAACTGATTAGCTAGGCAACGCTCCTATATGGGCCATGAACGAAGAATGTTATTAGTACTGATTGACTCGATGCTAGACTCGTTTATCAAAGCTTCAACATAAACGGATCCTCACACATTTTTTTCTGTAGTGTCCTAGTAAGAAATTTTTTTCGTCGAGTAACGTTAGTGTTTTATTTTATCCAATAACCCTATAAAAAATGGTACAAACAAGTAGAATGATATAAATTTATGTTTTTATTTTTTAAATACAATTACAGTATGAATTTAATTGACACATTGTACAGCATGCAGCTTTGTATTTGATCCAATAACTCGAAAATATTGTTCAGCATTTATTGAACATCCCCAAAGCTGCTGTGGTAATAGTTTTGAGTATTCAGAGATCACAGTTAACTTAGCAGTCAGAGCAGGTACTGTTGTATTTCTAAAGGTCTCATCAATGACGTTTATTTCAGGATCAACAATATTTGACAATGTTTCGTAATTAACTACAGGATTCCACTCTGATACACGTTGTAACACTAAGTTTTGAAATGACAAAGCAGTCCGTTGTGCCGCTTCCAATTCATTGTAGAAATTTAAGTTTATATAAACAATCATATCTTCTGCATATTGGGCACATTCTGATAAGTAACGGCCGATGTAATTTTTTTCTGTTTCCCAAGTCAGTGTAACATTCTCCAAACATTTTTCAGTACCCGTTTGTATTTCTAAAAATGTTTCGGTGTCATTAACAATAGCATTAAGTTTTGAAATGCCATCTAAAGTCCTAGTTAAACCATCCCGATTCATTATTTCCAAATAAATACTCAAAAGCTCTCTAGCATGGTCAAACGTTCCCTCCATAAATTTACAAATAGACTCTAGTCGATCATGAAGCTCCAAAAGATATTTTTCCAACTCATTAGCTAATGTCACCTATAAAATTAAAGAAAACAAGAATATTTTGTAAAATTCAAGAAAACATATATTCTATTTTGAAAGATTAGTATTCTGAAAGAGCTGTATGAAAACGTCAGACTAAATGAGGGTACTGCAAAATACAAATTTAAACTCTAAAGACTAAAGATTGCATAAGAAATTAAAAATACCGAACTAACAACAAATAAATAGGATATGCGAGCACTATGGCGACCCTACTTGTTGAATCTATTAAATAAAACAGAGGATGCCTACCTAGGGTGACCTAGGGTTACCTAGGTAGCCCTATAAAAACAGAAGATGCCAACCTAGGATGGAAAGCAAAATGAGGAAATCCAAGTAAAAGATATTGCGACGCTGATGCATAGGCTAACTTCACCAAGGCTCTGGAAACAAAATATTCTGGATAAATAGGAGCTTATATCCATCAAATACTTCAATTAATTTCTAATGTTATAGATTTCGCGTATAAAAACATTAAAGAAAACTGCAGTATTCCAACAGACATAAATTCTGTCGTACGAATAAAAAAAGTAAGAAGCATTTTTTACCGGAAGTGACAAACTGGAAGTTGGAATGCAAAACTGTTACAAATCACGCTCTTAGCATAGATACCAAGTTGAATCAAAACCAATTATCAGGAACTGAGGTTCCTGACCACCACTTATCCCTCTATCGCCCAAAAACTAATTAAATTTTTGTCATTCAAATCTTCATCTGTTCTAAAAGTGTAAATTATTATAAAAAATTTGTTAATGAACGAAGTTCGCATACGCGCATCAATCTTTAAAAGCAAAGTGTGAAAAGTCCGCAGTTGTATGGTGGAGCCGCCGCCTTTGTTCTCACACTAATTGAGAACCTTTTTCATAAGATTCATCGTAATCACTTTATTATTGTAGGTTGTAGTGTGCATAAACTATAAAGGCACTGAAAAAATTGAAAAAATTGCAACACAAAATTTTCAACGGAAGTGAAAAACTGGCAGTTGGAATGTTGTGAACCGTATTAAGTGCGTATGTACAAAGTTTCATCCAATTTGATTATCAGGTACAGATATTATTCAGCTTAAAAAAAGTCCGAGCGGCAGTATGTCCGCTAGAAATATGTAGATTAGATCAGAGAGTTTTGTGTACATGTAGAATCTGATGTAGCCGATTAGTTTAAACAAAACAAACTAATTATAAACAGACATCGAACAAAATTTTAAAAAGAAAATTAGGTACATTTAATCAAAACTACATCTATGCTATTTTGGAACGTTCTTACGAACAAAAAAACAAATATCGAATCTATACCACAGAAAAAATGTGTGACAATGTATGACACTACATGAAAAACACACCGCAAACCTACTCTATATCATACGTCGTTCAATTACTGCAAAATATCATAATAGTTATTTCGTTAATATTAATAGTTTCATGGTAAATGAGTCACTAAATATAAAGTCACTAAATACTAAAGTCATAAAATACCTTTCCATCTTTATTTAAATTTCTTAATCTACATCCAGATTTTAGGATAAATTTCTGATTGCAGGTAATAAAATGAAAATTAGTCGAACCCACAAAAAGTTTGGTGATAATAACTCAACACTGTAAGTCATTTAGAAAGTCATAAAATTTGTCGCTGTAAACTATTTTTGATGAGTTAAGAACTAACTCAAGTTTCGACCTTGAAAAATTTCGAATATGCGTGTTTTCTTTATGATGGCACGACTACTATGATTGTAATAGTTATTTGTTTAACTAGGCAGCAAAGTAGTAGATTGACTGCCGCGGCTGATAGTTCATAGCCGAGCGAGCGAGGCTAGGAATTCAGCCAAGGCAGTCAATCTACCTTGCTGCCGAGTTGAACATATAATTTTTTCTCCGATTAATTACAATGATATGTAATTTAATAATTATTACTTTAAAAATAAAGCAAAATTTTAAAAATGAAAAAAAACATCGATTAAAAAAATTTTTTTTTTAATCGCAATACCTGTTTATTTCTATGAAGTCTAATTATTTTGCTGCCTAGGCAGCAAAGTACTTGCTTTGCTGCCTAGGCAGGAAAAGTGCCACTTCGCTGACTGAAATAAGTCTGCAAAATTTATATTTGCTGTCTATCGGAGAAAAAATGTTTTTTTGCTTTAAAATAGTCAAAGAATGAAAAAAGGAAATGTTCAAAAAATCGTATTGTTACGAGTACAGAAAAATCTAGAAGATTACGGTCACTTCCAAGTGTAGGGAGCACCTACATCATCCCATATTACCTCATATAGATTAATATTAAGATTAAAAATGATTTCTCAAATCTGTAAATCATACATATCTACAAAACAAGAACATACATTTCATTCAGTCCATTTAGCTATACTATTCATGAAGAAATTTAAAAGTTATTATTTTTCAATTTGTGTCATGAACTAAAATGATTAAATGTGTTATTGCAATAAATTGTTTAAAAATTTCAAGTTTAAACAATTTTGTTTCAATAACATTGAAAACATTTTTTATTTTTATAAACACATAATTTGTGAAAATTGCATTATTTCCTAACGAAATATAAATATCGGAAATAATGTAAAAACAAATTATGAACTGAATTACTTCGGTCTGAAAGACCTAAGTATTACATTCATGAGCTCAAAGTCAAATTCTTACCCCCACTTTTTTTGACATTTCTCGACGTTTTAGGACCTCCTGATTCTAAAAAAGCAAAAAAAAAAAAAATGTATGTCTGTCTGCCGGCCGGCCGTCCGCCGTCATTACCTACGCTGCAGGGAAAACCGCTGGAGGGATTTCAAAAATTTTTTTTTCTAAAAATAGGTATTCACAAGGGGCAGGTCCGAAAGGACGCTGTGTTCGATAACTGTACCGGAAGTATGTCAAAAAAATCATTATGTGTGTCAAAAATAGCAAATTTTCATATTTTTGGTTAAAAAAAAGTTCATTTTAAGTGATTACGAGTAGGAACATTAAATTTGGAGAAATCTTGAGGGTAGGGATTGGTATGTGAGATCAAAAACTAGATTATTGCATTATAAGTTTGTCAAAAAAATGTTGTCAAGTGTGTCAAAAGAAAGATTTTTATTTATTTTTTTACCCAATTTTTTGGAAAAAACAAAATGGTTTGTTTGAAATGAAATTTTATTATTATTATTGAGAATTATGGCATTATAAGTTTGTCAAAAAAATGTTGTCAAGTGTGTCAAAAGATTTTTATTTAGTTTTTTACCCAATTTTTTGGAAAAAAATAAAATTGTTTGTTTGAAATGAAATTTTATTATTATTATTGAGAATTATGATGGCATTATAAGTTTGTCAAAATATGTTGTCAAGTGTGTCAAAAGAAAGGTTTTTATTTATTTTTTACCCAATTTTTTTAGAAAAAAATAAAATTAATAGTTTGTATGGCATGATATTTAATTATTATTATAGAGAATTATGGCATTATAAGTTTGTCAAAAAATAATGTCAAGTGTGTCAAAAAACGATTTCATTTATTTTTTTAGCCAATTTTTTGGAAAAAAAATGTAGCTGTTTTTATGACGTAAATGTAATTTAAAATGAAATTGGACATGGAAATTTTTGAATTTGTTATAGTTTTTGAAATATTTTTGGAATTTTGAAAAGTTTGCATTTTTGATTTTGTAATAATTTTTGTAATATTTTTAGAATTTCGGCAAAAGTTTTAATTTTTGATTGTGTAAGAATTTTTGAAATATTTTTAGAATTTTGAAAAATTTTTAATTTTTGATATTATTATAATTTTTGGAATTTTGAAAAAAGTTTCAATTTTTGATTTTGTAATAATTTTTGCAATATTTTTAGAATTTTGGAAAAGTTTGAATTTTTAAGAATTTTTGAAATATTATTGGAATTTAGAAAAAATTTAAATATTTGATTTTATTCTAATTTTTCGAATATTTTTGGAATTTTGAAAAAGTTTGATTTTATTTAATTTAACAATATTTTTGGAATTTTGATTATAATTTTCCGGCAACGTATTGATGTTTCGTGTTAGTTTTGTAATAAATTTTTAAACAGAGATAAAAAATACTTGTACTTTAACAAAGAGCTATGTTTGATATACATCGCTGTCCAAAACTAAAAAATTTGTCCTCATAAAAGTTTTTTGCCGAAAACTATATCAAAATCCTTAACGCAGACCGAAGTCTTGATATCTCAGAGCTGTGAGATTTCAGCCCCTCCATATTTTATTGTTATGTTTCAAAACATTTTTGTAAAATTTTTATTTTTTTTATTATGAAACATTTCATAAAAATGTTTTATAGATTTTGCATTTAGATGATTAATGGGATGTTTTGATATTTTAGGTAAGAAAATGGTATGATATATATATGGTAAAATATAGTTTAGGAAGATAGTATAAGATTACATTTTAGAGTAGGACTAAAGTAGAAAAGTTAGTTTTACTTCTTATAGAATGTAATATCATTTATTTTAAATAAAAGTCAGAAATAAAAAAATTAAATAAGAAGACATAAATGGATATTGTTTCAATTTGGAATCATCATCGACATATTATTTTGTGGGAGAGAAGTTAATAAGTAAAGATCAAAAGGCCTTTTCGTCTACGATCAGGAATGACCCTCACTTGGTCATCCGCTGTACTTATTGACTTCAAAACTCAATATTAACCCACAACCAGTTTATGGCGACCTAAAACAGCGAACCAACGAGAATTCTGAGAGAAGCAGCAGTTTTGATTAAAAGCAGTCACATACAGGCAGTTAAGATTAAGCTACTAGGCTAATTGCGAGGATCACTAAGAAACATTGTAAGCAGCAATAATTATGGGAAATAGTGCTCAGAAACCTGAGAAAGAAGAAGAGGTTATTATAACGAATGGAGCTGGATCTGCTACAAATTTAAATTTGGGAGCTGAAGGTGATCACACGATTAAAAAACTGGAGATAGTAGTAATAGTAGTGATAATTGTATTATTAGTTTTATTCATGTTGAATAAATTAAAAACATATGTTAATGAGAAGATAGTAAAAACCGTAATTAAGGCTAGGGCAATAGAAAATGTATGATTAATTCATTTTAATAAGAATTTGAACTATGATTAAGATAATAAAAAAAAATTTTTTACAATTAAATAATATTTTAAGAATTGTAGTTAAGAAATTTTGTAACCATTTTTTTGAGAATAGAAAATATTAATGAAAACTTTTAGTTATAGGTAAATTAGGGAATGTATAATTTTGTAGCCATTAAAAATATTTTTGAAATATATATGTAGGAATGAAAATTATCTTTAACTTTGATAAATTATGAGAATTATTTTTTGTGTGAAAGTATTTGATGGAATCACTAACCGGTGCTGAGAGCGTTATTATACAGATATCAGGGATTGAGTCAGCTTTAAGTGAAAGAAAGCTTTATACACACGAGGAAATATTGAATTTTTCTGCAAAACTCAAAAAATTACAGGAAAGATTCAGAGATTTGGGTAGGACATTGATTCTTGAATTATCTAACCAAGAATTTGAAAGATTAAAAAAACGGTTCACTACAGCTTATAAGACTGTTAAACAGTTAATCAACGAATATTCTTACGAGCTTTTAGACAAATCAATTAGTGAGGAAAAAGATAACATGTCTCTTTTCGATATTAGTTCAACGTATAAACTGATTCCTCAGTTTGAAGGGGTTAGTACAGGTTTGGAAAATTTTTTAAATCTAATAAGATTTATTCACGATACTCTGAAAGATGCCACTGAAAAAGCGAAGTTAATTGATTTCATTTTCTAGACAAAACTGTCGGAAAAGGCAAGAATTTCATTGACTTCCAGTAAGAAACCGAGTACATTAGAGGAATTTGTTGAATTATTTAGAGGAACTTTTAAGAACCGTGAGTCACCAGCAAAAATTCATGCTGAATTAGCAAATGCTAGACAAGCTAATCTGTCCGCAGACCAATATGGTCAAAAGATTGAAACTCTGATTTCTAAGTTAAACTCGATTCAGATATTGGAAAAAGGGGAAGCGAATAGGGATTTGATCGCAGATTTAAATAACCAAATAGGTTTAAATATTTTTAAAACTGGTCTTAACGAGCCGATTAAGGCTACGGTAAATGCATCTCGTCCAAAGAGTTTAAAAGATGCGATAGAATTAGCTCGAGAGGTGGATAGTCAAAACAGAGCTCAAGTATTAAATTATGGGACAAGAGTCCAGGGGCAGAATTTTAGAAATAACAGAGGATTCCATCAAAGCTTAAATAATAATAGAAATAGGAATTTTAATAACAGATATAATGGTTACAGTAATAGAAATAATAATAATAATAATTACCGTAGAAATAATAATAATGGATATAGGAATAGAAATAATAATGTAAACGGTAATAATTTTAGAAGAATAAATGTTATGAGCTCGGGAAACGACGAGCGAGTCTCCGAAGGGGTGGATTCGAGAGACTTATAGAATCTAATAATGTAAATTGTAATGAAAGAAATGTTTGTAATTCTAATAAACCACTCAAAATATGTAAATTAGATAATAGTAAATCAAATTTTGTAATGGCAAGCACTAACATAACTAGAGGAAAAATAACGTTTTTGATAGATACTGGAGCTGATATTTCGCTCATCAAGACAAATGTGGTTACAGAGGATGTAAAAATAGATGAGAAACAGTGTAAAATAATTGGTGTGACAAAGGAAGAATCATACACGTTAGGTATGACAAAGGTATTGTTAGACTTTGACGATGAGAAGATAATGCAGGTATTTCATGTAGTAGATGAAGAATTTCCAATAGGTACAGATGGGATATTAGGGAGAGACTTTTTGCAGAACAACCTATGTAAAATTGATTATGAGACATTCACGCTATCAATCTATGTGAATGGTGCAGAAATTTTAATACCTATGAGAACGAGATTACCAGAGGGTAATAGATTCAAAATACCAGCACGTATGCAGATAGTGAGAGCGGTCAACTTAAACGTATTTGAGGACAGTGTGATACTTAATGAAGAGATATCAGAAGGTGTATTTGTTGCGAATTCATTGATATCATCGAGAGGAATTACGCATGTTAGGATAATAAACACATTGGATAAGGATGTGGTAGTAGAGAATTTTTCACCGAAAGTAGCACCATTGAGTGACTATCATGTAATTAATACACTTACAATGAAGAATAATAGGACGAAAGAGGAGAGATACAGAAAATTATTGGAAGAGTTGAACATTGAAAATTTGGATAACGCAGCGAAAAACTCAATTTTAAAAATCTGTGAAGAATACGTAGATATATTTCATTTAACGGGGGATGTTTTAACAACGAATAATTTTTACAAGCAGACCATCTCGACGACAGACAAGAGTCCTGTCTACATAAAAAATTACAGATTACCACAATCTCAAGTTGAGGAGATTAACAAGCAAGTGGATAAATTAATAGAAGATAAGGTAGTTGAAACTTCGATCAGTTCTTTCAACTCACCGTTACTTCTTGTACCGAAACATGGTGATGGTTTGGAGAAAAAGTTTTGTTTGGTGGTAGACTTCAGGCAGTTAAACAAGAAGATAATGGACGACAAATTTCCTTTGACTAGATTGGATGATATATTGGACAATCTAGGAAGAGCGAAATACTTTTCAACATTGGATTTAACTAGTTCTTTTCATCAAATAGAATTAGAAAAGGAGTCGCGGCCATTAACAGCATTTTCTACTAATAAGGGGCATTACCAGTTCAAAAGTTTGCCGTTTGGTTTGAAGATATCAACGAACAGTTTTCAAAGAATGTTGTCGATAGCACTAGCTGGTCTAGAGGCTGAAGCATTCTTGTATGTAGATGACATCATTATTTTTGGATGCAGTATAAACCATCATAATGTGAATTTGATTAAGACATTCGAGAGGCTGAGAAAATATAACTTGAAATTAAATCCAATGAAGTGTAATTTCTTGAAGACAGAAGTTACATACTTGGGACATCTAATCACTAATGAAGGAATAAAAACAGATCCACGGAAATTTGAAGCAGTTAGGAATTATCCAATACCGAAAAGTGCTGATGAGACGAAGCGATTCACAGCATTCTGTAATTATTATAGAAGATTTATTCCTAATTTCGCGGAAATCGCGAAACCGTTAAACAACTTAAGCAAGAAGGATGTGACATTTGATTGGACTAAGGAATGTCAAGAAGCGTTTAGTACATTAAAGAACAAGTTGGTTAACCCACCAATTTTGAAGTATCCAAATTTTGAAGAAAAGTTTATAATAACTACGGATGCATCTAACTATGCATTAGGAGCAGTGTTATCACAGGGGGAGATAGGTAAAGATTTGCCAATTTCATATGCAAGCAGATCTTTGAATAAACATGAAATCAACAAACCAATAATAGAGAAGGAGTTATTAAGTATACACTGGGCCATTAATTTTTTTAGACCTTATGTCTATGGAAGGAAATTTTTAGTAGTGACAGACCACAGACCTTTAGTGAGTCTTTTCACACATAGGAATCCATCGTCTAAGCTAACGAGAATCAGATTGGATTTATCTGATTATGACTTTGAAATAATTTACAAGCAGGGAAAAATAAATACGAATGCAGACGCATTATCAAGAATAGAAGTAAATTCGGACACATTAAAAGCAATGATACCGACTTCCAATATAAATGCCGTAACGACGAGAGCTATGAAGAGGAAGGAAAATAAGGTTGAGGAAAACACCACAGATGTGAAGACGGAGTGCACGCTGTATTCATGGAACTGTACCTCAATATCAGAGATAAAGAATATGAGAAGATTATCTTTTGAGAATAGGAACTCACGTGAGAAAATTAAAGAAAAATGCATGGATTATAAAGAAAATAAACAAAGTTTGCGTATAATTGAATTAAGTAAGAAAATGAAAAATGGTATTCTAGTAGTATATAGTGAAAATCTGCGCAGCGCCTTAGGGACTGCATTGGAGAAGCTTATATTAGCTATGAAACGAGAAAATATAAATTATCTAGCGCTAGAGATAAATGATGATGTATTCAAACACGTAGATGTCACTGAATTTAAAGATATATTTAATAAGCTGCAGCATAAAATGAATAAAGATGAAAACAAGCAAACTAATTTGAAGATATTAATATACAGAGCTCCACAGAGAATTTTAGACAAAGGCAAAATGGAAGAATTGATAAAGATATACCACGATACACCATACACTGGAGGACACTCAGGTGTCAAGAGAACGATAAATAAATTAAAGCAGAAATATGTTTGGAAGGATATGAGTAAAATGATCAAAAGTTATGTTAGAAATTGCGAGTCATGTGCTAGGAATAAGCAAGTTAGGAATACTAAGGAAGAATTAACCATAACTGACACACCTATGTCGAGTTTTGAAACGATTTCGATGGACACAGTTGGTCCATTACGATTAACAAATAGCAATAGGTACATTTTAACAATTCAATGTGATTTGACTAAATACGTTGAGGCGATACCTATCGAGAATAAAGAGGCGAAAACTATAGCAAGAGCGTTAACTGAGAAATTCATTTTAAAGTACGGGAATTTTAAAACTTTAAAAACGGACTTGGGTACAGAGTTTGTAAATGAAATCATGAGAAATCTATGTACATTCTTTAAAATATCCCATGTGACTTCGACACCGTATCACCATGAGACACTTGGTTCTATCGAAAGAAATCATCGAGTGTTGAATGAATACTTGCTGTCATTCACGAATGATTACAATTGGGAAGAATGGATTCCATATTTTGTTTTCTGTTACAATGTAACCCCGCATTCAGACACTGGATATAGTCCATATGAATTGGTTTATGGGAGGTTAGTAACTCTCCCATCGGATGAAAAACTAATGGATAATTCTCCGGTTTATAACTTCGATCAGTACGCTGATGAATTAAGATTTCGTCTGCAGCAAGCCCAGGGTAAGGCTAGAGAGTTGTTAATTGCAGCGAAAATAAATCGAAAGAGCACGTATGATAAGAATATAAATCCGTTAGATGTAAACATAGGTGATCAGGCCTGGTTAAGGGCAGGTGAAAGGAAAAAATTAGATTCACCATTTTTAGGACCCTATGAGGTCATAGATATTAAGAATCCCAATGTAAAAATTAAAATGGGAAACGTAGAAAAATACATACATAAAAATAGATTAAAAATAAATGAGGTAGTAGAAGCTGATAATAGAACATAAGGAAAATACGAATAGGCAATATTGTGATAAAAGATTTAAATATATTATACTATAAGATTAGGAAACAAATTTTGTGATAAGTCCTATTTATTAATTCAATTGATTCATGTTAAGATAAGGATTACAACGATCCTCAGGTAAATCAAAAGCTAGGGATTATTAGTTAAACAATAGAGAAAATTTCTTTCAGAAAGAAGATTTTCATCTAAAAGAGTGGGGATGTAGGGAGCACCTACATCATCCCATATTACCTCATATAGATTAATATTAAGATTAAAAATGATTTCTCAAATCTGTAAATCATACATATCTACAAAACAAGAACATACATTTCATTCAGTCCATTTAGCTATACTATTCATGAAGAAATTTAAAAGTTATTATTTTTCAATTTGTGTCATGAACTAAAATGATTAAATGTGTTATTGCAATAAATTGTTTAAAAATTTCAAGTTTAAACAATTTTGTTTCAATAACATTGAAAACATTTTTTATTTTTTTTTTTTTTTTTTTTTTTTTTTTTTTATATAAGCACAACGGCTCTCGCCATAAAGTGCTGTGGCATTTATTTAGAGATCAAAATTAATTACAGATTACATATATACTACATATCTTAAAATTACT
Source organism: Diogma glabrata (assembly GCA_963693315.1). Lineage (NCBI taxonomy): Eukaryota > Metazoa > Arthropoda > Insecta > Diptera > Cylindrotomidae > Diogma > Diogma glabrata. The sequence continues at coordinate 151,786,712 of OY856188.1, read as the reverse complement.
ATAGAATTTTAATCCAACTAATTATATTATAATTTCATTCTTAAAAATAAAGTCCAAAATTTCCTTAATTGAAGATATATCGTGTAAGTTGATGACTCTTAAGACTTCATAAGGTGGAGTGTATTCCTTTTCCGTCAGTGTAGATATAATATGCGAGTGATCGAACCTAGGACAATCCCACAAAAGATGGTTAACTGACTCTATGCTATTTTGACAATCGCAAATATTACTATCTGAAATATTCAACTTATGTAGATGTTCTTTGGTTCTTGAGTGTCCAGTAATAATGCGGTTCAAAATGTTTCTTTCTCCGCGTGTAAAGAAAGTGGCTCCTTCAAAGACAAATGGACTCTTTAGTCCTACTTTTGGCTGCTGTATATAATAATAACGCCCCCTGATATCAGAATCCCATTCGGTTTGCCATTTATTCTTAAGCTCTTGCGAATATTTTCTTGTTATCTCCTGCAAATTACAGCTAAGCCTTAAATCCCCTTGCGTTTCCGACATTCCTGCTAACTCGTCCACGGCTTCGTTACCTCTAATCCCAACATGTGAAGGAACCCACATAAACGATATGATGTAGTTTATTTGGTTAAGACTTGCAACCTCTTTTTTTAAATCTCTTATTAACTGCGTAAACCTTGCTGGATGATTTACGTTGTGTAGAGTATTTAGAACTGCCTGGCTATCACTAACAATGCAGAATTTACCGGGTTGATGAGATTGTTTGATATGTTTAACAGCCTGAGTAATTGCTACGAGCTCCACATCAAATATTGTGCCAATATTTATTTGCCAATTGTGTTTGTAACAGTCGGGGTGGATCACGGCCGCCCTTCGACAATTATTTTTAATTGATCCATCAGTATAAATAAACGTTGTATCATGTTCATATTTAGAGATTATTACGGTGAAAATGTTTTTGTGTACCTGTTTTGAGAAATTACTTTTATGGAGTACCATTTCTTTTTTGTAGGAGAAGTCGACTCGTAGTGGTAGCATCATTGTTTTTTGATGGTAAAAAAACCATGGTATATTAGGTTTCAGGTGTGAAAGTTTTATTTTTTCAAAAATATTAGCTATCTGCAGTTGTGGTTGGATAATTGCTAGCTGTGTGTACGTTTCCAGTACTTGTTGTTTATTGTATAGAAAACATTTGGCAAAAAATTTTTGTTGCAGAAAGACTAGCCTTAATTCTAACGGTGGAATGTTGCCTAGAACTTCTAAAGTATTAGTAGGAGTAGATTTCATGCATCCCAAGCATATTCTAAGTGATTTCCACTGAACTCTTGCCACTTTAATCACATGAGTCTTGGGAGCTTGTAAAATGGCCGGGGGGAAATATTCGATTACAGATCTAACTAAACATTTATAAAGTATTTCTAAGCTATTACTACCATTTCCCCATTTAGTACTGCTAATGGTTTTAAGAAGGTTCATCGATGATTGTATTCTTTTTAAAATGTTTTCAATATGCAACTTCCAATTGAGTTTCCTGGTAATTTCGACACCTAAGTATTTGACTCTTTCCACCACACGTAGGATTGAATCATTTATAAAGATCTGAATATTAGGAGCTGCATGACTACGTGATATTGGAAGTATGGAAGATTTCGATGGAGAGATTGCAAATCCATTTTCGCAACTCCATTTATTGATGCCAGAAATTCCCTGTTGAAGTGATTGTTCTGCTTCTTCTGTTGTTTTAGCTATTGTATATATAGTAATATCATCCGCATATATTATAAGAGGTGTAATACGTCTATCAATGTATTTATCAATATCTGCCATCAAAACATTAAAGAGGATTGGGCTTAAAGCAGATCCTTGTGGGATACCAATGTATGAAGATCTCTTCAAAGTCTCACTCTTAGTATGAAATACAAGTTCTCTGAACTGTAAAAGCTTGTAAATGATATTGATGCATTTCTGTGGCAATTGCAGCCGCTCCAGTTTTCCACATATTATATTTATAAGTGCATTATCAAAAGCAGATGAGAGATCCAAAAACCCAGTGATCATTACTGTCTTTTGGGCTAGTGAAAGGTATCCTTTACTTATCAAGTGGTTAAGACAGTCTATAGAGCTTCTTCCACCTCGAAAGCCATACATATATTCTGGGAAGACTTTTTGTACTTCCAGAAAACTTTCCAGTCTAAATTTAATCATTTTTTCTAAAAGCTTTCTAAAGCATAGTAAAAGACAAATTGGTCTATAAGAGCTTACGGCATCAGAATCACTATTTGGTTTTAGCAAAAGCTTGACCAAACACGATGACCAGCTTGTTGGGCAGACTCCTTCTTTAAAGATTTGGTTATAAATACTTAACAGAAAAATCTTACCTGAATTTGGTAGATGTTTTATTAGTTTATAATTTATTTTATCTATTCCCGCAGCTGTATTTCGAGTGCTATTAAGCGCAAGATTTAACTCTTCCATGGAAAAATCCTCACACAAAGAAGGATTTTGTTCTATTTCTAGTAGGTAATTCGTTGAGCCAAATTCTATTTGAGGGGTATAAAGGTGAAAACACCCTATCGGAGCTAGTTTATTTGCCATTTTGGTCACAATTTCTGAGCTAATATGCTGGTTTGTATCCCCTTCTGATCCGCGAAAATGATTGACCATTTTCCAGGTTTTTCTCATTGATTTATCATTTTTAATTGATTCACAGTATTTATTCCAACTATCCTTCTTGGATTCTTTGAAGAACTTTTTAGCTTTTGCACAAACTCTTTTGTACTCTATAAAGCTGGCTATTGTTCCAGTTTTTTGAAATTTTTTAAACGACTCAGATCTTTGGTTTTTATGCTCAGTACACTTATTGTTCCACCAATAGATGCTATAACTGTGTTTTTGCTTCGTTTGAGATTCATCAACTGATTGATCGATAATGTTCATAAAGTAGTCATACTTCTCTTGCATATTGGAGATATTGCAATTAGAGCTGAGACATTCATCCACTTTCGCTGAAAACTTATTCCAAATGACGTTTGTACGGTAATTATCAGTGCCTTTTTTTGAATTATCAAGAGTAATTGAGACAAGAATAGCGACGTGGTCGCTGGTCCCTGTATTATTTAGGCATTTCCACTTCATTCCAAGACTGATATCACTGCTACATAGTGAGAGATCGACTGCACTCCCTAACGATGGGGGCGCTGCTACTCTTGTTATACAACCATCATTCAAGCAGACTATTGAATTATTATCCATGGCATCTAATAGTCTTGCACCTCTAGTATTTCTGTTGAAGCAGCCCCAAGCTAACTCGTGTGCATTGAAATCCCCTAATATTATGGAATGTCTTGGTAGCGAGGTAAACAACTTTTCAAAATCTTCTCCTGCTATATCTACATTTGGTGGTATGTACACTGATAAGATAGAGATTTCTTTTTGATTCAAATAAAATTTTACTCCAATGTTTTCTATTTTTGATATATTAAACTGTATTTCTTTTGCCAGGTACCTCTCACGAACACCAATTAGTACACCTCCACCTCTTGCTGATATTCGATCCCTTCTAAATATTTTAAATCCAGGCAGTATAAATTTCGTCTCTTCTTTGAACCAGGTCTCACATATAACATAGCAGTCGATCTCTTCTATATGATATAGGCTAATTAATTCAAGTTGTTTGTCTTTCAGGCTGCGGGCGTTCCATTGCAAGATATTAAACGATGCTTTAGAGCTTTTCATAATTAGAAAACGAAAAGTTGGCAAGAGCTTCACTGCAGCGGGACCAGAAATTATCTAACAGTGGTATCAATATTTTGTCAATAAGACTTATAACCATTTGCGGCAGTTCAAAATCTTTCAAACAGTTTAGTATAGTCTCCCTAAATAAGGAAGGTTGACCAACATTTTTAAATCCAGGTGGTGTTTGTTTATGGGGTCGTGGTATGCTTGAAGTTTGATTGCTTGTTCTGCTTGAATGAGATCTTTTTGCACCAATATCTCTAATATTAGATGCTTTCTTCTTCTGCGCTGGCTCAAGCAATGGAAAATCTTCTAAATCTAGTTTTCGTTTAGGGAACACCTTAGACTGCATCCTTGATATTGAGGGGTTTACATTATACTCTGCATGTATATCTTCCATTTGGTCACCAGGCATTTTATCACCCAACTCATATAATATTTTAGCGTATGACATATGCCGATTATTAGCTTGCCGAGTCTGTTGTCTCTCATTGATTGCTATCCTGACTGGACACGTTACGCTTCCTGTATTGTGCTGATCACCACAATTTTTACACACTGATATTAATTTCTTGCAGTTTTCTAAAGAATGAGATTCGCCACATTTAGCACAAGTTGGTGAATTGTAGCAATATTTAGCAGTGTGGTTGTACTTAAGGCAGTTTGAGCAGTGGAGAACTTTCGAAACACGCGGGTACACTGGTATCAGTAAGTTGTATACATTTACATAATTTGGAAGCACTTGACCTTCGAATGTGATTCTGGCTGAGTTAGTAGGATATAAACGGCTATTTTCATCTTTTCTCATATTGCGATGGACCTCTAAAATTTTAATATTACTCTGACCTACCAGTCTAGTGTCTTTGAAAGTTCCGAATCCATCAGACAAAATCTCATTAATATCAGATTCACTATTTAATTTGATAATTCCTTCTACTTCAACATTTGCGGCTGGTATGTATATTCTATTTTCTAGCAATATATCATCAAATAAAACGTTATTAGCATCATCCAAATTTTTAAAATCAACCCGTATTTTATGAGCATTAACTGGTTTCATATTTATAATTTTTTCTTTTGTATACTTATTAATTAAATATTTTGTGATTTTCAATGTATTAAAACTTTTTTTATTCATAGCTTGGGCAATATAAACTAAATACGGACCTTTATGTGATGAATCATATTTTCTAGCTCTGGCTTTTGGTGTTGACTCATTCAAATCAGGTGTAATATCAGTGGTAAAAGCTGGTTTTGATTTATCGTTGTCTAGAAAAACATTAGATGAGTTCATATCATCGTCTTCGTCCTCAGAAGACGTCATGACGTCAAATAACCAAACACCATACACTAAGTTTTTCCGTATAAATGTTTATTCAGAAAAATGATTTTATTTTAATTTAAAATACTTGACAAAAAAGAATATTTTTTTCAACTTTTATAAAAACGACTTTTTACTACGGTAGTACGAAATCGAATGATTTTTTATTTTTATAAACACATAATTTGTGAAAATTGCATTATTTCCTAACGAAATATAAATATCGGAAATAATGTAAAAACAAATTATGAACTGAATTTATTGTTATGTTTCAAAACATTTTTGTAAAATTTTTATTTTTTTATTATGAAACATTTCATAAAAATGTTTTATAGATTTTGCATTTAGATGATTAATGGGATGTTTTGATATTTTAGGTAAGAAAATGGTATGATATATATATGGTAAAATATAGTTTAGGAAGATAGTATAAGATTACATTTTAGAGTAGGACTAAAGTAGAAAAGTTAGTTTTACTTCTTATAGAATGTAATATCATTTATTTTAAATAAAAGTCAGAAATAAAAAAATTAAATAAGAAGACATAAATGGATATTGTTTCAATTTGGAATCATCATCGACATATTATTTTGTGGGAGAGAAGTTAATAAGTAAAGATCAAAAGGCCTTTTCGTCTACGATCAGGAATGACCCTCACTTGGTCATCCGCTGTACTTATTGACTTCAAAACTCAATATTAACCCACAACCAGTTTACAAGAAAATCAAATCACAACAAAACGCAACAACAAATGAATGAAATGAATAGTGTTGTTGTTGTTGTACATATTCGTAGAATTAAGGTCAACATAAATAAATGATTTTATGAATTAAATGAACGTAACGTAAAATAATCGAATATTCTACTATTTTCTCAAGGTTTCTAAAAAGTGACCTAGAATTTGCTAGAAATTAAGCAAAACAGTATATAAGAAATTGTCTGTTGTAGATTAAGAATTAGTTTTATTTTAAACCTGCGATAGTGAAGTTAAAATTATAAAAGTGATTTTTAAATTAGTTTTTGTGAATAAAGTTTTAAGTGTTATTGAGAAGAAATATTTTGTGTATTATTTTGAACGTTGTGAATTGGAAATTTCTACAACAAAACGTTGGAGTTTCGAAGCTGTTGGAAGAATATTCTAGCTAGGAATAATGTTTTCCTGTTGTTGTGGAACAATCAAGGAGTTCAAGACTTAATAAAACCTGGTGTTTGTGCTTACTAATCAGTGATTGAACTCAGGAAGAGATTGGGGATTGCGTTTATTGAATTGTAAGTTAGCCCAATTCGAAGGAAGTTTGGAAAAACGTAACATTGGTGACATCGGCGGATTAGTTAGCTGTTAATAATGGTTTTCTTAAGGAAACAGAAGGTTCCTGAGTTGGAGAAGGAACTAGAACAACGTGGATTGTCAACAAGCGGAAACAAAACTGAATTAACGCTACGGCTGTTCTATCAATTTCATCGTTTTATATCTAATTAAGAATAAGTTAAGACTCAATCCAATTCTATTTTTTGTTAATGTTTATAACAGCTAGGTTTTTGTTATCTTAAGACTAATTAAGAATAATTTGAGTGAAGACACAATCCATTTAGTACTAATATCGAATCATGATTGATTTATATTTATAACTTTTAATTAATATTGCAAGATGAATGAACTATAATGATTGTATAAATATTTTTCGTGTAGCTATCTACCTACAATATTAGTAAACAGTTTGTCTTTTTTTAACAATTTTACATTTCCTTCATCTTGGAATTATTGTAATTGGTCATTACTGTTTTAAACATAGTAGAAGCTGTATCAAATTATTTCAAAGATAACTAATTAATTCATTTTTTTGTACATTGTTGTTCAAATTTATTAAAGAAACAAAAATTAATAAAACTTGTTAGTTAATGTTTGAGAAATTAATTGCAAATATAGTGAATTAATTGATTGTCAACAAACCGTGATCAAGAAATTATAAATATACAGTCCACTACATACTGGGAAATCATTTGGTGCTTCAACTATCATCCCAGATCAAACATTGGTCCTTCGATCCAAATAATATTCCGGCTACATACTTCAAGAAAACGCTATCAACATGGAAGTTTTAGTAAAAACACGTGGAAATATTAAAGGCAGCGTCACCAGAATACTCAACTACGCTGAAAACGCAACAGAAACGACATCACCGGTGGATTTAAAGGTACGTTTAGATAAATTACATGATTTGTGGAATGAATTTAATGCATGTGAAAAAGAAATGTTATCAGTGAATATTAACGCTACGTCAGATTCGGTTATATTTGAAGACAATTATTACAAGGCTGTTTCATTGTTGACTACGCTGATACGCCAACCGCAACAAAATTTAAATGCATCGTTTCATGAAAGGTCAGTTAGTCAACTCAGTCAAACAATCAGTGCGGATATTAAATTACCAAGGATGGGAATACCTATATTTTCTGGCGATTTTCGAGAATGGCAGTCATTTTACACATTATTTTGTGCTTCAATTCATGATAATACGTCAATTACTCCTGCTCAAAAATTTCAGTACCTTCGAGGTCAAATAAAAGGTGAAGCAAGTGAATTGATTCAAGATATGCCCATTTCTGAAGCCAGCTACATTGAAGCCCTTCAGATTTTACGAAAGCATTATGATAGAAAGAAGGAAATCGTCAATTCATTTATCGACACACTCGTTAAACAGCCACCCATAACTAAGTACAACCCAGTTTCCGGAATAAAACAATTATCACATAATTTAGACGTCACCATAAGAGGTCTTAAGGCCTTGGAATCTCACGCAGAAGCACGTGATCCTTGGATCATATACATTATTAGCAGCAAACTTGATGCAGCAACGCAGCAGCGATGGGCTGACGAAATCTTCGATACTGATTATCCCACGCTACAGCAGTTTTCCGATTTCTTAACCAAACGCTCATACTCACAATCTATTGGTACCTCAGTGCTCAATGCAGCAAAAGAAAGTACGGATATTAATATACCAAAAAAGGTACAGTCTAGAGTTTTTCATAATTCGCCGCAGTCCTGTTCCTATTGTGGTCTATCACATTCAATTTATCGATGTTTTAAATTTCTTAAGCTCCTTCCACAAACACGTTTTGACACTGTGAACCAGTTATCACTTTGTTCTAACTGTCTCAGTGCTGATCACGATTTGCAGAACTGTAAATCCAGTTACACATGCCGTAAATGTTACCAAAAACATAACACATTACTTCACGTTCAATATGACTGCAATTTATCACAAGCAAATAACGAACAAACATGTGAAATCAATTCAGAAGCAAACACTACTAATCACGTTGTAAGCAACACGAGTATTAACGATGTGCAACAGCAAATATTATTACCTACAGCACTAGTTCGAGTTCGCGACAATAAAGGAAATTGGCAAACATGTCGTGCATTTCTTGATTCGGGCTCTCAAGGTTCCTTCATTTCAGAACCATGTGCGCAACGTCTGGGTCTACAACGAACTCGTGCTCAAATAAAGATAGATGGATTATCGTCCTGCCCAGCTGGCACCACACGAGGAAAGTTGAAACTTGAAATATCATCACAAGTAGACACATCGTTTATAATTCAAGTGCAAGCTTTTATCTTGAGCAAGATTACAAATCAATTACCATCTTGTCAAATCAACACCGAAGATTGGAGCAAGCTCAAACAAATCACACTAGCAGATAAAACATTTAACACTCCAGGACTCATAGACATTCTACTAGGCGCCGATGTCTTCTTTAACGTTTTAAAGGAAGGTCAAATGAAATTGTCTTGCTCAACTGGAAACAGTCATCCTATTGCTCAGTGTACACATTTTGGCTGGGTAGTCGCAGGCAAAACTCCATCCAACTGTGGTCATGTAAACACCTTTACATCTGTATTGAACTTTGAGAGAGAAATTCATGAGTCTCTCCAGCACTTCTGGGAACTCGAGGAACTACCAGCAGCGAATGTATTTACAGAAGCTGAAGAGAAATGTGAAGCTCATTTTATTGAAACCTACCAACGTAATCTTGAAGGTCGATACATAGTCAGGCTACCTTTTAAAAACGACACAACCCAATTTGGAAACTCTCAAAACGCAGCAATTTCTCGTCTTCTATCAATGGAAAAACGATTTAAAACAAACAATGCTCTTAAGGTAGATTATTTTAATTTTATGAAGGAATATAAGTCACTCGGACACATGCAACTAATTCCACCTGCTGAAGTTTCTATTGCTGAAAACTGCTCGTATTATCTTCCACACCATTCGGTCATGAAACAATCAAGTACCACTACCAAATTTCGAGTCGTATTCGACGGGTCATGCAAATCTTCTAACGGAATATCGCTAAATAACAGTTTACTGGTCGGCCCTACGATACAAGAAGATCTCTTCTCATTGCTAATACGATTTCGAAAACACAAAATTGCAATGACTGCTGATGTGGAAAAAATGTATCGGCAAATCACTGTCGCTACCGAAGATGTCAACTACCAGCGGATAGTTTGGCGTGAATCTCCAAGTCTTCCAATCGATCACTATTGGCTCAGAACAGTAACCTACGGAACAGCATCCGCTCCATTTCAAGCAGTAAGAGTTCTTCATCAAATTTCATTTGACAATCAATCTCAGTTTCCACAAGCAGCAAAAGTTATTCATCAGGACTTTTACGTTGATGATATGATGTCTGGGGCTGTTAATGAACATGAAGCAGCCAATTTACAAAGTCAAATTACTAAAGTTCTACAATCAGGTGGGTTCAATTTAAGAAAATGGTGTTCAAACTCTTTACTTCTATTGCAGAACATCCCTGAAGACCATAGAGAAACTAAACATTTAAAAATTGATGATGAGTCCAGTACAATTAAAACTCTAGGGCTATATTGGAACCTAATAAAAGACTGTTTCATATTTAAAGTTACCGTTATGAATAAAACAATACCCACAAAACGCCAAATGCTTTCGGAATCATCAAGGATATTTGACCCACTTGGTTGGCTATCTCCTATTACAATATGCATCAAAATTCTGTTTCAAAAACTATGGCTAAACAAGATAAACTGGGATGATTCATTACCTTCTAACCTGGCTGATGAATGGGCAACTCTTCGCAACTCATTGCCTGAAATTGAAAAGATTCAAATTCCACGATGGATGTTTACAACTAATCAACCGATACAACTACACGGCTTTTGTGATGCGTCAGAATCTGCGTATGCCTGCGTTATATATTGTCGATGTCCTGATAGTGAGAAAAACATTCAAGTATCTATTATTGCTGCAAAAACAAGAGTTGCTCCTCTCAAACAAATCTCAATCCCTAGAATGGAACTATGTGGAGCTCTGTTATTAAGCAGACTCATAAAAATTGTGGAAAAAGCGTTACAATATGATCAAATTCAAACATTTGCATGGACAGATTCAACTGTAGTATTATCCTGGCTATCTGATCATCCCAAAAGATGGAAAACTTTTGTGGCCAATCGATCAACTGAAATTTTACAACAATTACCACGCAATCGATGGAAGCATGTTGAATCACAACACAATCCTGCAGACGTAGCATCTAGAGGCCAAGTACCACATTTACTACCCACCTTTGATCTATGGTGGAATGGTCCACCATGGCTGAGACTAGATTGCGATAAATGGCCATCAGGTTCAAACTTATCGACGAACAAAATCCTTATAGAAGCCGAACAGAAACCCAACTATCTTTGCAATACAGTAATATATAGTTCAAGTATCATTGCTGAATTATTTGTTAAATTTAATAATTGGTCAAAAATAATACGTATTTTGAGTTACATTCACAGATTTATTCAACAGTACAAACTAGATTCAACCGATAGGTGCAAAAATACCTACCTGAACACCATGGAGTTGAACAAAGCCGCAAATAGTTGCATAAAATGGGCTCAAACAGAAAGTTATAGTGAAGAAATCAAGGATTTAAAACACAAAAACAAAGTTAAAACAAAAAGCAGTCTCATCTCTTTGTCTCCATTTCTTGATCCTGAAGGAATACTTAGAGTTGGTGGACGTTTGCAATCATCTTCTTGTTCCTATAATACCAAGCATCCTATCATTCTTCCTAAAAATCACACTGTAAGTAAATCCATTATTTTCCATAATCATATAAATTATCTCCATCCAGCCTCATCACTTCTTATCAATATCCTACGACAAAAATTTTGGATAATAGGGTGTCGGAGTATGGTAAAAACCTTTGCAAACAAATGCGTAACGTGTTGCCGCCATCGAGCTGTTGTGACTAAGCAGCTAATGGGAAATTTACCACAATCCCGTGTAACGCCAAGCCGTCCGTTTCTCAAGGTAGGAGTCGATTACGCTGGACCAATCACTATCTCAAACAAAAAGGGTCGTGGGGCAAAGCATAATAAAGCGTATATAGCCATATTCATTTGTATGGCCATAAAAGCAATGCATATCGAACTAGTTAGTGATCTTACCACCGAAGCGTTCATTGCCGCACTAAAAAGATTTACATCTCGAAGAGGAATACCTTCAGACATCTATTCCGATAATGGTAGTAATTTTATCGGGGCAAGAAGAAAATTATCCGAAGTCTATCAGCTGACACAGACATTCAATCACAATCACGCTATTGGGGAATTCCTTGTAACACAAGGCATCAACTGGCATTTTATTCCACCAGCCGCTCCGAATTTTGGTGGGCTTTGGGAAAGTGGCGTCAAATCAATCAAGCGACATATAGTTCGAGTTATTGGTGAATCAGCGCTCACATTCGAAGAGATGTCAACACTCCTAAATCAAGTGGAAGCCATACTCAACTCACGGCCTTTGACGCCCATAACAAATGATGACCCTTCTAACCTAGACGTGCTTACACCTAGTCATTTCATCATCGGCGAACCTCTAACTACAATACCAGAACCAAACTTTGATGAATACAAATCATCAGCACTTTCGAGATGGAATCATGTTCAGAAAATGGTCCAAGGATTCTGGAAACGGTGGCAACAAGAATATTTAACCTCTCTGCAGCAGCGCCCTAAATGGCAAACATCGCATCAAGGTCCCGAACTAGGAAGCATAGTACTCATACGAGAAGATAATCTACCACCATCAAGATGGCTTCTGGGTCGCATAATTAGTCTTCACCCTGGAGGAGATCAAATCTGTAGAGTTGTTACCATAAAGACACAAAGAGGAGAGCTCAAGCGACCAATCAGTAAAATATGCCAACTTCCTGTTGATTAAGAAACTACGTTTCTTAATGGGGTGCAGAATGTTCTATCAATTTCATCGTTTTATATCTAATTAAGAATAAGTTAAGACTCAATCCAATTCTATTTTTTGTTAATGTTTATAACAGCTAGGTTTTTGTTATCTTAAGACTAATTAAGAATAATTTGAGTGAAGACACAATCCATTTAGTACTAATATCGAATCATGATTGATTTATATTTATAACTTTTAATTAATATTGCAAGATGAATGAACTATAATGATTGTATAAATATTTTTCGTGTAGCTATCTACCTACAATATTAGTAAACAGTTTGTCTTTTTTTAACAATTTTACATTTCCTTCATCTTGGAATTATTGTAATTGGTCATTACTGTTTTAAACATAGTAGAAGCTGTATCAAATTATTTCAAAGATAATTAATTAATTCATTTTTTTGTACATTGTTGTTCAAATTTATTAAAGAAACAAAAATTAATAAAACTTGTTAGTTAATATTTGAGAAATTAATTGCAAATATAGTGAATTAATTGATTGTCAACAAACCGTGATCAAGAAATTATAAATATACAGTCCACTACATACTGGGAAATCATTTGGTGCTTCAACTATCATCCCAGATCAAACAACGGCTTCGAGAAGTTATGGAAGCCAATGGAGTAGAAGTGGAGAGTTTCCAGTTTCGGGTAGTTACAACAAATATTGATTTAGTAGCAACTGATGAGGAGAAAAGTTTTGTTGCGGAAACAACAAATTCATTGCCACCTGCAAATTTTGGTTTTAGGCAATTAATGGCTATGATGCAACAAATGAATTTAAACATGAATCAGATGAATGCTAATATGGTTGCCAATAAAGACGAACTCAATCAAAAATTTGATCAACAAAATCGTAACATCAATCAACAAATGGCTGCTAACAAAGAAGAAATTAGTGAAACAATCAGCCAGTAATTAGCTTTAAATCGCGATGAAGTCAAGCAAATTATGGATGAGAAACTTCTCAAATCTCGACGGCATTTGATGGAAAGGTCGACAAGATTCAAAGTGAAATTTAAGATTTTGAGCATAAGGTTTTATCGAAAGTTGATGATTTCAAAAAATGGTTGCAGGATGTTGAAACGACTAAAGTTGCTTCCCAGGTGGTACATCAAGTAGCAAATATCAAACTAAAACCACCATCATACGATGGAATAACATCGTTCGGCATCTTCAAGTTCCAGTTCGAAACCGCAGCAGATCAAAATGTTTGGAACGCTGAAAATCGTCTAGCTGCATTGATAGTTGCTCTTAAGGGGGAAGCAGCTGAATCATTACAGGCAGTGCGGGAAAATATCACAAAAGTTATGCAGATGTGATGAATGCATTGGAACGTAAATATGGCGGCGACTATAAAAAGGAGCTATACCGGATCGAGCCACAGGGTCGCTTGCAACGGAATGGATAAAGCCTTCAGGACTATTCTTCTGCAGTAGAACGGCTTGTACATTTGGCACATTCTAACACTCCACCGTATTTTATGGAGAAGATGAAGATCGAAGCCTTCATTGATGGTATCCGAGATCCAGAAACCAGGATCAAAGTAATGACTACACCTAAGGCGACTTTCCATGAAACATTCGCATACGCAATGCAATATGAGATGGTACAGAGGATGTGTATGCCGTCTGTTGGATGCAGAAAAAGGAATGTAGAGGGGAACATCAAAGGAGAAGTATTGGCACACAGAAATAGAAGCGATATCAGATGCTGGGTATGTGACGAAGAGGGTCACATGGCACGGGAGTGCAGGAAAACTAAAGAAGCAGATAGATCGTCGTTTTCTGCGAAGAATATGGGAGTCAAAGACAAGCAGCACGGAGGGTTCAGGAGCAGCAGTAGGAAAATCTTGTGTTGGATATGTAGAAAATCGGGCCATATCTCACGGGATTGCTGGAACAGGAAGCGTGATAGATCTGCGTCTCTTATTCAACGGAAGTCTGATGAAGGTGCAACTGTAAAGCCAAAAAGTGAGGAGAATGCAGCCTACATTTCAATTTCAAGAATTGCGGTAAATGGTGAAAGCTTGGGTATCAACGGACAACTTGAAGGTAAAGGTTGCTTCATGACACTGGATACAGGTTCAGCTCGAATATTCGTTCGCAAAGGTGTAATTGACGGTGTTTGGGAACCATCAGATAGGTTGAAACTCTAAACAGTAACTGAAGAATGCGCTGAAATAGAAGGTAAAAGAATCGCTGAAATAAAATTGGGAAATAACTGCTATCAACAAGAGGTGCTAGTGGCGGATATTATGGATGAAGTCGTTTTGGGGATAGACTTCATGAAGGCGAAGGGATTAGTCTTCGATTTTGGATGTGGAATCCTAAAGGTTTATAATGTTGAGATGCCACTACTTGTGAATGAGGCAGAGTCAACAGATATGAGCAGCGATGAAGAACTACGCAGTGCAGAGGAAAATCCAGCACCATCCAAACAGATGAGGGAGAGAAACGTCAACCGACGCAGACGTTTAAACAAACGCCGAAAGTTAAAAAGGAAACAGGTCCAAGTTCATAACGAAGTGAGCGATGTAAAAGAGGTGGTTCAAATAGTTGCAAACGGGGACGAATCGCAGCTGAAAATGAGAATGGTTCGGAGACATGGCAATGTGAAACACTCAAAGGGAAAAGATAAGGAGGACTTTAGAGATAATGAGAATCCATACTCATCACGGTGGGCGGACATAGAACAAAGTAATGGTCAAGGACTTAGAAAGGGACCAGAAGCAATTCTAAACCGCCTGGGAAATAGAAAAAGAAAAAAAAATGTTTGGATTCAACATTTGGAGAAGAGATCTAGATCCTGTTCGTGACGAACAGGCTTAAGTGGAGGGTAATGTTACGAGTACAGAAAAATCTAGATGATCACGGTCACTTCCAAGAAAACCAAATCACAACAAAACGCAACAACAAATGAATGAAATGAATAGTGTTGTTGTTGTTGTACATATTCTTAGAATTAAGGTCAACATAAATAAATGATTTTATGAATTAAATGAACGTAACGTAAAATAATCGAATATTCTACTATTTTCTCAAGGTTTCTAAAAAGTGACCTAGAATTTTCTAGAAATTAAGCAAAACAGTATATAAGAAATTGTCTGTTGTAGATTAAGAATTAGTTTTATTTTAAACCTGTGATAGTGAAGTTAAAATTATAAAAGTGATTTTTAAATTAGTTTTTGTGAATAAAGTTTTAAGTGTTATTGAGAAGAAATATTTTGTATATTATTTTGAACGTTGTGAATTGAAAATTTCTACAATAAACCGTTGGAGTTTCGAAGCTGTTCGAAGAATATTCTAGTTAGGAATATTGGGCCATATGTATAAAACCTAGTAACTAGGTTTTTTAAGTGTTTACTAGCTTTCGTATGCATAAAAAGGATTCTAAACTTTACTTTACTAGCTTGCTAAAAAAAAAACATCGAATTGTTTTGTTTTTGAGTGTTTGCTTTGTTTGGTATGCATAAAAACCACAGTTTGCTGGATCTATGCTGGTATATACTATAATCAAACCTAGTGTCTTATTTACCACACTAAAACTATTACTAGGTTGTTAATTAATAGTTTTTTTGTTTGAGATGTGATATGAATTCGAAAACAAGACATATGTATTGAATTTATTGGTCTTTTTATTCTGATTTGGAAGATGAAATATGTTTTCGTGCATGTAAATTTTACAAATTGCGTAAACCGGGTGTTCCTTCAAATTTTAGACACCTTTAGAAATAGTAAACTTTTAAGAGATGTAATTTACTCTTCTTGAAATAACTGAAGCAGAATCGACCCAATCTTCAGAGTAAAGTAATTAATATTAACAACTCGGAATCAATGAGATGCAATACCTATAACGAATGGTGTCACTTACAGACTTGTTGTTCGTTCATAATTCTTCTTACTTCTGGTTCAATGTACTTTGTACGTTTTTTTCAAAATTTTATGTGCTTATACACTTTGGCTTTTAAATAATCGTTCAAGTGTCAGCGGAATGCGGAACGTGCAAAATGATTAGCAAATGAGACGGATCAATGTTTAACGTGACCCATGCTAATAAGAAGTGATTTACGTAAAAATTTTAAGTCAAAATTGTCACATACAAAATATGCCTACATGCTGATATTTTCGAGAAAAAAATCATATAGTTTTAAAACTGCGTGAAAACTGTGTTTTTTGCCTACAGTGCCCTCTAGTACTCACATCGATACTACTTCCATCACGCGGTAAGAATTAATTGAAAGTGTATATTTTGAAATAAATTTAAAAAAATTGGAAAATGGATTTTAAATTTTTTTAAAATTAAAACTAAGGGAGAAAGCTACCCTTAAAATTTTTAACAAATATTTTTGTCATGTGAAAATCGTGAATATTTCAAATGCATTGATATTTTTTAAAAAATTTACTACGAATAAAAAGATATACGTATTCGAGGATTACGCGATATATACGTGTTCGAGGATTTTTTTTTGGAAAATATAGCGGTTCCAAATATGGAGAATTTCGTGATTTTTGGCTAGTCGAGTTATTTTTAAATATTCATAAATTCGGTTCTATTAAAGATAGAAACTTCTAGTTTGTTGTATGTTAAAGTTAAAAGATTTATCAGAGCTTTGCAGTTTTCAATGATTGTACAATACCGACGTTTTATACCAGAATTTGATTATATTGCTAAGAGCCTACATAAGCTTCCAAGAAAAGATAAAGCAAATGAAATAAATCGATGAAATTGATGGGAAAGAGAAAGTAATACCTTATTACTCGAAGACACTGTTCAAGCGAGAAAGGGATTATTGTGCAACCCACAAAGTATTGCTGGCTATAGTGCTATGTGTGAAACATTTCCACAAACACTTGAAATTCCATTTGAGTAGTGATCATGGAGCATTGAGTTGTTTATTACAATTTAAATACACGGTGGGGTAGGGAGCACGATGGATCAAACGCTTACAGGCTTATAGGCTTATTAACTTACAGGCTTATTAACTGCACATGGAAATGTTAACGAATGCCAGGTTGAATGTAAGCACTGTAACCGGGTCGAAAGCTAGGAAAACATTATTGACGTGAGGCTTACGTAAATGAAAAAGGAGAAAAACCTAGACAGTGTCATATTGGTCATAATGGAACAGCCTCTGTAAGTTTTAAGGGTAAAGTTAAAGAATCAATGTTAGTAGTGGTCCCAAAAATAAAAATGCCTCAAGTTTTTAAAGAAATATTATGGAGGAACCAGTGGCGGTCAGCTATTATTAACAAAATTATTTAACAAAACCCTTGAAAAAGTACGACGTAGATTTTATTGGTCAGGAGAATGCCAATTGGTAGTGGGATGGTGTCGTGGAATAGCTACTGCAACAGGACCTATACGAAGAAGTTATGGTAATATGAGGCAGTATAATATGGGAGCGCCATTTGAGAAAATTGCAATGAATGTAGCTGGAGAATTTCCGGCTACTGATAGCATCAACAAATATGTGCTAGTCATAATGAATTATTTTAGCAAGTGGCCAGAGGTGTGTGTCCAATACCAATCAGGAATCAAGAACCATAATAACTGAGCAGCAATAAGCAATTAGATTCATACAGATCAAAAAGAGGAATTTTGAATCTACAATATTTCAAAAATCTTGGAATCAATAAATCCAGAACAACTGCTTCATATCCCTATACCTGAGTCAAAGAGTTGATTTTCATGTTATATGTTGATCTAGCACATTAAAGGGTAGATGATGGAGAAGCATTACTGGGTTGAAGCATTAAAAATTACAGTTCAGCATATGATCACACCGTACATTAAGATCGGTCTGATCACCGAGATGTAAAATCATTGGGATATGTGAGGTGCAAGATTCCATATTTTTCCATGGCTTTTTTACATGAGTATAGATAGTGCAACTGTAACTTTTTTGGCTCTTTCTGTGATATTTGATTTCCAGGTGAGTCCACCTAGGTATTCAGCACGTACATAGATAATTTGCCAGTTCTGTAAGTGCAAGATCACTTCCCTCCAAAGCAATGGAGCCAATATCAGGGATTCTCTGCTTCCTGGCAAAAAGAATCACTACTGTTTTTGCAGGATTATTTTCTAACCCACATCTTTGGCCTATGTCAATTTTATTGCAAGGGTAGTCGGGACTGGCTCTTCTAATGTACTCTGACTAGAATCGCCACTTTATTATTTTATTCAATGCCAACCCCCCCATGTTATTTGTTAAAGAAACCTAAATGGCAAGGTGACGGAGATTTATATCAAGATAAAGATATGAAAGTCAAAGATGTAAAGCAAAATCAAATCAAGCAAAACAAAGATTCAAAGTTATTTTAAGCTCTTTGAGTCTATAAAAGCATAAAAATTCTAAATTTTTCATAAGAACTACTCTAATATAAGAACCACTCTAATATAAGAACACCTCAAACTCATCTTCTTTTCTCCCGCCCTAGTCTGGCCCAAACCACATTCAAATTTTTAAGTTTTCGCACTTGAGAAGCTCTAGATTGTTTTCGAAGCATAGTTCTTAAACAGCAAAAGTTCTTTTCGTTTATCGTTCTCAAGACTGTCATTCTAACTTTACCAGACTAAAGAAACGTTTTTCGCTAATTTTGGAGTTTTAAATCCCCTTGTGTCTTTAACATATTCAATAGCAACAAAAATAAAAGCCGGATACCAACTTATAACAGTAAAAATACTAAACCTAACAATAGCATTTCCTTATAGTTTAACTGTAAAGACTACAAATTAATCCAAATATAAATATTAATGCTGAAAACTACATGTTATTTGCAAGAATTATGATAGAACAGAGGAGTAATTCTTGTATTCAATAGTCATTAGTGATGTCAACTATTTAGTTAACACACATTTGGTTATACCCCCGGCAGCCTGTTGTACCAAGTCACGAGGCATCAATTTATCAAAACAAATGTTTCTAGCATAATTCGATATACTCATCGCCAAGGCATACCATCGCTAGTAAGAGGAGCGCCTTCGATTATCACACATTTGTAATAAGCGCATTAAATAAGACAAAACAGAGTGTTGCTTTAGCGGTGGAACCAATGATTCATCGCAAAAATAAAAGACTGTGTAAGCCGCAGTTCCAAATCAGAAACGTAATAAAAACGATTCACGGCATGCCCACGACTAATAACAAGAGGTACGCCAACGAATTCAATGCCCAGTTCATTTTACACCTCAAAACATTGGAAAAACGTATAGGAAAATCTCAAAAACAATACACAAATTGTGATCTGATAGCTGAAAGCAATCTACGAAAGATTACGTATCAAATCTACGAAAACCTTCAAAGCTCTTATGACAAATAGTCTATCGCCAATTTTTCTGAAAAGAAATTGGGCTGGATCTTCATTCTTGCATGTCTGAATAATGAAAGATCAAACATAAAAGGTTTCGAAGTTGTAGAAGAAATTTTTACTTAAATACGGGTTCTGAATAAAGATTTTTTTTTCTTCAATAAAACAACTTATTTCACTTCCATGTAAACAAACACAAAAACATAAAATAAAATGAATATTTTAATATTGAACTTCTTCTTATAATTATTAACATAAAATTCTACAAATTTACTAAACAAATAGATAATTTGGAAATATATACGAAGATATATAACAAATAAGTTATTTATTTGACAACTCAAAAAAGTTTGTTATTTAAATTCCTAGTAAACGCCATAGCAACAACCTAGTGCGATGTTTTTAAATACTATCCTCCTAGTTTAGTTCATACTCAAACCAATTTGTTACTATACTAGCAATTTTGGATTAAACTAGGTAGTAAAGTTTAACTAGTGTTTACTAGTTTTTATACATATCGCCCATTGTTTTCCGGTATTTGTGGAACAATCAAGGAGTTAAAGACTTAATAAAACCTGGTGTTTGTGCTTACTAATCAGTGATCGAACTCAGGAAGAGATTGGGAATTGCGTTTATCGAATTGTAAGTTAGCCCAATTCGAAGGAAGTTTGGAAAAACGTAACAATATCTTAAAAACTACAATGAACATATTGGGTGGTATGCATAAAAACTAGTAAATACTAGTTAAACTTTACTACCTAGTTTAGTATAAAATTGCTAGTATAGTAAAAATTTGGTTTGAGTATGAACTAAGCTAGGAGGATAGTATTAAAGAACATCGCACTAGGTTGTTGCTATGGCGTTTACTAGGGATTTAAATAACAAACTCTTTTTGAGTTGTCAAATAAATAACTTATTTCGTATTATATTTTTTTATAACTTATTTATTTATTTATTGTAAATCTGTAGGATTTTATCTTATGTTAGTAATTATAAGATGAAGGTCGATGTTAAAGTATTCATTTTATTTTATATTTTTGTGGACGTAAATCTACATGGAAGTGAAATAAATTGTGCTGTGTTTTATTTAAGATAAAAACTCTTTTAGGGTCAAAATAGCTTTTTGTGAGGAAAAAATTAGTAACAGCATGAAAACTATTGGATAAGGAAGAAAATATTGCGCAAATGATGGGAAACATAAATTAAAGGTGATCCGAGTTACGAGCGTGAAATGGGATGAGATTTTAGGATTAGAAAATGGTGTTCTTCACGATTTTCAGCGAAACTAGACCTTCTATCGAAAAAAGTTTAAAGCAAAAGTTGTAGGCAATAGAAAGGTTTATAACTTTTATGCCGGCCGCCATTTTTTCACATAACTTAAAATTTGCCGTGAAAATAGAAAAATCCGAGAAAAAAAGGTCTTTTTGTTTTTAACTTTTATCTCCCACAAAAAAAATTTTTTTCACACAATTCGGTGAAAACGTACCTTATTATTTCCCCAATACGCTGTAATTTTTTGGATTCAAAATATTTATTTTTACGTTTGATTTTGATTTTAAGCCAAAAAAGCGACCTAAACTAAAAAGTGATCTTATTTTCACTCGAAAATTCTCCTGTGCTGGAAACAGAATTTTAAAAAAAAAATCAGTAATCTTTATTTTTGTTGAAACGTCTACTTTTAGATGGTGTAAATAAAAATAAACATTAACATAACATAAACACGGAAAAAATTCCAGGAAATGCAAAAAACTGAATAAACTAGATTTTAAAGAGTTATTTTTCAATGATTGTTTAAAAATATTCATTATTTGTTAAAATTTACCGTTGAAATCCTTAAAAAATATAAATATTTTACATGGTAATGTTCATTTTTTGTACACCATCTAAAATGAGGTCACTTTTTTGGTTTAAAATCAAAATTAATCGTAAAAATAAATATTTTGATTCCAAAATACTGCAGCGTATTAGGGAGATAATAAGGTAAGTTTCCATCAAATTGTGTGAAAAAAAAAATTTTTGTGGGAGTTAAAAATTAAAAAGGAAAAGACCTTTTTCTCGTTTTTTTTTTCTATTTTCACGGCCAATTTTAGGTTATGTGAAAAAATGGCTTATTTAAAAGTTATAGACCTCTTTATTACCTACAACTTTTACGTTTTTCGATAGAAGGTCTAGCTTCGCTGAAAATCGTAAAAAATCATTTCTACCCCTAAAAGCTCACCCCATTTCACCCTCGTAGCTCGGATCATTTTCCGATTCAATATTTACCCCGTACTTAATATTTTCTTATCCAAAATGCTGTTACTTCATGCTGTTACTAATTTTTTCCATTTTTTGCCTGTTTTTATGGTATCTGCACTGGTCTATTTCTTCAGATCCCGTATTTACTTAATATTTTCCTATAAAACCTCGAAACCTTTTACATTTGATCTTGGATTGATAAATCAGACATATGTATAAGATATTAAATGCAGATGCAGTCCAGTTTCTTGTACATAATTGGTGACAGACTATTTGTCATAAGAGTTTAGATTTGAGACGTCATCTTTCATTGCTGTTAGCTATCTGATAGCTATCTGATAGGCAATTAGTATCTTGCTCTTGAGGTTTTCCTAAACTTTTTCCCAATGTTTTGGGGTGTAAAATGAGCTGTGTTTTAAATTCGTTGGTGCACCTACTATTATTAGTCGTTGGCATGCCGTCGATCATTATTATTACGTTCCGGCACAGTCTTTTATTTTTATTTTATTATTTTGCAGGCTTATATTTATTATTTGAATATAATTGTAATGGGTATCGAGCCTATTTTTTAAAATAAAACACATTAATTATTTTAATTAATTTGTTTTTTGACGTTTCGGCAAAATTCCTTTGCCATTTTCAAAAAAGAAAATATATTTAAAAAACATACAACAAAAAAATATTATTTAACATTCGTCAAATGAAAAAAATATTATATTCACCGTGACCACTATGACCACCATGATCACTATGACCACCATGACCACCATTACCACCATGACCACCATAACCACCGTGACCACAATGACCACCGTGACCAACATAACCACCATGACCACTATAACCACCATGACCACCACGACGACCGTAGACACCATGACCACCATGATCACCGTGACCACTATTACCACCATGACCACCATAACCACTATGGTCTATAACCACCATGACCACCATAACAACCATGACCACCTTAACCACCATGACCGCCATGACCAACATGACCATCATGACCACCGTGACCACCATGACCACCATGACCACCGTGACCACCGTGACCACCGTGACCACTATAACCATCATGACCACTATGACCACCATGACCACCATGACCACCTTTACCACCATGACCACAATGAACACCATGACCACCGTGACCACCGTAACCACCATGACCACCATGACCACCGTGACCACCGTGAACACCGTGATCACCATTACCACTATGACCACTATGACCACCATGACCACCATGACCACTATTACCACCATGACTACCATGACCACCATGGCCACCATGACCACAATGACCACCATAACCACACCATGACTACCATCTACATTCGACACATCCAACTCATATAATATTTAGTACGAGACTGAATAAGTGAATGAAAAATATATTAACAAATGAACAAATGAATGACTTGACATTTATATGTGTATCAAAATCGAATTGTATCGTATATTTGCCGAATATTATATTCGTTTTTTATACTTCCGTTGCAAAATTCTCATAACGCGCCTAAAGAAGTTTGACTTCAAAAAACATAGCAACCTCCTAGAAATTGGGACTACAACTCTGCGTTTTGAGGGGCAAGGAGTGGAAAATGTCACACGATTTTTTTTGGGAACTAGTCGAGTCAGGTCATGTCATATAGAAGGTTGAATTTTTTAAGGAAGATTGCAATTATTTTATGTAATTTGAATAACCCTTGGTTTTGTTTATTTCTGAAAATGCGTCATTTTTATTCTGTACCAGACTTAACTCAGAACGTAATTCACCAATACATTTTATAAAATTAACGCTAAAAGTAAATTGAATTTTAAACGGAAACCACTATTATCTTTCGGAAATTTGTAACTCTGTATTTTGAGGTGCTATAAGCTGCGCAAGTGGAAAACGAAATTTCGGTTGACTCGTTTAAGTGTCAAGAATAGTTTATTATTTTAAAGATTTTAATTTTAGATTTTATTCTCTAAGTTTGTAAGTTCTAATTTCTTGGTAGATTTCATATAAAAATCTACCTATTGAGTTTGGAAATATCATTTTTTTTTTAATAAAAAGTGTTGTGTTATAGGAATTACAATATGTGTCACAACTCACAACAACACATAGATACCTTTTAAGACCTATGTAGGGCCCACAACAACATGCGCTATGAGGTGTTGATGAACGATTATTTTAAACTTTTGCGGATTGAACGCCCCGAGATTATATTATTCGTACAAAGCATTCCATTTGTACGATGTATACAGACGAAGAAATCTCTCTGCATTCTTTCGCTATGACAACCTCTACAGTTTGACTGTTCGGCATTTTTGTGAGCAATTGATCTCAAGTAACTAAGGAAATAATCTGAATTTTTTCAATTCGAAGGTATGGTTGGATTTATCTAAGAGAAAAACGCGGGTTTTCTCTTTTGCGTGTTTCGGTTGGGATTTGAACTCTTAACCTTAACAATGCCAGTGAGTTCGGATCATTTGGCAGACATGCTATCCACTTCACCACCAATGCGATGATATTTCGAAGTTGAATATTTAAAAATTACTCTATTTACTTAAGAAAATATGTGTTTTGATCTATCAAATTTTTTTAATTTTCTTTGATTCCACGCAAACATTTCATGAAATTTACGGCAAATTATATGAATACGTATTGTGAAAAAATTTGAGCAGTCATTTATATGCAGTTCGGGCAAAAAAGCATTCGGGGCTTTTGTATTCTTCCCATATAACAATGAGTGATCTAGTCACTTTGCACATTTGGCACAACTCGACTGATGAGTAAAACGACGAAAAGAATATGTTTTAAGCATGATGCATCTTATTTTATCGAAGCACTGTTTGTGACGATATTTACAAAAACAACGATATGAGCAACAGTGTGAAAATGTTGTAGGAAATCAAGATTTGATACTAACTTTCCGTCGTCTACAATTCGTATTGCATGTTTTTAACGGACTCATAAAGAGTCAGGAGGATTTGATAACCTTGAAAATATTATTGATACCCCATCTTCTTCCAAATCATTAGTTGACAAGGTACGAACATTAAAAATAATTTCGGATTGGTTTTTGTGAACAATTAAGCTTAAGTACATATTGGAAATCACTTGAATTTTGCAATTCGAAATAACTTTTCATTTTCTCTAAAATTCCTTTAGAAAAAATTTTGTTGTGTTTCGTGTCAGAATTCGAACTACATTCATCAGAGACACATTGTTCAAATTCCGTGTGTCTTACACAACTTAGCCAAAGCGGCGATGACGAAACATATTTTAATTTTGATGTTCAGATAGGGTTACCAACTGAGTATTTTTCACCCGGAGACTCAGGGTTTTCCGGCAAATCTCCGGGCTCAGGGTTTGGAAGGCAAATCTCCGGGCGAAATAATAATTACATAAAAAATAAAAAAATGTCAAATTTCTATCAACTCAAATAAACAGAATTCGTTTGAAAACAAAAAAACGAAACTCTGTGTATTAGAAAACAGCCGAGTTTAGTTTTGCAATGAGTTTTTTGGTTTTTTATGTTGGTTCATTGCATATTTTGTTTTTCCATATTACGTATAAGCTAATTGATGTTTTATCTCTATATTGGGTTAAGGTTAATAGTTTTTTGTTGTTAATTTTGAATGGTTTTGACATTTGAATTTAATTAGTTGCCCATATAAAACTGTGCGTATGTTAATATTGCTATTAATTATAATAAATATCAGTCAAATGAAAATAATCCCAAACAAAACAATGACAATAAAAGAAAATGTTATTACGTCTCGTTCAATAACGAATGGTTGAAAAATCAAAACTATGAGGAACTCGAAAAAGTTAACGAGTTTACAGGAAAATGCAGATTATGCTGTATTAATTTCATTATAAAGCATGGTGGAGATTAAATTAAATTAAATTTTTATCATATATATAATACACAAGCCACGAAAAAGCGTAGCCATAGGAAAGAAGAGAATACAGAAGAGAATACAAAAATGTATAATAAATCAAAAAAAGACTAAAATAAACGAAACAAATAAACAAAATTTTTTAAATTTCTTCAAAACCCCCGATATAGAAGCCTAACTCATTTTTAGCACAAACAAAATCATGAACTTGTAGCGCAATTTTGAAATTAAAGCACAATATAAAGAAAATTCAAAAAATCGCAATAACGCCAACTGGACAAATAAAACTCCATATAAAAAAATTCAAAAGGATTTAATCAAAAACACCAGTTTTTTGCATATGGCAATGTTCATTGTAAATGGCTTGAATCAGTAGGGCTATGATTTAGGAGGTTTTGATTTCTTCCAAATTTTATTCTCATTTAAATTTCAATTTATGCTTTGATTGCGGATAGACGTATTATTTTGGATTGTGATTTTATTTCAGGCTTAAAAAAATACTTGTTTTAAAATTTGTGCAAATGCACAGGGGTCCTCTAGTTGAATTATATTTTTGTTTAGTATAAAATCTCCGGGTCGCGCGCTTTCAAGAGTTGGTAACCCTATGTTCAGATAATTTCTAAATTGAAACTTCATCATTTTTCATATTTGCTTAAGTTGAATTTTTCATCTATGATTACATATTGAAAATTGTATTTCTTTGGTATTTTTTGTATTAAATTTCTAGATATTACGATGTGTGAATTCATAGGATGAGAGAATATTTCGTCAACATCTAAGTCAACATTCTAATCAGCATCCTAAGTCACGAGTGTAAAGTCGTTATTGATTGTTGCCAATCAATGCGAAACTTAATATCTGACGTAAAGTCAATATGTTGTTATATTTTTGGTTAGGAAATATAGACAACATTAGGGGAATTTTTAATTTCGGATTGGTTTTTGTGAACAATTAAGCTTAAGTACATATTGGAAATCACTTGAATTTTGCAATTCGAAATAACTTTTCATTTTCTCTAAAATTCCTTTAGAAAAAATTTTGTTGTGTTTCGTGTCAGAATTCGAACTACATTCATCAGAGACACATTGTTCAAATTCCGTGTGTCTTACACAACTTAGCCAAAGCGGCGATGACGAAACATATTTTAATTTTGATGTTCAGATAATTTCTAAATTGAAACATCATCATTTTTCATATTTACTTAAGTTGAATTTTTCATCTATGATTACATATTGAAAATTGTATTTCTTTGGTATTTTTTGTATTAAATTTCTAGATATTACGATGTGTGAATTCATAGGATGAGAGAATATTTCGTCAACATCTAAGTTGTCCAAGTCACATTCTAATCAACATCCTAAGTCACGAGTGTAAAGTCGTTATTGATTGATATTGATGATTCTCTCATCCTATGAATTCACACATCGTAATATCTAGAAATTTAATACAAAAAATACCAAAGAAATTAAAAATAATATTCCACCTATTATTATTGTAAACTATAGTTACTCTAATACTATTGCTGTGCTAAAAAGTTTAAATATTGTTGCTTACGACATTAAAATTATAAGTATTGGATGAAAGTTGAATCCACAAATTGAAGACAATTACCTTACAATTATTAATAAATTGGATCAATTAGAAGTGGAACATTTTACTTTTGAATCAACTGCTACTAAGCCGATAAAAGCAATAATATATGGATTACCTTCTGTGATTGAGTTTACATCCATTAAAGAAAGTTTGGTTGAATATGGTATTGCGGATAAAGACATATTGCAAATTATTCCAATACATTTCAATGATGATAGAACAAAAACTAGATTTCATATTATCAAATTTAGCAAACAAAATGCTACAAAACTTCAAATATTGAATATCAAAAAAATTTCAAATGTGATTGTAAATGTTCAACTATCCTTCAGAAATGATAATAGACCTACCCAGTGACGCAGGTGTCAAATGTATGGTCATGGCAACTCTTTTTGCCATAAATTATATAAGTGTTGCAATTGTAGTGGGTAGTGTAGTAATCATCCAACTGAAAATTGTCAAACTCCTGCAGCGTTAAAATGTGCAAATTGTCTAGCTGAACATTCTGCCAACTCCAAGGACTGCCCTAGTCTTCAAGAATATAACCTTATTAGAAAAAATTCTAGTATTAGTCGTCAAATAAATAAATTAACACTAAATAAGCAATCTGGTTGGAATCGTTCAAAAATGCTTCCAGGTAACTCCACCAACACTGTTGCTAAAACACTACAAAACTTTCCACCACTTAATCCACCTAGAAAAACATCATTGCATTCTAAATGGGAATCTACTTTTTCAACTAATTCCTACCAACATAATAATCAGTTTACATCTAATACTAATAATGTTTATCAAAATGGTAGTAATAACAATACTCCTAATAAAATCGATGATAATAATTTATTTTCGCTTGATGAAATCACAGAGTTAATAGCTGATATAAGAACTAAAGTATCAGTTTGTAAAACAAGAACTGATCAATACATGTGTATTACAAGTTTATCGTTTAAATATTTGTACAATGCAAAGTAATTTGGACTATCTAAAAGTAATAATATGGCATTCTCAAAGTCTTCGAAATAAAACAATTGAAAGATTCGACTTTTTAAAAAGAAAATAATATAAGTATATGTCTTGTAACTGAAACTTGGCTCTTACATTCTGACAAATTATTCCATCCTGATTTTAATATTCCTAGACTTGATCGTCCTGGTAAAGTCAATCGTGGAGGTACATTAATTGGACATGGAGGAGTTGTTATAATAATTAATAAACAAATTCATCACTCATTGCTTTCCTCTTTCAATTTAAAAATTATTGAAGCTATTGGTATAAAAGTTCAAGCTTCCATTGGAGATCTTTGTTTTGTGTCCGCTTATTTTCTTTCAACAAATGACCCTAATAAGTTAGCCCTATATAAATCTGATATCCAATCACTATCAAACATTTCTACAAACTTTTCTATTGGAGGTGATTTCAATTCTAAGCATATATGTCATGGAACTGCAGAAATACTGCCGGCAACATTCTCTATAATGAACAGCAAATTAGGAATTTTGATATTTTATTTCCATCGTATCCAACACATTTTTCTAACATTTCCTCAGTTGGATCGTCCCTAGACATTCTAATATGCAATAATATTAGCTTAGTATCGGAATTAACTTCATTTCATAAATTAAGTTCTGACCATCTTCCAGTGTACTTCGAAGTATTTACGAATGGATTTGTTACAAATAATCATACACACCACTTCCGTAACTATAAAGAAGCTGATTGGCGTTCTTTTAAAAACACTCTCTAGTTCTATTGATCTCAGCGTCTCTTCTTTGTTACATAACGTATCATCAAAAAATGATATTGATCTGTGAGTTTCATATATAAGTAACGCAATTATTGAGGCTGAAAATTTGACAATACCAATTTTCACTGTATCGAATACCAGAAATGATCAGATCCATCTTCCAAACGATATACTAGATCTTATAAGATTGAAAAATTTAAAGCGTAGAATTTGGCAACGTAGTAGAAATCCTCTTCTAAAAAGAGAGGTAAATGAACTAATTAAAGAAATTGGCTGGAAAATTCAAAAGATTAAAAATATGCGTTTTTAAACTCATTTAATTGACATCTCGAAGGATTCTACTAATAAATAAATGTGTAACCTCTCTGAGATTTTACGTAAAACCAGACATTCAATTCCTGCGCTCTATACGGAAGCTACTACGGATTCACCTCGTAAAATTTCAATTACAAATGCTGAAAAAGCTGAATTGTTTGCAGAACATTTTGCAAAAATTCATCAAGGTAATCAATCGTTCATCCCTGAATTTAATGTACAGGTTGAGGAAACTCTTAATAATTTCGAAATTGATGCTGTAAACAACCTTCAATCTGATTTTTTAATTAAACCTAAAGAAATCTTTCAAATTATTAAAGCACTAAAAAATTTCAAGGCTCCAGGACTTGATAAAATTAACAATCGATTGATAAAATATCTTTCTAAAAAAGCAATAGTATTCCTCACGCAACTTTATAATGCGTGCTTGAAATTTTCATATTTTCCTATTGAATTTAAAATCGCTAATGTCCTTCCTGTTTAGAAACCGGGCAAAGTTAAAACTAATATTGATAGCTATAGGCCTATTAGTTTATTAAATGTCTTTGGTAAAATCTTTGAACGTACAATATTAAAGCGTTTTGAGCAGTTTGTAGAACAAAATGCAATTATTCCTCCTGAACAGTTTGGCTTTCGAAAATACCACCTCTCACCAGGTTTACAGAATTTGCAGTAATATTAAAGCAAAGTTAAACAATAAAGAATCCACTGCCTTAATAACCTTTGATATTGAAAAAGCGTTTGATAAAGTTTGGCATAAAGGTATCATTTTTAAATTACTTCATTTAAATTTTCCTAATTATTTGATTAGAATTATAAGCTCCTTTTTAAGTGATAGACAGTTTTTAGTTACAATTAACTATTGCAGATCCACACCCAAAATTGTAAGTTGTGGTGTTCCACAAGGGGCTGTCCTTTCGCCTGCATTATACATTACGGCTGATATTAAAACTCAATTTAACAACACTACAGATTTTGCTCTTTATGCTGATGATATAGCTATATTCGCCTCTTCAGCTGATATTAACGTTATTTTATCTGAATTGCAAACTTCAATTAATAATCTTTCTTTATATTTTTCCAAATGGGGAATAAAAACAAATCCTAATAAGACGCAATCTATTTTTCTCACCAAAAAGAGTGCTGCAAGAAATCTCCCAAATAATGAATCTCTTTCAATGGATGGAATTCCATTACAATGGTCAGAAACTATAAAATACCTAGGAGTTATAATAGACAAAAGATTAACATTCAAGCATCACATCAATTCATCAGTAGAAAAATGTCAAAAAATGATACGAATACTGTACAGTATATTACATAAAAAATCTAAACTTTCAATTTCAAATAAAAAACTTTTATATACATCCATCTTATGTAGTACCTTATTATATGCAGCACCCGTTTGGTTTACCAGTTCCAATATTCACCTTAAAAAACTACAAACAGCACAAAACAAATGTCTCAAACTAATTTATAACCGACCTAGATTATTCTCAACACAAGTTTTCTCCATTCTCTCTAATGTACCTCTTGTGATTGACTTCATCACTAAAATTAGAGAAAAATTTATAAGTAAGTGTCAAATAATTGAAAATAATTTAATAAACCAACTAAGATTTTGATAAACATTTGCAAGCTCTAACACATCTTTATATAATCTTTGAGAATTCCAATTAAGCTTTAGGAAAATATAAAATTTTAAATTACCTTGTTAAACTTTACAATCTTCTATATAAATAAAAAGTCAGACAAGTGCGAATAAAATTCGCTCGTCAAGGGTTCCGTGAATGTAAAGAAAACAATATCAAAATAATTTACATAAAGTTGTGTTGTAAAGGGTTTATATTGCCAGACCATAGACACATAAAAACTAAATGGTTCATCGTAAATATCAATAGTAAATGTCAATCTCATCTAAATTGATCGAAATGATATAAAAAATATTACTTTAGGTTAAATGATATCCATAGCTATTTATGGTAGCTAAGGAACGACTCAATTCTGTTAAACAACGACGAAATTTAGGGGTGGAGTGGTGTTAACGCTAAAAATAGGACTTTTTTGACAATAATTCAAAAACTGTACATCGCAAGATTCTAAAATAATTGTAATGTTTCTTAATTTTGGTGTTCTTTCAAATGACACTCATGCGAGCCAAAAAACCTTTTTTTCAACCTTTTTCCCCACTCCTAATCCCTAAACACGTAGAATTAAAACTACTTAAGGCTTCGCTATATTTTTCGTTAAGGGTTTATCAAATTTCCTATCTCTATGAATTTTTTCAAATTTTTCTGTCAATCAACGAAGAAACGTATAGGGGGGGGGGACCAAATTTTTGTTGCACTTTTTTGAGAATAATTCAAAAACGGTGTATCGCAAAATTCTAAAAAAACTGTATTGCTTTTTAATTTTGGTGCTCTATCAAATGACATTCCACTCATGCGGGTCAAAAAACAATTTTTCACCCTTCCCCACTCCCATCCCCTAAACACATAGAAATAAAATCACTTCAAATCGCTTCGCTATATGTTTCGTGTTCCATAGAATTATAGGCTCATCGCTTTACTAAAATTTTCAGTTCTTTCTATAGCAACAATTTTTTTGTGTTAGATTACATAAGTTCGACATTTAGGTCGGTGCTTGAAAAACAACGTATAATTTTAACAATATTTAAAATTAACAAAAGATCAATGTTTGACTTAAACAATAGCATATTAAACAAATATTAACCCTAAAATAATTGCAGGTTATCGAACTTACCATTCAATTAAAACTCAAAATTTTCTAAAGTCATACAAGAAATTTATTAAACCACTAATTATGAATGGATTACAAACGTGGATCTTAACACAAACTAACAAATCACATCAATCTGATTTGAACCTTGAGAATTTACGCCACCTTTTGGGCCCACTTATGGCATACAATACAATACAATATACAATAGATAGTAAAGGACCGTGATAATTTTGAAATAAAGTCTTCTTTCTTTTGGATAACTGGTTATATACACTCTAAAAGAGTTGCAAAATTAAGAATTGCTCTAAGAATCAGTATAAAGGATGACATGACTAAAAATGTACATGCCAGTCCCACTCGATATTGCTATTCGGGTTAAAAAAGCTTTATTTCACCTTACCTTACCCTTTCAAAACGATTAATAAATATTTGATACACGGGGGGACGGTCTGAATTTTGAACATTTTTGATCATAACTCAAAAACTGTGCACCGCAAAATTCTAAAAAAAATTGCAATGATTTTTAAATTAGGTGCTTCAAATGACACTCCATTCGTTTGGGTCAAAAAAAGTTTTTTTTACCCTCTCTACCCCGGTGCCCTAAACACACAGAAATATAATTATTTGAGACTTCGGAATAATTTTCATACAAAATTTACCAAATTTCCTAGCTCTGTGAATTTTTTCAAATTTTTCTGTCAATCAGTGTCGAAACGTAGGGGGGGAGGGGGGGGGGGGAACGGTTTGAATTTTGCACTTTTTTGTCCATAACACAAAAACTGTGCACCGCAAAATTATAAAAAAAATTGCAACGAATTTTAAATTAGGTGCTCTTTCAAATGACACCCCACTCGCTTGGGTCAAAAAAGTTTTTTTTTTACCCTCCTTACCCCGGTCCCCTAAACACACAGAAATATAATTATTTGAGACTTCGCTATAATTTTCATACAAAATTTACCGAATTTCCTAACTCTGTGAATTTTTCAAAATTTTTATGTCAATCAGTGTCGAAACGAAGGGGGGGGGGGACGGTTTGAATTTTGCACTTTTTTGTCCATAACTCAAAAACTGTGCTCCGCAAAATTATAAAAAAAACTGCAACGAATTTTAAATTAGGTGCTCTTTCAAAATGACACCGCACTCGCTTGGGTCAAAAAAAATTTTTTTTTACCCTCTTTACACCGGTCCCCTAAACACACAGAAATATAATTATTTGAGACTTCGGTATAATTTTCGTACAAAATTTACCAAATTTCCTAACTCTGTGAATTTTTCCAAATTTTTCTGTCAATCAGTGTCGAAACGAAGGGGGGGGGGGGTGAACGGTATGTTTTTGACAATAACTCAAAAACTGTGCATTGCAAATGCATGCAAAAATTGCAATGATTTCTAAATTAGGTGTTCTTTCAAATGACACCCCTCTTGACCACATTTTAAATAGTGTTTTTACCCCTCCTCTTATCCACCCCCTTAATAAATCTAATTATGAGAATATGACACTTTTATATATTTTTTATTAAGACTGTACTAATTTTTCTATCATTCCAAATACATTTGAAAATTTTCGATCAGTTAGGTTCGGAGCTAATCGAGTTAAGAAAACACGAAAAAAACGTCATTATTCAGAATTATGCAAAAAATGGTGAGGTGTAAAATGTTTTATTTGTATTCGTCATTTCATGTGGACAGATTAGTTTTATACGCATCTCAAATTTCAAGTCCATAGCATTTATAGTTTACGAGATAATCGATATAATGTGAAAAACTCGTTTTACTCTCACCAATAGTGTT
Organism: Diogma glabrata; assembly: GCA_963693315.1. Classification (NCBI taxonomy): domain Eukaryota; kingdom Metazoa; phylum Arthropoda; class Insecta; order Diptera; family Cylindrotomidae; genus Diogma; species Diogma glabrata. The sequence continues at coordinate 151,752,779 of OY856188.1, read as the reverse complement.
CCGTATAAAAAACGGAACCCTAAAAATGTAAATGTTCGTTTGTTCAAAATAGGTAATCTCCGAAAGGACTTGATCGAATCTTTTGAAATTTGGACACAACGTTGCATTCGAATACAGGAAGGTTTATACATAGTTTTTTTTTTTTCTTTTTTTTTTTTTCGTTATACATATGTATATGTTTTATAACGTTACAATTACAAGTGTCTCACCTGCTTTATTCTCAAATCACTCAACTTTATGGTCGATTTTAACTTCATGCTCAATTTAATCGATTAGTTTCGTATAGTGATAGGCCCAAAGATAATTTTATCTAATTTGTAAACCAATAACGTTGCAACATGTTCTCCTTTCGGTAGGACTGTCCTCGGTAGGAGTAAAAATGTCCTCAGTTCTCATTTACTATAAAAACATTCTCCTTGAAGCAATCTGTAATACAATATTTTACACTGAACAAAATAGATCTTTTTGCTACATATTTCTCCCAATAAACGGATCAGGAAAATAAAAAATCGTGATTTCGCACGTGAATCGCACCTTTACTTATATATATCAAAGTAACTGATTATTAAAATTTGTGTCGCAAGGTTGGTAACAATATCAATTAATTTACATTGCTCTATAATATATGTGAATATCTTTACTTTTACTATATCGCACGATCAGGTGGTGAACCATTGTTTTTTTTTTTTTTTTTTTTTAAATAAAATGTGTTGTGTAGTAGGCATTACAATATGTGTCACAACAACACATAAAAACCTTTTAAGACCAAGGGCCCACAACAACATGCGTCCTAAGGATGTTAATGGACGCAAATCTGTTTTTTTTTGTTTTTTTTAATATTTTTTTGTTAAATAATGGATAACTAAACCATAAATCCTATCACATATAAAATATGACATAGGCCAATATTTCGTGATAGGATAGGGAAAATAAAAATAAAATAAGAGATAAAAAGCAAATTTGTTTTAAAAATTTGCAGGAACAAAACTAAAATTGGTTTGCCAATAGTCCAGCTAATGGCTTAATCCTTGATTATGGGACGCAGTATATTTTCCAATGATTAAAGCTCAGATATATAGTTATATGAAGGCTCGTTTCTTCGAGCAAGCTACAGCGTTCCAGCATCAAGGAATATTCATTAGCTAAGATTGAGAGTGCTACCATTGACTGAATACAGTTCATCCGCCAGCACCCCTAAGATATCACCTTGGCTAGTGATGCCTCACTGCTATTGCCAGTGGTATGTGATATCTCACGTTAACTCATATGCCAATAGCAGGGACTAGAGTACGTGGGGTTGTCACACCCGTGGATCAAAAAATAGAACAAAATTAACAAATTAATAAAAACTGATCCCTCCATGCGGATTTTGGATTCAATCCACCTTTAAACATCTGTTGTTTTTAAATAACTTCTGTTACTAATTATCTGTTCTTAGTATTATAAATGAAATAGCTGATCTGCATATTTTTTGTGATTGTTATAAATTAAAGCCAAATACAGAAAACTTACCATTTTTAAGGAAATTTAAATATATAAAACAGTACTGTGCATGAATAACTAACTAACAACCTGCGCTTATTGATTTTTATGAAAGTGCCAATGAATCAGATGGTAAGTTTAGCTGTATTTTTGAGTACTTAAAAACATTAAATTTAAGTGATTCGAGTGTAGCAGTACCATTGAATGCTGATAACATCAATACGAATTTGCATGCTATCATCCATCATAAATAAATAAAAGGATTACAGAAGTAATTGTCGTATGTGCAATCAAATATTCCGAAGCTAACGTTTGAACAAAATACAATTTACGATCAACTAATGCAAAATGTTGATAACGGGGTTGGAGGAATCATTTTCTTGGATTGTAATGGGCATCACCCTTATGACAAATGCTCAGTAACTTTATTCCTCGTAGATAGTAATTTACTATCCACAATATTCGAAAATATGTTTAACCGTCTTTTCAAACACTTTTCATCACACCCTTTTACAATTTTATTTCTTTTTCTAATCTAATAACATTTGTCATTTAAAACCTTTATGTCTGTTCCTAGCTAACAAAATTAGCTCTTATTTCGTTTAGATTCCACGAAACCAAAACAAAATTGCATTAACATCTTTTTATCGTGAGAACTATTTCTGCAACGTACTTTTTTTAAATAGTTTTTTTAGTTTTTATCTAGTTAGTTGGTGGTTGGCAGTTGAAGAAATTAGTTTTTTTTAGCAGTGAGTTGGTTGTTGTTTGTTTTTGGAGTGGTACCAAGGAGTACAAATGGAGTTCGTGGTTGAGAGTTGAACGGACAGTCAGTTTTGGGGATATGGGGTTCAGTGGAACCATTAGTTTATTTTTTTTTGGACGAAGAGTTATTTTGTGTTTGTTTAATTTTTTGTTGATTAGTAATTATGTAGTGATTTCATGAAATACAAAAACCACCTAATTTGGAGTTGGTTCATTCAATAAATTTATGCATTTATATAACAATGAAAAGAAATTGTCTATAAAAATTGATTATAGTTATTTTTTTATAACAAAAAAGTTTTAATATGGAAAATTGTAAACAGAAAAATGACCGAATAAAGAAAATTAATGTAATGTGAAACAAAAAGAATGAATTAATTAAAAATTGCGTTTCAATCTGTGAGAAGTGTTTATTCGGAAAAATTAAGTTACATCAACAAAATATAGTGAAGACAAGGCAAACAAGTCTTGGGGGGGTTTTCCAAACAAAATTTGTGTGGTGATTTGGATGAGTATACAGGAATTTAATTGAATATTGTAACCAAAATATAAGTTGGAGCTGCTGCGGAGAAAGACACAAGGATCACCAGGGATAATGCAACTCAATTTTAAGGTGAACGGTTGGTTAAATTTAATGTATATTTTGGCTTTGTGTTTTTATTTTTGTGTTAAAATGATCTGTTAATTGGTACGAATAGGGAGAGTTGTGGCATGTCGGACATCTCGTTCAGACGCCTAGGTGATGTTTGAGGCACGCGTGATGTTTTATTTTTGTTTTTAAATTTCTTGTTAGTGAGGTTGGTCTAGAACCTTCGCTCTACGAGCTAGCGGCAGGGTTTTCGGCGTGCAAGACCACCTGGTAGACCTGCACGGTCTACCAGACAACCCTACCATTACAAGATGGCGTCCAACGGGGCCTCTGGAGCGACAGTGTTTGGGTCTTTGGATCCAAACAGGGTTGTTCTAGAGACAACAATTTTTTATTTGTGTATGTAGTTTTTTTTAAATTATTAATTTTGTGTTAAATTTTATGTTATTGTGACTACCGCAGGAGTGAGCATTAGCCCATAAGGCTAAGGTTCAACGGGGTTTACGATCCCGCGGACTCCAGTTAAAGTAAGGTTTTTGTTTCGTAGAGGAGGTCGGAGATGATGGAACAAGAAGGTGATGGACCTTGTTGGTTATTGGTGGTTTCCGCCAATACCATCCCACCCTGCGAATGTTTCATTAGACTCTGGGTCCTCTGCAGAACGGAAACTTTATAGTGCTGCTATGCTCATTTAAATTTGTAACATTGTCTTCGACTCAATTTCGTTAGAGCATAGCCTGTTAGAGTGTTGCTGGTGGATGTGATGTGCGTGGACGATAATAGAGATACATCTGCTGGATAGGTATTGTTTCAATGCTTGCCAGTAGATGATATCGTCTATCCTTCGTGCCACGATTGTTACATCCGGGCAACACCAAGACTAACAACTTTTTCTCAATACAGGATGTTTGGGTGTTGGCATTGGGCTGACAGGCGGACGCATTAATGGAAAATGCTAGCATTTGGCTCTCTGAGCCATAGCTAGACCATGTGTGTTGGCTTGTCAGACTGTTGTCACCACAGAAACAACCTATTAAAAGCCCTTTTAATAAAAAATTTTTATCACCACCTAGTTTTGTCGGATCGGTTTCTTGTCGGTCACAACTCTTCCTTAGTTTTTTTGGAAAATATTGAAATCATTTTGTTGTATTTTTTACTTTGAATTTTGACTTTTATTAATTTTACATTTTATTATAATTATAGAAATTTTGAAGAATTGAACAATGTTTTTGTGTTTTATTGAATAGTTTTTGTAATCTTTGTATTGTTCTGAATAATTTTGAAATCTGGATGTTTTTTGCAATTATGTACTTTAAATAATTTTTTTTAGAAGTTTAGAATTTTATTTAATACATAGATATTTCGTTTTGAATTTTTTGTTTAATTTTTTGTTAGGGTAATTCTTATTATTTTAGTGTCTTACTTTTAGTTAAATTTTAATTTTGAGTTTTTGTTTGAAAAATTGTTATTAATTGTTAGCATATTCAGTAATTTTAGAATTTTGAGAATTTTGGTAATTGTATTTGATGTAAATATTTTTGGAAATTTTTGCAATTCGAATTTTTGTATAATTTTTTATCTAATGTAAGATTTTAAGTTTTGGATATCTCATCGTTGTGAAGTTTTGATTTTAGGAAGGTTTTGTTAATTTTAGGTTTAAGTTTTGTTTTTTGGTGCCTTATGTTAATTTTGAGTTTTGTTAAATATTTTAATTAATTTTGAGTATGAAATAAGGTTAAAATTTTGAAAACCTTTGTTAGTGTTTAAATTTTCTTTTCTCTTAGTTAAATAGTCTGAAAGATTTTTATGTTATAATAGTTTTAGGTTTTTAATGAACAATTTTAGAAGTGATTTTGAGTAATTCTAAAAGTTTTGTTTTGGTATTTGTTTTACAATTTTTAATAATTTTGGAATTTTGGAAATTTTTTTTTTATTTAAAATTTTCATTAATTTTGAAACCTTTGTTGTGTAATTTTTTTTAAAAAAAAGTAATTTTAAAGAAAATTTGTTTTATAATTGTTTATTTGAAATTTTTGGTTAATCTTAAGTTTTTTTGAATATTTTGTTTTAATTTTGAAATTATTTATAAATTTTAAAGTCTTAAGAATATTTTTAGTTTTAGATATTTAGAAATTTTGATTAATATTTTTGAATTGGAATGTTTTAAATGTTAAAATAATTTTTTTGAGCTTTTCATTTTTTTTTGTATATTTTGGAATTTCTTGCAAATTTTAAATTTTTGAACATTTATTTTGAATTTTGAAAGTTTTTTTGAATAATGTTTATTTGAATTTTTTTGTATTATGATTGACATTTGGAAGTTTTTATTTTGTTTTTAAACTGTAGATTTTTTTTTGTGTAAGTTTGCAATTTAGTTTTAAATTTTGTTTTGAATTTAGTATCAGCGATCCCGAATTCAACCAACCAACTCCAACTGTTACTGTAAAGGTTAGAGATTTATTTTAGTTAACTTAGTAAGATTTTTTATTTTCAGTACTAAGATTTTGAAGTTTTGGTTTTCTTACATTTAGGTTTTGAGAAATAATATCAGTTCTTGATTTGTTTTAAATTTGTTTTAGTGTTGTTGAATTTGAATTTTTTTTTAATTGAAATCATTTTGTCTACAACTGCCAACCTTCAAGTTTAATTTTTTTGATTTTATTTTCTGAATTACTATTTTTTTGAAAAGTTTTTAATTTTGAATTAAAATCAATTTTTTTTTAGTCGTTTTTTTGTTTAGAAATTCGTTTCACTAATTGAAATTTTATTTAATTCATCATTTTTTTTAATTGTTTTTAATTGGTTTTAATAAGTTTTTTTGATTTTATTTTCAACGTTCTTAGATATTTTAGAATTCGTATATTTATTATTTTTTTTGAAAACATAAATTTTTTTTTACAGTTCTTGGAACTTCTTTTGTTTTTTTGAATCCTTAAGTTTTTGGTTTTCATCTCTTTTCGTTCGGTTTCCTTTAAGTCACTATGGCTTCCACTCCCCAAATCACCTTGGTCAACAGCAGTGCGGTATGTAATCTTTGCAGGCAGAAGATGGAAGGCCTAAGTGAGGCCCTGATTCTGCCCTGTGGCCATTCGTTCCATAAAAGGTGTTTCTGGATAACACCTTCGCTGTTAAAGGCATGCCCAACCTGCCAATACGTAATTCCATCTGATATCCTCGAAGCAGCCGCGGCTCCCACTTCACAGTCCAAAGGGGCAGTGAAGAAAGGATCTGCTCGTGAAAGATCGACTGCCCAACGTCTTAGAGACGAGGCAGCAGCCGCTTCCCTCACAGACAGCGATGGTCATGGCTGTATATACCGCAGAAGTCCCCGGTTCAAGGTGGGTGCTAACAGTAAAGCTACATCCAAATTACCGATAGCATATCACCCCACTTCAATGGTTCTCCGTGGAGCACCGAAACCAACACAAGCGTTGGTTCCAAACCCCTTTTCGAAAGGAGCTGAGTTACCAGCTGGTCCTCCTCCATTACATACCTCTCGGGTAAGTTGGGAGGATGGCAGTGAAGACGAATTACATCCTCGTCAGAACCATGTAAGAGAAAACGACAACTCCAAATTAAAGTCATCAAAAACACCACGTTCCTCCCCACCACCAGTTACAACAGCTGATGACAATACTGATTACAGGAATCCTACCCTTCCGCCTGTGTCTGGGACTGTACGTAGTCCAAATTCTTCCGTCACCCAACAGACGATGGAAGCATGTATAAGGGCTAGTGAAGCCAATATTTTGCGGGTGTTGACGCAAGAAGTGGCTCGATTATCGATGTCACGTGGTCCAGCACCACCATCTCTCCATCCATCGAATGGCCAGTCATCTTTGGTGACTGCTGATCAGGCTAGATCCCAATTTATGCCACCGGCAAATCAACAATTGCATCCACCTTCTGGGCCGCTCAACATCCAACCATTTGATCATCAGCTTAACGTACCTAATAATCCGATGACTAATCAACAAGCTTCCCCAGTACGTCATCCACCCAGGTACAATATGTCAGCAGTCCCTACTCCTTCCATGTTCCAGCGTGAGTTTGTTCCTCCTGTGAACCTCACCTCTTCTAGATATCCGCCCCAGGTTCATCCTCCACCACCTCCTACCCAGAACAATGGAACAGCTTCCACTGAAAAATATTCCAACACTATCCGGAATTGGAATGTAGTGTTCACCGGTCGACCTGACGGTCTAGAAGTTGAAGAATTTATTTATCGAATTGGAGTCCTGAACCACAACTCTTTCCACAATTCAACTGATATCCTTTCTCGTCACCTTCATCTTTTATTCGTCGACCGTGCTTCTGAATGGTTTTGGCGATATCATCGGCGGACCCAACAGCTTCATTGGCCAGACGTTTGTCAAGCGTTACGCGTAGAGTTCAAGGATCGTCGTTCTGACGATGAGATCCGAGAACTTATGAGATCCCGTAAACAACGAGCTGGTGAAACATTTGACGACTTCCTGCACGCTATACTTCGATTAACCGATAGATTAAACACACAGCTTAGTGACAGAGACCTATTGTCCCTGTTGAAAAACAACCTAAATGGGGACATTCGCAAGGACTTGATGTTCGTTCAAGTGTACAGCGTCGAACACTTGCGAGAGCTCTGTAGTGACCGAGAAAAGTTACTTGCAGATGTTAACTCTGGGTACAGACATTCTTCTTTTAGACCTGCACGGCATATTTCTGAGTTACCCCTCGAGGTCCATGAACCCCAAGAAGAACTCGAAGTGTGTTCACTTAACCACCCATCCATTGCAAAACCTTTTTCAAAACCACCTCACTGCTGGAACTGCAAACGAGAAGGTCACATTCATCAAGACTGCACTGCAGCACGACGAGTTTTCTGTTTCGGGTGTGGAAAAGATGACACCTATCTACCCAACTGCCGTCGTTGTCAGGAAAACCGACGAGGGAGCGGGGTACCAAACCCACTTCCTCGCTCCCCGAACTCTTCAAACAGGGTCCCACTTCCGAAATAACCCCTCTTAAAGTTACAGACACCAATACTATTCTTTCAGTTCTAGACACCAACGTTAAATTATCTCTACCAGCTGAAGATACATCTATCACACTCTCCATCCCAACGGTTGTAGAAGATGCTTCTCCTGTCGAATCAACCGTTGTTAACCTTTCGACAACCACAACGGAAAATAAACCGCAAATAACCATCCTCGAACGAGATCCAAGTAGCGTTATAACTCCACCTGTTCTGGCTTTTAAGTCACATAAGCTGCGACTTCAAGATTACTTAGCTGCCAGGTCCAGAATATTCATTGATGCCATTGGAAATACCAAATCTCCATCGAGATCCACTCTTCGAACGCGTCGTTTCTGGCGTATTCGCAAATCATTTCGTTCTAAAACAATCTCTTCAATTTTTACACTTTCAAATGATCTAAGGTATCATGCCAAGGTTGAATTATTGAATCAAACTCGGATTGGACTGCTGGACAGTGGAGCGTCTATCAGTGTCATCGGTGGTGCATTTGCACAAGAAATGGTGCAAACTCCCCATCTTCTTACTCGCTCTACAGCTAAGATCAAAACTGCAGATGGTACCAGCCAAAAAGTTATTGGCTGTGTTACTACTAAAGTTTCATTTAAGGGCCGCAGTAAGTCCCTTGATCTCTATGTCATCCCTTCTCTTACCCAGGATTTATATCTGGGTATTGATTTTTTTAAAACATTCAAACTATTAGATCAAGTCCTTTTCGCATCTTCTTTAGATTATTCTATTGAATCAATTTCCACCCACCTTACTTCCGACGAAGATGAACAGCTTCAGGATGCGATTCAGCTGCTTCCGTCATTTTCTAAATTGGGTTTAGGTCAAACACATGTGCTTGAACACATCATTGATGTTGGTGACGCTGTCCCCATCAAACAAAGACACTATCCCATATCACCAGCCATAGAGAAAATGATGGGAGATGAGCTGGATCGTATGCTGGCGCTGGGTGTCATCGAAGAAAGTTCCAGTCCATGGTCCTCGCCAGTGGTCCTAGTACGCAAACCTGGTAAGGTTCGTTTATGTTTGGACTCCCGTAAGGTTAATACCGTCACCAAGAAAGATGCATATCCCCTTCCACAAATTGATGGAATATTGAGTCGCCTTCCGCAAGCAAACTTTATCTCCAGCTTGGATTTAAAAGATGCCTTTTGGCAAATACCACTCGAAAAGTACTCACGTGAAAAAACAGCTTTCACTGTTCCAGGTCGGCCGTTGTATCAGTTCGTTCGAATGCCGTTCGGACTGTGCAACGCGCCCCAAACAATGACCAAATTAATGGATCAGGTAATTCCACCACATTTGAAGTCACGTGTTTTCGTTTATTTGGATGACCTGCTGATAGTTACAGATACCTTTGCATCACATATTGAACTTTTGAAAGAATTATCCAAGCACTTAAAACACGCGAACTTAACTATAAATGTTGAGAAAAGTAAATTTTTGCTACCCGAGGTCAAGTATTTAGGTTATGTTGTAGGAGGAGGTGTATTAAAAATCGACGACGATAAAATTGCAGCCATATCCGAATTCCCAGTTCCTCAAACTTTGAAACAAATTAGAAGATTATTGGGTATGGCTGGTTACTACCGTCGATTTATTTCTGGGTTTGCCTCATTAACGGCTCCAATTACAAACTTGTTGAAAAAAACTACTGGTAAATTTGTCTGGACTGTTGAAGCTGATGTGGCCTTTAAGTTATTAAAGAAAGCATTAACTTCAGCACCAGTTCTGGTAAATCCCAATTATTTAGAGCCGTTCATCCTACAATGTGATGCTAGTAATGATGGTGTTGGTTGCGTATTAATTCAAACTGACAAAGAAGGTATAGAACATCCCATAGCTTATATGTCGAAAAAGTTAAATTCATCCCAGCGAAATTATTCGGTAAGTGAAAGAGAATGTCTCGCTGCAATACTTGGAATTAAAAAGTTTAGAGCGTACGTTGAAGGTCAACAATTCAAGGTGATTACGGATCATGCATCTCTAAAATGGTTGATGCAACAAAAAGATTTGTCCGGTCGATTAGCCAGATGGAGTCTGAAGTTGCAGGGATACCGTTTTGAAATAGAACATCGAAAAAGAAGTTTAAACGTTGTTCCTGATGCGCTTTCTCGAATGTTTTCGGTTGATTCGATCTCAAATGTCAAGCTTAATGCACCTGAGCTCGATTTGGAATCCAAACATTTTAAATCATCTGATTATCTTGAGCTTCTAAAAATAGTGGAAGAATGTGATGGTACTATTCCCGATCTGCGAATTGCCAACGGTATGGTATATAAAAGAATTAATCATTCATTAGCTGACGTGCCACAAGAAGGTGAGGTTTGGAAGTTATGGATCCCTAAGGAATTAACTAACGAGTTAATTTTAAAGGCTCATAACCCACCAACTTCATCCCATGGTGGAGTCGCTAAAACTCTCTATAAGCTACGTCGCTTCTTTTACTGGCCCGGAATGGCAATCCAGGTGAAAAACTTTATATCTGGTTGTAGCACTTGTAAAGCAATAAAAGCTCCTAACATGATACTACGTGCGGGTGCAGACGGCCTCTAAAGGCGGCCTCTAAAAACAGAACGAATGGTACAAAGACTTTACATTGATATTATTGGACCATATCCTCGAACAAAAGCTGGTAATATTGCCATCCTTATTGTCTTAGATCATGACAACTCCTCTAAAAACAGAACGAATGGTACAAAGACTTTACATTGATATTATTGGACCATATCCTCGAACAAAAGCTGGTAATATTGCCATCCTTATTGTCTTAGATCATTTTACTAAATTTTCATGGTTGTTTCCATTACGTAAGCTCACTTCTGAGCCCATCTGCGAATTAATAGAGAGCCATATATTCCATGTGTTTGGTTGTCCTGAAGTGATAGTCTCTGACAACGGCTCACAATTTAAATCAAAACATTTTGAAAATTTTCTGAAAAGATTTGGGGTACAACATATTTTTACAGCACTGTATTCCCCACAGGCAAATGCATCTGAAAGAGTAAACAGAAGTGTTATTGCTGCTATTCGGGCTTATCTATCGACCGATCACACACGATGGGATATTCACTTAAGTGACATTGCTTGTGCTCTGCGATCTTCTCTTCATCAGACCATTGATTCCTCCCCTTATTTTGCAATGTTTGGTTTACCTATGATTACTCATGGCTCAACTTACTCATTGTTAAAACGAACGAACAGTTTAGAGGAACCTGGAGAAACCCTTGAAAGAAACGACCAACTTTCGAAGATTCGACAGAGAATTAAAGAACTTACAGCTGAAGCTTTTGTACGTAGTGCGAAGCGTTATAATTTGCGAGCCCGTAATATAAAATTTTCTCCCGGTGACACTGTTTATAGACGAAATTTCGTACTAAGCAATGCTGGAAATCACTTCAATGCCAAATTGTCCCCCAAGTTTGTGGAAGCCAAAGTCCTTAGGTTGGTAGGTAGTGCTGCCTACGAACTAGAAGATGTGGTTTCAAAACGACGGGGTACCTATCATTCAAAAGATATTCGGTCGTAGTGGAACTCCTCTTGGTTGCCTCACCGATTTCTTCTTTTCGCCCTTTTTATTCCTTTCGTTTATTTATTAGAAATTTGTTTTGGTTTCAGTCCAGGAATTCTAATTCTATTTTACAACGCATTTCACAATTAATTCTTTTTATATTCTTTGCCCGGCTAGCTCCGTTGGTAGAGCCTGAGAATCTATCTCGGGGTTTGGGTTCGAGCCCAGCTCCCATTTCACCTTTTAATTTTATTTTCCTCTGATTCTCAGGACGAATGTAGTCAGCCGAACTTCCTCCTTTCGTCCTGTCCTGTAATGGGCATCACCCTTAATTACAAATGCTCGGTAACTTTATTCCTCGTAGATAGTAATTTACTATCCACAATATTCGAAAATATGTTTAACCGTCTTTTCAAACACTTTTCATCACACCCTTTAAAATTTTATTTCTTTTTCTAATCTAATAACATTTGTCATTTAAAACCTTTATGTCTGTTCCTAGCTAACAAAACTAGCTCTTATTTCGTTTAGATTCCACGAAACCAAAACAAAATTGCATTAACATCTTTTTATCGTGAGAACTATTTCTGCAACGTACTTTTTTTAAATAGTTTTTTTAGTTTTTATCTAGTTAGTTGGTGGTTGGCAGTGGAAGAAATTAGTTTTTTTAGCAGTGAGTTGGTTGTTGTTTGTTTTTGGAGTGGTACCAAGGAGTACAAATGGAGTTCGTGGTTGAGAGTTGAACGGACAGTTAGTTTTGGGGATATGGGGTTCAGTGGAACCATTAGTTTATTTTTTTTTTGGACGAAGAGTTATTTTGTGTTTGTTTAATTTTGTTGATTAGTAATTATGTAGTGATTTCATGAAATACAAAAACCACCTAATTTGGAGTTGGTTCATTCAATAAATTTATGCATTTATATAACAATGAAAAGAAATTGTCTATAAAAATTGATTATAGTTATTTTTTTATAACAAAAAAGTTTTTAATATGGAAAATCGTAAACAGAAAAATGACCGAATAAAGAAAATTAATGTAATGTGAAACAAAAAGAATGAATTAATTAAAAAATTGCGTTTCAATCTGTGAGAAGTGTTTATTCGGAAAAATTAAGTTACATCAACAAAATATAGTGAAGACAAGGCAAACAAGTCTTGGGGGGGTTTTCCAAACAAAATTTGTGTGGTGATTTGGATGAGTATACAGGAATTTAATTGAATATTGTAACCAAAATATAAGTTGGGAGCTGCTGCGGAGAAAGACACAAGGATCACCAGGGATAATGCAACTCAATTTTAAGGTGAACGGTTGGTTAAATTTTAATGTATATTTTGGCTTTGTGTTTTTATTTTTGTGTTAAAATGATCTGTTAATTGGTACGAATAGGGAGAGTTGTGGCATGTCGGACATCTCGTTCAGACGCCTAGGTGATGTTTGAGGCACGCGTGATGTTTTATTTTTGTTTTTAAATTTCTTGTTAGTGAGGTTGGTCTAGAACCTTCGCTCTACGAGCTAGCGGCAGGGTTTTCGGCGTGCAAGACCACCTGGTAGACCTGCACGGTCTACCAGACAACCCTACCATTACAGGATGCGCCAGGAGGAACTGGCAAAACGTTTCTAAAACGATTCTTAAACGATTCTAGCAGTAATTCGATCGTAAAATAGCATAGCTTTAGCTCTTGCGTCGTCCGGCATAGCTGCGACATTGCTACCAGATGAAAGAACTGCTCATTCCGCTTTGAAATTGCCATTAAACATGCAATTCATTGAAACGCCCACATGCAACATTTCCAAAGGATCGGGAATGGGAAAAGTATTGCAGAAATGTAAACTAATTGGGATGAATGCACAATGGCGCACAAAAAATCACTTGAAGCGCTTGATCGATCATTGCAAGATTTGCGTGGAAATACCAGACCATTTGGGAATGCATTAATATTGCTTGCAGGAGATTTCAGACAAACATTAGCTGTAGTTCCCCGATCAACACCAGCGGATGAAATAAATGCTTGCTTGAAATATTCTACTTTGTGGCGATACGTAAAAAGGTCAAAATTATCTACAAACATGCATGTTCTCCTCCAAAAAGATAAATCAGCTGAGATATTCTCATATCAATTGCTGAGAATTGGTGACGGAAAGGTGCCGGTTGATTTAACAACAGGACGAATTTTATTACCTCACTTCTGCAATTTAGTGTCGTCAAAAAAGGAATTAATTGAAAAAGTATTTCCTGATATTCAAATTAATCATAAGAATCACGATTGGCTGAGTGAACGAATCATTCTTGCGGCCAAAAACAAAGACGTCAATGACAATTTAATTCTGTCTAATATTCAAAGCGAAGAAGTCACATACAAGTCCGTAGACACTGTCATGGAAGCAGATGAAGCAGTTAGCTATCCAACAGAATTTTTGAATTCACTTGATCTACCAGGGATGCCACCACATGTATTACAATTAAAAATCGGCGTGCCAATCATCATGTTGCGTAATATCAATCAGCCAAAACTTTGCAATGGCACGCGACTCACAGTAAAAAAATTATTGAGAAACGTAGTAGAAGCTCCAATCTTGAATGGACCTTTCAAAAGCGAAGATGTCCTCATTCCTCGCTTACCCATGGGCCATGATACCAACGGATATGCCATTTCAATTCCCAATTCGATTGGCATTTGCAATCACCATCAACAAAGCTCAGGGCCATACATTGGAAGTATCTGGTTTAGATCTAGATAATGATTGTTTCTCACATGGACAATTATATGTTGCGTGTTCTAGAGTTGGCAAACCAGGCAATCTCTATATCCACACAGTCAATGGATCAACAAAAAACATTGTATACCCTCAAGTATTATGAAATAAAACATATTAGAAAGGTGAGTGTTTTGTTTTCTTTATTTCTTATATTCAACCAAACTAAGCCACTGCAACGCGTGGCCGGGTCCAGCTAGTTATTAGTTATTGTTATTATACAATAATTGTATACAATTTTTTGATATTAACATAACGTTTAAATCTAGTTTAGATTTGTTTTTGTACTTTTGTTTTATTTTAAGTTAGCCACAACCATACACAGGGTATTTTAAGTTAACTTTTTTTCCCGGCATAGCATTAGAAATAGTTATTTATTATACAAGGGAAAAAAGTAGTAGATTTTAGCTCGAGGTTGTGTTGTCTCCCGACGCGAAGCGGAGGGAGACAAAAAACCGAGAGCTAAAATCTACAATTTTTCCCGTGTATAATACACTATTTTTTTCTGTGACTGGACAAATATTAATATAATTATTGAAAAAATAATATTAAACAAATATTATAATATTATGTATATTCACCACACCATACGAATTTTTCTTGAATAAAAACTTAAAATTAAGTTTCATTTTATTTGTCAAAACCAGTTATTAACATCAAGAAGAAAACGGTATAACTTTTCATTAACATTAAAATAGTCATAAATGTTCATAAATATTCATAATATTTATCATTTATGTGTATATATGTATTTATATATATATTTTTATCTATCCGGGAAAAAAGTACATACTTTTTTCCCGGGGAAAAAAGTATTTTATGAAAAGTAGCATTTTTGCACCTGTCAGCAGAAGTAAAATGTTAAACTTTTTTCCCGTCACAGAAAAAATATAAAAATAATTATAATAAATAAAAAAAATCTTTAAATTGAGAAATCAAAAATGTATAATAAAGCTGAAAAATATTTAATTTTATTGAACTCTTAAATTGTATAATATGTTTTTAAACTATAATTGTAAATATATAATAAAAATAAATTGAATTGAATTGAATAAAGTAGCGTAATAAACTTACAGCGTAAGTCATTGAAAATTGTGACTCCCAATAAACAAATGTTTACGCGTTCGACTATTTATCCGCCACACATACTAATTATTGAAACATCGTTGTTGAACTCGGCCTTCGTTTTGCAAACAAACAGTAACTGTGTTTTGGTGGAAGTAAAATTGACAAAATTTTGGTCACTACAATCAACGAAATATTTAGGTTTTCGTTTCATTTACGACAACGTTTCACCGAGGACCATTTATTTGATCATGCATTTGCCCTTTGAAAATAGGAAAAAAATGACTTATGCAGTGTACTATCGTCTGCAAAACTATAATTTATTGGGATACTGGTGATTTTCAACAGTTCGTTGATATAAATTAAAAATAGAGTGAGAGGCAAAATTGTATCTTGGGCTATTGGTGTATAATTTGAAATTTCACATTCCATTCCTTTTTTGAGTACGAGCTGGACATTCACCTCCACTTGATCAATAGCATCAAGGAAAAATATCATATTTATTAGGTTATGGAATATTTTGGTTTAAGTCATTCAAATTCTTTTGAAAATGTGTTTAGAATAATATGTGGGATATTGGGTATGGAAGCTTTATTGATTTTAAACCGTGTTAAAAGGTTTTTAATCGTTTTGAGTTTATAAGAAGTTCTTTCATTTAACTCTTAACAGAATTAAGAGCGCTTCTTTAGGAGTTTTATCACGAATCACAGCGTTTCGCGAACAAATTATCTTTCCTTGCAGGGTCAGTGACGATCATATCACCGTCAATGCCGTTTCATTATTGAAAAGGGAAATTTATTAATTCCAAATTTAATGGTTTCTGTAAAGTTTTGAGCAGAAACATTTACACCGTCGTTATAAGAATAATAACGAATAAAATGGAAAACTTCGCAAAATTTTTCAGACCATTTGTGTCAATTTTTGAGAATGAAAGAAGTTTTTTTTTTATTAATTAGTTAGACATGTTTAGCACACTAAGTATGAAATATTCATTATTCAGACTCTTTGAATATCCGATGAAACCATGTAAACTATAAAGGAAGGAGATGAGGATAGTGGAAGGAATGAGGATATAGGGATAACTATACTAATTGTTTTAAATGATGATGGACATTTTCTTTAAATGCTTGAGGGGAAAATTCATCGGGAAATATAGAGGAGGGCATTGAGTTCCACAATTTGGCCTCTCTATTAAAATAGTCGTTCTGGAAGGACACAGTTCTACAACAAGGTATTTGTACAACAAATGGATGGGATAACTCGGCAGCTCTTGTTTGTCGATTATACTGAAATTGACAATTCAGCCACATTTCTTCTGTGCTGGAGTGAATCAAGCTGGTCCGTTAGTTCGGTATTACTGTTGTGCCGTATTTTTCATTACCAATTTTCGATCACAATTTCCTAGAATTACAAACTCTAAATCTTTCTGAAATCGCAATATTAGTTTCACATACCAATAAATTTTCTCTAAACACATTTTCAAAACTGAAGTTTTCTTTTAATCTCTAGCCGATAGTTTTATAAAGGATAAAACTAATAAATATTATCAGTTAACACAATTTTAGTCATTTCTAAGAATTTGTCTTTACAATCGTCTTGCCGATTATTCTTCTAAGTTCACACATTTCTCGTTGAAATAATTTCAAACAAAAAACAAATCTACATCATTATTTTCTCTCATGCTAATAAACATTAAAATCATTTTAAAGCAAAATAAAACTTTAAATATTTTTTTCACACTTCTTTATCAACAAAACAAATTTGTTTAAGTTTCTTAGAAGTAAGTTATAATATTGCGTAATTCCCTTTGTATAATTCTCCGACAAATCCTTTTTCAAAATATAAAATTTAATAAAAAATTATTCTTATTTGTTTTTGTTGTTTTCTATGATATAATAAAATTAAGATTTAGTATATAAGAAATAGTTTTTAAGAAAATAAATATTAGTTTTAACAAAGTAGTTTAAAGAGTTTTTAAGACAATCAGTCTAACAGTTTACACATTCAAGTCGAGCAGTTTAAGAAAGTTTGGAAATTTACAAATTCAAGTCGAACAGTTTAAAAAAGATAGTTTAAATAATTCAGTTATAATAATGTAGTTTAAGCAATAGTTTAAGAAATATATAGTCAGTCTTTGAGTTCTACAGACAGTTCAAAAGAAAGTTTTAAGAATAAATTTTAAGACACACAGTCTTAGTCTTTCGTTTATTATTGATAGTGCTTAAAAGTTTTAAATATAACAGTTCGAGAATTACAGTCTAACAGTTAAAGAATATTGGATCATTTATAAATCCAAAGAAAGTTTATTAAATTGAAAATAATATAGTGTAAATTATTCTAAACACATTTAAATTTGAAACTAAAATCTATAAAGCAAAACTTAAATCAAACCAATAAAAATAAAATAATAATATTCAAATAAAATTTTAAAATAAAAAATAAAAACTAAAGTGTTTAAATTGAAGTTAAATAAATTGTATTTTATTTTAAACCCATGTAAGTGTTTCATTTTTTAATAAAAATAAAACCCCAAAAATAAAACCCCTGTTATGCACAGCCGGTAGGATGTAGAAAATTCTTAAAAAGGATTAAATTAAATTCTACTATAAAAAAAAATATAAACTTTATCAGGGGTTATTGCAAAATTTTTGTATAACAAAATTTTGCAATAGTTATTTTAAAAAGAAATAAAAGTGTTGGACAAAAAGTGATATAAAAAATAACAAATGCAAACTGCAAAACATAAATTGAATCAAAAAAAAAGTTTATAAAAGTGAATTGGACAATAAGTGCTATAAAAAAAATAATAACAAAAGCAAAATCTAATTTGATTGTTTAAATGAATGAAAAAATGTCAACAAACTGCAAACGAAATATAATTTAAGACGTACAAAGGAGTTTACAACTATACAGAAAACAAGCATCCCAATCTCTCTATCAACAAATCAACTTTCACAAAAGGTACTGTGTTGGCATTAGATTTAATTAATAATAATAAGAAAGATAATTCTAATACAAATTTTCATTTAAATATAAAAAATGGCAAATCTCATATTTTTAAACTCGTTGAAATAATTCCTATTTTTAATGGTGAACGAGCACCAAAATTGTTAGAACAATTGGAAATTTTTGTGTACATATAGAATATTATATATAGTTCACTTTCAGTAGAAAATAGTATTTATGTCAATAATATATAGTCAGTTTCGCGGTGAAACTTTTGAGCTTCTTAACAATTTAGAACAATTTAAAACTCTCACTGAGCTAACAAATTTCCTTTATAATCACTATTCACCAACTAAATCAATAAAAAATTTGATAAACGAGTTAATTAATTGCAGACAATTACCAATCGAAAATGTGTAACTTATTCAACCCGTTTGCAAACATCTTTATATAGAACAAAACGAGCAATTAAATTAAAATATCCTGTTGGCAACGAATTTTTTTTAGGAGAAATAGAGGAATACGCTATAAAAACATTCAAAATAGGTTTATTAAATCCAATAATCAAGTTTAGCATAATTAACTCATTGGAACAAAATCTGGCGATATTAGTTAAGCAGGCACTAGAAACAGAATCAATAATCAATTTTGAAAAACAAAATAACATATCTAACTCAATTACAAACAAATTATCCATAAATACCCAATTATTTACAAACGAAAGACAACAAACAAATTATAGCCAATTTCATTCTGACAACCTTCAATATATTAAACCTAACTTCCAACTTCCACAACATTTCGTAACCACAAAACACACTGAACATATTTATAATAGAACACTGGACAAATTTATAATAGAGCACTTAACAAAAGAAAATATTCAATACCAAAACTATATTTTAAAACTCCATACTTTCCATATATCCAAAAACAACGAACTAGAACAATACAAATCATTATTAAAAGAGCATCAACGAGACATTACAAATTTAAAAACAACAAACGAATATTTAACGAACGAATTACATGCATCCAACGCACATATAAATCAACTCACCTTCGAACTCAAAGACTCGCACAACAAATACAAATTCTTACAGACTAACGCAAACAACAACCTAAACACATCAAATCTGAAAGTAGTCGAACAATTAAAAGAAAATATAATACTTTTAAATCAAAATAGTGAATTAAGACAAAACCTGGAAATAGAAGTTAAACAGTCACTGCAAACAGATAGAAAGCTACAAATGACAACTAACAAACTGCAGTATGTTGAACAAATATTTAAAATTTTAAAAAATAAGACTAAAAACAAAAAGGTGAAATTAAACAAAACTAACAAAACACCACCAGTTCAGCTAAAGTTTTTCTTAGCAGACGTAGAAACAAATAAAGAATCTCAACAATTTCAGGTCAGTTAAAAATTCATTAGGGTTAGGAATACAAAGTAATCAGCTCGAAAGCATTAATCTGAAAAAATGCAAACTGCATAAACTTATACATAAAAATCACAAACTGTACAGCCTGTTCAACCAATGCAGCTAAATAACTCAATTAACGTTAACAAAAAATCAGTGTCGTAGCTAGCATGGCACCCGGGGCGGATATTGTGGTGTCACCCCAAGAATAAAAACTGTCAATAATAATAAAGAGCCGATAAACGTAATTTATAATTTTTTTTAATTAATACAAATGAGTATTATTGTTACTAAGCTACATTGGGTCATTGTTGACCGCAAGTAATTTTTAATCAATTTTAATTTGCTGAAACTCCTCTCACACGAAACCACTGATACGCAAATAGTCATAAATAACTTTAGTGCGACCGTAAGATTTGGAAGAAATTCTGAAGCATCCCATTCTACGATGAATTTCAAAAAGTCTATGTACACCCAGTTATAAACTGTAACATTAGCAGCTTTTAAATGCCTCCTCAGCCTTTGTATCTCTATGAGGAGCTCTGTTGCCGATACCTCATCATAAAAACCGGTAAATTTTGATACAGATAATTTCAACTCTTCACTGTTCGCCAAAAGCTAAGTGTTTGTCTGCACAACCTCGAACAATGAAGCTAAATCTTGAACTGACTTCAGTCTAGTTCAGAGTTCAACACTGAATCGGTCAAGACATTCCAACGTGTCCTTTTTAAGTTGAGCTCTCAGTGTCAGTCCAACATCAGGGGCAAACTCACCAGCCATTCGTTTTTTACGTTTTTATAACAAATTTGGCTTTCCATTAGAATGTCAAAGTCCTCCGATTTTTTCGCAGCGAGATCTATTACCCCTTCTACAATGTGGCTTCGTTACGAATTGGCTCTAATTTTGTAACTAATTGACCAATATTCAAGCCTTTGCTTTGCAATCCAATCTGAGCACAGATATTATTTCCATTACAATATCATTCCAAAACAAAAGATAGCAAAGAAACGTAAAATCACATTCTGCATGGATAAGGTTCTGTGCAGCGCCTCTAGTGTCTACATTTTCTTGTTGATCACTTAACTTCTCAATTTCAGCCACAATCTTATCAAAATTTTCGACCAATACTTTTACTGCAGCGAAATGAGCACTTCAATGCGTTGTTAAGAGTCTTTTAACAGTTGCTTTGTTGTGTTTAACAAGCACTTCCCAGCGGCTAGTCGAAGCAGAAAAACATGTAAAAATGGTTTCCACTGTTCCGAAAAACGTTACACAAGCTGCATTTTGTGCAAATGAGTGTTGGCCACATAAATTAATGATCTATGCAGCCGACAAAAATTGCTTTGTTATTTTTAACTTTAATAATAGCTTGCACTTCTCCATGTATACTACTCATAACAGTTGCATTAACATAACTTTGGGAACGACAATTCATAACATCTATACCGTCATTTTCAAGATTTTTACTCTGAAAAAAACATGTCCTATTTCCAATCGAAATGCAGTTGTCTCAACCTCGCCGTGCGGGCAGATATGGCGAATCGAACTACGAGATTGATTCAACAACTATACAATTATAAGCCGACAATCACATGAAATATTTATGTGAAAATGAAATATAGTTCAATTGATCTCAAATACTTAAATTTTAAAATGAAAAATTCATGATATAAGGCCAAAGAAATATGTTTTCATGGAGATAGTTATTAACTTTATTCAACTACTGTTATATTGGATATAACACTTTATATTTTAAATAAACCTCATTCTGTTGTCAGGACAATGCTACTGAGTACTAAGTATTTGTCCCAATCACGGTGGCATTGTTTGTAAATATCTTCTTTGCATGAATAATAAACTGCCAACTTCGAGATGAGGTTGTTATTACTTCAATTTTTTTTTCAATGTAAGAATTTCATCGCTTAAATCAGCGGCTTTTTTCCATGTAAAGGAAAAAATCCAAGGAATGCTTCCTTGATTTCCACTTTTCTACCATCAATTTTCACATAACGAATCACTTCTGACATTTGATCAATATGTGAAATGTCAGGTGTGCTATCAAACATAATTCCAAAATATTTAACCGATTTAATTTCGTTGACAAGCTTAAACTTTACGTGGATCGCTAAAACATTTATGAACTCATTTTGTATACCTGGTGACAAATATGATACTTTTGGTGATTTACCATGCTCCAAATTTAAAATGTGTTCTTTTAACACTACATCATACTTTGACAATAGATTGACTAGTTCTAAAAATTGCCTTTATTTGAAGAACTTTATCCTTCATCATGTTCACAAAATGCTAGGTTTTGTTTAGATAAAAACAAAGTTATATCCAATAATCTGGATAAAAGATGTTTCCACTTCTTCAGTATCTATTAATTGCAATGCTGAGTCTCCTATCGTTTTATGAAATTTTAACCTCATTTCCAAAGTTTTCCACTTTTCTAAATTCTCAAGATGTTCATTTGAAGTTTCATGGTCGGTTACTTTGGGATTTAGTTTTCACCACTCCTGAAATCCAGTCGTAGATATTGTATTATTACTATTAGTGACAGCAAATATACGACAGCAGAAGCAGTATAGGTTATTATTTAAAGGAGAATAAACCATCCACGACCGCAGAATTTTTTCACCTTAAGGCATTACTTTATAATACCATTCCTTAGAAAGATGACGAACATCACCTTTTATGTCTAACCCGTGTCTAGATATAGTAACAAACGACCCTTCTCTATTTTGGAAATGTTCACTTCCTTTTTTTATGATTTCAATGCGAACATTATCAGAGACGTGTATATTCCAATGTGATACATCTCTTAAGTCCTGAAGTGATTCACCCATGTGAAAAAAGTCTTCAATAGTAGAAGCATTAGCAGCATCATCCCTGTCATTTTCAGTATTTCTTTCTAATTCGTCTTCATCATAGGTTATCATTATTAATTCTGTATTGTCGGGTTTTGTAACATATTTATAGAGGGATCCAGATATGCTCTGAACTGCATCTATTTTAGTCTGTTTGGTCTTTCTCTGCTGGAACCCACTTTTTCTTTAAGAAGTATGAACTCCTCGTGGCATATTTATTTTTTGGGATATTTGCTAAACGAAATATAAAAACATATTTTTAATTATAGTAGGTATATCAGCAAAGCATTTATTCTAAATATATTTTTATTCGCCTATATATTAAAGTGTTACTTTATTACTGTGATTTGAGGCTTTAAAGTATCACTTTTCAACTATTTATTTTGTTGTCATAGCTACGTCCAAAAAAGTAAAAAGCATTTGTATTTGTTTAAGTTCTATGAAAAATAAATTTTTTTATCAAAGCACCCATACAAGGTCGTACAACTGGTCCAGTAGTGGTCCATTACTGGCAGCCAGTAATGCAGCAATGGGCGAGTACTGACAACCACGACTGGGCCATTAACATAATTTTACTGGATGATAACTTCGGATAATAAATGGTTGCCATTCTTGGGTCAAATACTGGCAACCATGACTGGGCCATTAAAAAAAATATACATTATTATCATATGTAAATTTAAATAAATTAAATACAAACTAATTTAAAATAAAATAAAAATGACGAAAAAAATTCAAAACTCCTCATACAACTGGTTCAGTTGCAGGAATGGCAAACTCCGCCCTGACTCCGCCATTAAAAAAAATATAAAATAATATTTTTTGTACATAAATTAAAATAAATTATTTACAAAATAATTAAAATAAAATGGAAATGAAAATAAATTAAAACATATACCAACCTTTTCTATATTACCATAGTCTTTCAACCGACAAGGCGATAACTAAAGAATATGTGAAATTTTTCAAACTATGTATTTCTAAAAGGGATAATACTCTAGTGAAATTTAAAAAAATGATAGATCGGCAAATTCATGGCTACAGTACTGGCCCAATAACAATAGCCAAGTAATATTTACCATTCATGGGCCAGTTCTTGGCCATTCAAAGGTAACAATATACTGGCTATTTTCTGTAAACCATAGATCGGCCGATGATTGGTTCTAGTATTGGCCCAGTAACAATAGCCAAGTACTGTTAACCATTAATGGACCAGTGCTTGGCCGTATGTCAATGTCTGGCAAAACCTACTTGGGCAACCCGCAAATTCAAAATTTCATTATCCAATTAAAATAGTTGTTATCATTTGTTGTCATAGAATTTGGAAAAAATAATAAATATTTTTTCAAAGGTTACTTGTTCCACATATTTTTATTTTAAAATTTATGAAAATTTATAATTTTAATATAGAATAAAACACTTTTCTTAAAATATTTTGCTTGCGGCGAATAAAAAATAGTATATGATGCACGGACGTAAGCTATTTTGGACTTAATGTGGGTGCAAATCTCGGCTAGCGCCTCGATTTGCAAACTCCACATTCGTCCAAAATCTTTAGCTTTACGTCCTAGCATCATAATGTACTATTGTAGGATACATGTATGTCTAGTTCAAAATAAGTACACTGTGTTAACGACTAAATACACCGCCAAGAAAATTAATTTATTTAAATTTCCTTGTAAACACTTATATTAAATAATATTTGATAAAATGGAAGATACAAATCATATGCCTAATATTATAAGGAACTATTTAAAAAAATATAAGTTTAACATCCTAAAAGATATTTTATATAAAGAATTGAAACCAACATTAAATATCCAATTAGAATCATGCTCAATAATTTACAAAATTAAATGTACTTAATTTTTGTGAAAAATTTTACATCGGGAAAACCGGAAAATGTTTTAAAGACTGATTTAAGGAATACCTTCCTAAGAAGAAAAATAAACAAAATTTAAAGTCTATTTTTGCAAACCATTAACATAGTTAATAACAATAGCTACACCACTTTTAATAAAAATTTGAAGGCTTTACATTTATGTAGCCAAGGATCTCTAAAAGAATCACTTGATGAGTTTGAAATTTACAAGGGATTTAAAACCCAACAAAATGTAATTTTAAATGATAAACTTTCATTTAATTCAAATATATAAATATATAAAACTGAAAACAAACAGTATGAGTATGTATCTACCTATACAAATTTGCAAAACTGCAGTAATTGCATAACTGCCATTTTATTCCACAGTAATTATTTTTGTGTCCATTGAAAAACGATCTATTCCAATTTATTCCCTGAAGTTCAAGATAAAGGAAAAAAAATTATTTTGAGATCATTTACAATCACGGTGATTTGATTGTTTATTAGTTTTCTTAGGTGTTTGCAATTAATTTGTTTGAAATGTAAAACATATATTAGGTAGTAAAGTTAAGCTGATATTTTAGAAATAATTTTGGAATAGAGACATTGTAACTCAAGGGTGCCACCCTATCGACAAAGGGCGCCACATTATCGACGTAGACCACTTTTCCTATATATTATTCAGCATATGTGTTTTCAGACCTGGTCGTTAAAGAATCATTCTTGCATACTAAATAATATACCGTAAAAAAAAGTCAATATGGTATCTATAGGAATATTCAAAGCTATTGAGTAATTGTGGTGATGGTATTCAATGCTCAACATGTTGATTCGATTAAAAAAAAAAGAAATTCACACATTTTGTTAAAATTTTATTTTACGTAATAACTCAAAAATTTTAAAAAGTAGAATAGATTCTTTTGGAACCAATAACACCTTTATAGGACACATTTAAGTTATCACAATTTATGAATTAAAATTATATGGATAACCTGGTTAAAATGGTTTCTAAGTGATTTATCGTTGAAAAAATTCTGATGGTTTGTTTTTTACGGTCGGGTGTCACCCCAAAACGGGTGACACCCGGAGCGGACCGCCCCCCCCCCTCGCTGCGCCTCTGCAAAAAATTAATAATAAACTTAAACCAGACCCCAACAAAACCAAGTCATAAATTAATTAATAATAAAAACGAAAATATTAAAAATCTGAAATCGAATAAAATTGTAATTTGCTTCATTTATATAATTTTTATTTTCCTCATAAATCGATGGATAGCAAATACATTTGAAATATTGTTCACAGTAACTTCAAGGCCCGTAACTAATTTTTTATCTCTAATATTTCTAATAATCCTTTTAAGCTTAGAAAACCGAAATCAATTTAAAAATGCCTCTTATCATGATAAGTCTTCTTTTTGTTATACATTAAAAAAATTACAAAACAAATATTTCAGCTTTGAAGTAGATTGTTATGAAAAATCAAATTTGGAACAAAAAGCTTCATCACAACGGCTTCCTTCCTGTATCATTATACAGGTTCACTTGAAAATGGAAGATCTGGATTTATTTCAAATTTGGACAAAGTGGCGGGGGGTCTCCCAAACACCTCTAAGTTTAAATCTTGAGTAACTTCTGATCCCGGACTTATTGAAACTTAGTATATAAGGTTTTAATACTGTTTCCAATATTTCTGCATACCAACTTCCGGTTTGTCACTTCCGGTAAAAAAGTTTTTTTACAGGGGTTTATCCCTACTGTAGGCTACAATTACCAATCGATTTTCATGAAACGTTAGTAAAAGCTTTCAAGTAACATGAGAAAGATTTTATCAGCTTTTGAAGTACATTGGATAAAGGGTTTGGGGGTCCACCATACACAGGTGGTTTTTTCCACCATTTTTTTATGTTTGTTGGGAGCATAAAACATTCATTCGTGAATGAATTTTGATGACACTTTGGAAAAAGATGCAAACATGTATGACAAGGAACTGATTTTAAATTGAAGTTAGAACGAATAAATAAATTTAGAACACAAATTTGTATAAATAAATAAGAATCAAAAAAGTTGTCATGAGTAAAACTGCAATCAAATAAATACAGTAATTAAATAAAGTTTATTACTTTATTCACTCAAGTGTTTTATTGTAAAAAAAATGCGTTTTTTAAATTATTTTAAATAAAATAATAAACCCTAGATATAACATTACCAATCAACCGTATTGCTTTTCTCTGTACAGAGTCTAGAAATTTTATTGTTGACTGACAAGTCAGTCAACCTCCCCAAACATGACAGCAGTATTCCATACATGGACGAATAAAGGACTTGAAAATTAGCGAAATTTGATTGGGATTGAAATACTTTTTACATCGACTCAAGAATCCTAATTTTTTCATTGCAGATTTAGCGAGGTTGAACACATGTTTATTCCATTTAAGGTTATTTTGAATATCCACTCCAAGAAGTCTAACTGATTCAACCTCACGTAATTCCTCATGGTTTATCTTAATAGGGAAATGTTTATGTCGCTCTATTCGTGAAAGACGGCATAGTTTGGCTTTGGTTGGTTTAAATGAAACAAGACTACGATCACCCCATTCCATTATACAATCCAGGTCTTTGTTGATAGAATCAATTAGCAGCTCTCTATCAGTGGTAACTGCAGTATAAGATCGAAATTGAGGAGATGCATGAGATGCATGCAATGTGATGTCATCAGCGAATCTATGCCACCCAGAGAAATATTTGGATGAAACATTCCTATAAGGGATAGTCTATGCAATAATTGAGTGTAATTTTCAACCGTGACTAGTCAAGGAATAATAATTACATACTAAGTACTATCTATGAAATTTGTACTAAGCATCGATTTTTCCTTGTATGAATAAAAAAGTCGTTAGTTTATGTACGGATTGTGCATAGTTTAACCATAATTGCATCGTTAATTTGAATGAATAGTACCCCGGCAATGAAGGATTTATCCAAAAATTAGAATCATTGAAATTGTTATTAAGTATGGGTTAAACTTATATATGCATTAGTTATGGCATTTATGTCATGAATTGTGCAATCGAATTCTAATTCGAATTCAATTACGTAAAATTAAATATTTAGTGTGATATATTTATGATCAGTTCATCTATAACTATGTATAATATATGATGGTATATTAAAACACATTAACTTATTCATTATTCTTATTTTAATTATTTTCTTGGTATTTTAAGATTTCCTTATATTATATTATGTATTAACAAACAATTATAAATTCAAGGTAATATTAGTAAATTCTAAATATTTAATCCACCTTTAAACGAAGTTCCTTGCCGAAATTAATTCCAATGAGTTTTTGTTTTAGGAATGTATCCATGAATTACTCTAATAAATATATAATAATTATTGTGAGGAATAAACTATTTATATTCTTCTAAACTTACCTTAAAAACTTAGATTTACAATGTATGCACATCACACAATATAAATTTTTACGTTACGTTTTAAGTTTACACCACCTATGTATGAGAAATCTTGATCAAACAATGAATTTATCGAGTAATATTGTAGGTCGAATGTGGTTGATTAATAGAGAGAGGTGAGTTAAAATCACAAAATTCTGTAAACTATAAAAATTTGGAATAAATAAAACATATTAAGTATAAAATATGTATTCGTAGTGATAAATAATGAAATATTTTGACTTATTAACAACAGTAACTTCTTTTTATTTTTCTCTAAAATCATTCAAAATAATCAGTGATCATACTTTAATAAACACTTTTTTTAGTGAATATTTCATCCTGACTTAAGAATAAATCGTGCTCATATAGGAATAATGTTGAAAATTAAGTCTGTATAATCCATTTGAGGAATATTTAATACATAAATAAAAATTTGTGTTTTTATTACTTCAATAAGTATAATTTCTCCAAACCCATTTCTCTGGGTGTGGATTGGTGCACTGTGGAAATAAGTAAATCATTAATGTATATAGAAGAAACAAGGTTGGTGAGAGTGCAGAACCTTGGGGAACTCCAGCATTGGATATTGGATGTGATACCATCTAAATTAACATGAAATTGGCGACCTGTAAAATAACTATGAATCCATGAGACAGTATAAGATGGTCTATGCCATAAGATTTTAATCTAGCTATGAGATTTTTATGCCACATTTTATCAAATGCTTTAGAAATGTCAAGTGAAATACTGAATGTTTCACCATGGTTTTAAAGCAATTAGTTCTAGAGATGGGATACGTGGCTAACAGATCACCGCATGACTTCTATGAAAACCATACTGCTTATCATCAATAATTTGCGACATTTCCATATAATCTATTAGATTGTATTTAACATATTTTTCAAATATTTTAGACAAAACCGACAGAATTGCAATTGGTCTGTAAATGTTAGGGCCTATCTTACTGCCTTTCTTTGATATGGCTTGAACGCTGGCCAACTTCCAAGAATCGGGAAA
Organism: Diogma glabrata; assembly: GCA_963693315.1. NCBI lineage: Eukaryota > Metazoa > Arthropoda > Insecta > Diptera > Cylindrotomidae > Diogma > Diogma glabrata. Next base: position 151,724,011 of record OY856188.1, on the reverse strand, counting down.
TATTCCGGTTTTATAAGATAAATAGAAAGTTTTTGTTAAAATTGGAGCTAGTTGCCTAGCAAAATATTTAAGAATGAGGGGTAGAGTGGCGTCGGGGCCAACAGATTTGTTGATATTGACAGAAAGAAGCATTTTCCGTACAATATTGCTACGAAAAATAATTGGTTTCATTTTCGTTACAACTGGGGAAATGAGTGTAGGAGAATGGGTAGGTTCAACTATGTTTAAGTTTTCTGCAAAAATACGACCCAAAAGATCCGCCTTCTCCTTCGAGTCGCTCACGGGAATGTCATTTAGAATTAAGGTTGGAATAGAGGATCGAGTAAAATTGCTCTGGACTGATTTAACTGCCTGAAAGAAACTACGTGAGCCAGATGGGTGCTCGGCGAATTTCTTTGCTTTCTTCTGGATAAACGCGTCTTTGTCCAAGTCTATTTCGTATTTACTAATATTTCTGGCTTTCTTATAGGCGCTATGGGTTTCATGTGTTTTATTTGAGTTATACGTCTTAAATGCTTTGCGTTTATTCCTTACTGCCTCATCAACATCCCGGGTGAACCAAGGCTCAGTTTTAGGAGTAATTAATCGATTTGGAATAAACCGCCGCATTCCGTCTTTTATGATTTCAGAAATTCTTATTGCCGATGTGCTAGGATCTTGATCAACACCACAAATAGTTTTCCAAGGTGTTTTATCATAAAAGTTTCTCAGTCCCTCCCAGTCAGCGCGTTTATAATTCCAAACGCGACGAGGATTTGCTTTAATTTGTGTCAGTGATGTAAATTGCACTATTGCTGATATTATTAAATGGTCCGATGTTTCGAGGGGTTGTTCAACTTTTGTCTTCGTAGTATCTGACTCGTTTGTCAAAAACAGATTCAGCAAATTATTGTTATGATGTGAATTATCTTGGATTCTAGTGGAACACTGTATCATTTGCGTCAAACCGTGATAATCTGCGAGTATCAGTTCGGCTTGTCTTCGGACGTCGTCAGTGCGCGATGAATACTTAAGCCATTCTTTATAATGAATATTAAAGTCTCAAAGAATGGCCACTCTTGCTTTGGGTAGTCCCTGGTAATTTTGTCTAGATTAGCTGATATTTGATAGAAAAATGGACATCCTGGGGGGGAATTCGGGGATCTGTTTAATCCTATTATAAACATAGTTTCATCAACACCTGAGATCTTCAGTGCTACAGAGAGAATTATGGTGCTTAGAGTTCAACTCGTAAGCCTTAATTCTCATACATGAAATTTCGAACAAATACCCAGACACCATGTTTGTTATAAAAGCAATGTTCCAATTCGTAACTATGTAGGCATCCGGTATTTATCGAGATCCAATTTCGATGCTTTGCCAATGACAATTGTTTCGGTAAGAAACAATATGTCAGGTTTATTTTTTTCGATGTAGTGATGAACCTCGTTTATATTCGAATTGAAAGCTCTTATGTTGCTGAAATCAATACTAAGCTGTTGGTTCACTCTGCTGCCATTTTGTTGAGATAAAGACTTACCTTTGACATTGCAGGTATAGATACTGAAATTCGGTCAGGCCTAAATTTCAACAATACACAGTACAAAAAAAAACGGGGTTTCTCTGTCACAAAAACACGATAGTAGGTTTCAAGCAACAGTTGCACGATAAGGGAAAACCAAAAAATGGGGACACAAAAGACACTAACCAAATTGAAGATTAAAAAAAAATAAAAAAAAGAGTTAATTCAGGTAAGATAAAAAGAAGTAATTCCTACTTACAATTAAAACGAAACTTTATATTTCTTGTTACCAGGCAGGAGGGATCGATTCTTGTTACTCCCGCAGGAGGGATCGATTTTAATCGATTATGATCAATGTTGATCTACGCGTCTGACTACCATGCTTACTCCAGTCCCTGCCATTGACATATGAGTTAGCGTGAGATATCACATACCACTGACAATGGCAGGAGATGTCATTAGCCAAGATGATATCTTAGGGTGCTGGCGGACGAACTTTAATTAGTCAACGGCAGTACTTCCAGTCTTAGCTGGGCAGCGTTCCGTAGTGGTACCGCTCATTATCTCTTCCGAGGAATTGGACCAGCACGTAATTATGTGTGGGCTTTGTGCCTCGATTGAGGTGGTGAGCGGTGCGTCTGGGGTGCGCTGCATCAGCTGGATTATTGGCATTTAGTTTTGTTTTGTTTTCTGCAAATTTCTAGCAATTTGTTTTTCACTTATTATTTTGTTATTATTTCTTCATCTTATCATGAAATATTGGCATATGTCATATTTTATTGTATGATAGGATTTTTTACTTAGTTATGCATTTTAAAATAAAACATAAAAAAAATTTGATATATATATATATATGGCAGTACAACCGAAAAAAATAAGTCTGCAAGTGGTAAAGCAAATTTGCGCAATCCACCCGCCCATAAAGCGACACGTCCACGGAATTTGCTGGTACAACACATATATGAATCAATAAAAAATTTTAAAATACAAGTTCAAAACATCTGCGGATTGAACGCTAACCATGAGCACGTGCAACATCATCTTGAGCACGACAAACCGAACATTTTATTCCTTACAGAAACACAAGTTTCTAAAAATTTTCTCTTTATAGAATCGCTTAATTCCAAATATAGGCTCGAATCAGCTTTCAAACGCCATCAGGGCGTATGTGCATTCATTCATGAGAGTGTTGCGTACACGCGCTTTCCAAATTTTGAACTACACGGGCTTCAATACAATGGTTTTAAAGATTGTCTTCCAGAAATTACTTTTTTTACAATAGCTTTATACCGGTCCCCCAACAAACGTAAGCCAAACTTTTTAATATACTGACAAAAATTATGAACGAGATTAGAGCAAAGTCCCCTAATCGTGAAGTTATCGTTACCGGTGACTTCAACGTCCACAACAAATCATGGTTGGAATTCTCCAAATCGACCGACGATGTTGACAATAGTAGAAAACTGGCAGAAATTTTTGCCGCGTCTCAGGGCCTATTCCAAATTGTTAAAAACCCGACTTTTACTCCCCGTAATGGCGGTGATAATATTTTTCTTTTAGATCTCTATCTTACCACAATGCCAGATATTACGAGTGTCGATGTCGCGAAAGGTAGTATTGAAAATTCTGATCATTATTTAATCTCATCAGTTATCAAAACTGATTTACTTAAAACTACAGCTCCCACACCCCACAAATATTTAAATACCAGATTATCTCAAACGAAAAGTCCGAAATTGACAGAGCGAAAGCCTCAAAACTTACGTCTATGTCTGTTTCTGACAAGAGTTTCTACAGTGCCATTAATTCTTTAAATTCTGGTACAAAATTTTCTATTCCCCCTATTATTGATGGTGATTTAATCGTCAATGATCCCGCAAGAAAAGCTAACTTGTTCGCTGAACGCTTTGCTCTGAACTTCACTGTTTTGGAAACTCCTAAAGAAATACCCCAAATCCAGTCTTCAGAAGTTAATATGAATGAACTTCACTTCAAACCCAAAATAGTAGCTAAACTTTTAAAGGGGTTAAACATCAACAAAGCCTCAGGAATGGACAATATTCCACCCATTATTTTAAAAACCTTTTCCAAAGAACTTGCACCAACTTTAACTAAAATATTCTACCAATCCTACAAATCTGGTATATTTCCCTCGTGCTGGAAGTTGGCAAATGTCCAGCCCGTCCCCATAAAGGACCAAAATCTGATATCTCAAATTATAGGCCAATAGCTTTACTATCGGTCCTATTCAAAGTCTACGAGCATTATATTAATACACATATTTCAAAATTTCTGGACGAAAATCATTTAATATCCGACAGCCAATACGGTTTTCGAAACAAAAGATCAACTACCGATCTATTAAACTATGTAGCGCATTGTTGGAACAGCATACTTGATAAAGGTGGTGAAACATACGTTATCGCTTTAGACATCTCCAAGGCATTCGATCGAGTCTGGCATGCCAACTTAATCAACAAGCTCGTTGCGTACGGTTTTCATCCCAATGTTTTGAGGCTGATTCAAAATGTTCTATCCAACCGATACATTTCGGTCTCCTTAGACGGATTTTCTTCTGAGTCTAAACTAATTAACGCTGGTGTACCCCAAGGCTCAGTATTGTTCCCAGCCCTATTTTGATTTATATCAACGAATTGTTGAAAATCACCAGCAACCCAATAAATAGTTTTGCAGATGATAGTACTCTGCACAAGTCGTTCGAGCCCCTTCCTTCAAAAGGTAAAATGCACGAACGAATGAATCCTGCCCGGAGAGACGCTGCCATAAACGTGAACAAAGACCTGAATAAAGTCGCCGACTAGGGTGACCAAAACCTTGTCAATTTCAACTCTAAAAAAACACAGCTGTTGATTGTTTTCAGATTACAGACCGAGTTCCCCAAAGATATTTTATTCAGTATGTGTGATGAACTTTCCATCTTGGCCCTCTTGGACTCTGTTCAAAAGCGGGCTATACGAATTGTGGGTGATCGAGCTTTGACATCAAAACTTGATTCCCTACATCATCGTCGCACTGTTGCTGACCTCGTTGTTTTTTACAAATATCGACATCAACAGTGCTCAGATGAAATCAGCGGCATCATGCCTCAAACTTATTCTTACCCCCGTTCCACACGGCTGTCGGTTGCCGCAACCAGTGAAACGGTAAAGATCCCACGCTGTCATACTGGCAGATCGCAGAGGCTTCAACCCGCAGAGTTTTAAAGAAAGCGTTAATCAACTCCTAAGAACGCCAGTGGTTGTGGAACCCAGGTCTAGACCTAGGTCTTAAAAGGTATTTATGTGTTGTTGTGACACATATTCTAAACCCTATTACACAACACATTTTATCTAAAAAAAAAAATACTTTGTATTACAAATCTAAGCCTGTAAAATAATAAATTTATAACTTCCGAAGCAAAAAAAGGATAAATTTTACGCTTGGTAACAGTATATATAAAATATCAAATAACTGTTTAATAAAGAACAATCTCACCGATATAATTGTAGGCCTCTTATCTTCCATTCACTTCACTAGCATTAACACTAACACACTCACAGTATATATGATTTTATTTGATTTCTACTCTGTCTTTATAAAGACAAGACATACATGCAAAAATAAAATAAATAAAAACATTTTTTTTTGTTATTATTTTTTTTTAATATTTAAATAACCTTCCTCTTCTAACTCTGATTGATGATTGGCTTTACTTTATTGTTGATGAATGACTTTACTTTACGGGATTTGGGCAGTTTAGATTTTAGTAAATAGATTTTGATAACTGATGTAATAAATATTTAAAAGTATAGTCGATTTCCAGTACTACCATTACTGACAATCGCAATATCTCGGGTCTACAGTATATGATAACGGACAAAAGATCTATACCTCGGTTTTTAGAGCATATTTTAAATGAATAAAATAGTTTTTCGGCAAACGGCTGTAAAGTTTAACCTTACTGCCGCTAGGGAGTTAGTTAAAGTCTTACTTTTTGGACTACGGCTGCAAAAGAAACGCTATTTTTATTTTATGCTAATTACTACGGCGGCTGTAAAGTAGCATTTGTTATTTGTTATTTTGTTATTTTCTTATTTTTTCAAACAAATTGTATAACTATGACAACAAAAATAAGTTGATTCTCATTGGATTATGATATTTTGAATTATTGTATGTTACTATGACAACAAAACATAATGAAATTTTGAATTATTGTATAACTATGACAACAAAATAACAACTATTTCAATTGGATTATGAAATTTTGAAAAGGCTGCTTTGATAAAAAAATTTTATTCATACAAATTTAAATGTTTTTTTTCTCTTTTTTGGAAGTAATTATGACGATAAAAATTCATATTTATAAAAATTTTGATGTATTAATTTCATATTTATAAAAAATTTAAACGGAATTATTGCCGAAATTGAATTATTTGCCGAAAAAATAGTGTATTTAATTCGGAGCTAAAGTGACTTTTTGTGTATAATTGTCAAACTATAGACTTAACACAAAAAGTATCACTTTAGCTCCTAATTGAATAAGAGCATATTTTAAGCGCTTAAAATGCTTTTTAATAAATTTTTAATATAATTAATTTAATTTTTCAAATAATGTTTTTTTATTTATAATAAAACTTATTTAACATAAAAGTAAAATAAAAAAAGTCCAAGCGGCAGGATGTCCGCTAGAAATAGGTAGATTTCGAGATCAGACAGTTTTGTGTACAAGTAGAATCTGATGTATCAGATTAGTTTAAACAAAACAAACTAATTACAAACAGATATCGAACAAATTTTAAAAAGAAAATTAGCTACCTATAAGCAAAACTACATCTATCCAATTTTGCAACAAACAAATATCAGATCTACCACAGAACATATGTGTGACAATTTATGACACTATATGAAAAAAGTCCAAGCGGCACGTATATCCGCTAGAAATAGGTAGATTTCGAGATCAGACAGTTTTGTGTGGCAGTAGAATCTGATGTATCAGATTAGTTTAAACAAAACAAACTAATTTAAAACAGATATCGAACAAATTTTAAAAAGAAAATTAGCTACCTACAAGCAAAATTATATCTATCCAATTTTGCAACAAACAAATATCAAATCTACCACAGAACATGTGTGTGACAATTTATGACACAAACCTATTCTATATCATATATCGTGCAATTACTGCAAAATATCAAAATAGTTTATTTCTAAGAAAAAAAAATTTATTTCTTCTATTCAAATCTTTTATTTTTTTGACTGTTATAAGGTTGACATTGACTGTTATAAGGTTTTTGGAAATTGTAGTTGGGGATTGTTGCAAAGTTTTTTGTTGAAGCCAACAAGTCAAAAACCTCTAACTGCAGAGGTTTATATTTATAAGAAACGGATTAAAATGTTTCCACAGATTCTAAATTTATGAAAATTAAAAAAGTTTAGTATCCAAACGGCCGTTATAACGGATTAAAAAAACCACTTTTTTTTCTAGTATAAAGCCTATAGTTCCTTAACCATGTGTCAGATTTTTCTGATTTACGAACTTGTCCAAGATATTATTAAAACACACATTTTTAAGAAAGGTTTTTTGATCTGGTTCCACATATGCAACCGTGAGAGCGCCGGTTGATTCAAACGCATTTTGTGTTTTACAAACCTCCAACTGCAGGGGGCTTTTTTTTTGAAAGAAACTGATTAAAAAGGTTTCAAAGATTCTAAATTTATGAAGTTTTTAAAAATATTAGAATTCAAACGGCCGTTATAACGGATCTAAAAAACAGAGTTTTTTTCTAGTATAAAGCTTCTAGTTTCTTAACCATGTGTTGGATTGCGCTAATTTACGAGCTTGTCCAAGATATTAATGAGAGTGCCGGGTGTTTAAAAAAAAATTTTTTTTGCAAATTTTTTTGTTGGAGCCACTCACTCAGGAACCTCTAATTGCAGAGGTCTATTTCTAAAACAAATTGATAAAAAAGGTTCCAAAGATTCTAAATTTGTTAAATTTTTTGAAATATTTGTATCCAAACGGCCGTTATAACGGTTTTAAAAAATCAATTTTTTTCAGAAAAAAGCCTCTAGTTTCTTAACCACGTGTGGATTTTGCTGTTTCACGAACTTGTCCAAGATATTATTAGAACACACAAGTACAGAAAATTTGTTTGATCTACCTCAACAAATGCGACCGTGAGAGTGCCGGTCGTTTTCGTTATATCTCATATATATATATATATATATATATATATATATATATATATATATATATATATATATATATATATATATATATATATATATATAAAAATCACATGTCACGATGTTTGTCCGCGATAAACTCCGCAACAACGTAACGAATCTTAATAAACTTGTGTTCAGTGTGTGTATAATGGTCCAACTTGAGAGATAGGATAGTTTTTATTTTGATTGAACGATTGAAGATGGCGGCGTAAATTAATTAATTTACTGTCAAACCTGCTTTATCGACTTTTTAATCATCCATGTAGGGCCCATATAGACTATCAAATATGTTATTGAGCGATTATTTTGTTCCTGTGTTTGCTGCAATGGCACTGCAAAAGGGGGAAAAGAAACGAAATTCAATAAAATTTATATGGGATTTCATACAAAATACAACTTGAATAATTTTAAAAATTATCTATGAAATTTCTCATTTTGCTACAATTAAATAATTTAAATTTCTTTTGGCGCTGCAAAAGGGGGAAAAGAGAATAAATTCAATAAAATTTATATGGGATTTCATTCAAAACACAACTTGAATAATTTTAAAAATTATCTATGAAATTTCTCATTATACTACAATTAAATAATTTAAGTTTCTTTATGAACTATTACTGACAATTACTGACAATATTGAGCATAATATATAAAATACTTTATTTTCTTCTGTCCGTAAAAGAAATACGAACATAGGTTAAATTTTTCATACAAGTTTGTATGGGAAATTTTGGCAATTTTCATGTTTGAGCGACTTAAGAATAATATTTTATATATTACGCTTAATATATACTCGATAGGATAGTTTTTATCTCAATTAAAAGTTTTAATATATTTTAATCGCGAATTGAATGTTAAATGTATTTCGTAAACACATTTAACGTAAGTGACACAACTTCATCATGGACTTTTTAAATCATCAGCGTAGGCCCCGAAAAAACTGTTGGTTTCAACTTTTTGTTATAATGATACAGTTTTGAAGTTTAACGCATAGCTCTTTCTATTTTGTGAATTATTTTTTTTTGAATTGTGTTGTGTATCATTTAATTATTATTATTTTTAACTTCAAAATTATAAGTTTTTTACAAGAATAAATTAAAATTGTGTAAGTACTAATAAATTTGTTTAAAAATAATAATTTTATTTAAAATAATAATTGCCGTGGCCCATTATCGATGAAATTGAAATTGAATCTGCAAATTGACTCAAAAATTTCAATTTGCTCTGCTATCGCATTTGAATAAATTTTGCCAGATTGTGGTGTTGAAATTCATGTAATATTTGTTTTTTAATATTTGTTTTTTCGTAATTTAATTTTTGTAGAAGAAGATAAAGCAAAACAAAAAATAATATTTCTGCGAAAAACGACTAAATTTCAATTTCATCGGCATTTTTGAGAAATGAGTCACGGCAAATAATACAGAAAAAATCTACTTTACCGAACGTCTTAAAAACATTAAAATTCATTAGAATTTTGACAACACGACTTTAAAGTTTATTAATTTTAATGATTTCTCTATGAATACCCAAAATTACGGTGAGTAGTATATACGTCTAGATAACGTAATGGCCAATAACATGAGCTATCAACCAAAAAGTTTCGAGTACGAATCAAGTCACGTCGTTCCGTTTTTTTGCTTTTTTGGTTTTTATTTATATTTTAGATTCAAAATCACGAAGGTGGAAAATATCAAATTTGGTTTGACAAAAAACAGTAAATGCTATAATGATGATAGCTAATTTGTATTGTCACTAAATCTGTATTAAAACAATAGTTTGTTAGGGTATTGCACATAATTTATTACTTCTTTTCTAATATTACTTTTAAACGCCGCTTAAAATCATTATTTCATGGACAGTCATTATTTCATGGATGTTTTTGAAAGGTTAATAAATTGTCCAAAAAGGCATAAAAACGATTTAGCTATTTTGAGCCTTTAACGTTTAGAAACAGTTTAAGCCCCAAAAACATTACAGTGCATGCACAATGAAATTACTTTTACCAAGTTTGTATGAAAATTTATTTTGAGGAAAAAAAATTTATTTTTGAAATATATTTTTCTCAATGAAAAAGTTTAAAATTTCTTAACTTTTTCCTCATGATCAATAAAGAATGAAGCTAGCTACAGTTTAAAGCATTGTGCTGATATTAAAAAATAATAATAAAAAGTTGATACCATCAGATTCTCCATTGATACCATCAGATTCTCCAATACGATTCAAAAGACTTCAATTTCCTATTCGTTTGGCTTTCGCCATGACCATAAATAAGTCTCAAGGACAAACAATGTCCATTTGTGGCTTGGACTTGGCAAATTCATGTTTCTCCCATGGGCAACTATATGTTGCATGCTCACGTGTGGGTAAATCAGCAAATCTTATTGTATTAGCAAAAAACAGGTTTACTAAAAATATTGTACACCGATTAGCACTGATTTAAATTAAAATTACAAATTTTTACTAGAAGACCCACTCGGTGAACTTCGTACCACCTACAATATATTTTTAGATAACATTTGTCAGCGATTATCAATTCTGATCGACATTCTACCTCCAATTCATTGAGATCAATAATAGTGGCTGTATTGTATAACTTGAATTTTTTGGCTATTAAACGAAACTATTCGGGAATACAATTTTTTTCAATTACTTCGGTCTGAAAGACATAAGTATTACATTCTCGAGCCAAAAGTGAAATTCCTACCCCCACTTTTTAGGGCATTTCTCAGGTCATAACGATTTTAAAACAGCAAAAAAAAATGTATATCTGTCTGCTGGTCGGTCGTCCGTCACCACCTATGAAATTTAGACAACCGCTGAAAGGATTTCAAAAATTTTTATTTCTAAAAACAGGTACACTCAATTAAAATAGCAGTCAGGACGATATGTTCGATAACTGTACCAGAAGTGTGTCAAAAAAATCGTCAAGAGTGTCAAAACAAGGAAATATTCATATTTTTTGCTTAAAAACGGTAGTTTTAGGTGATAATGAGTAGTAACCTTGAGTTTAAAGAAATCTTGATAGTCGGGATTCGTATGTGAGATCAAAAAGTAGATTATTTCATTAAAAGTTTGTCAAAAAAATATTGTCAGTGTGTCAAAAGAATGTTTCATTTAATTTTTACCCAATTTTTTGGAAAAAAATAAAATTAATTATTTGTATGTCATGAAATGTGATTGAACATGCAATTTGAATTTGTGAATTTTAAATTTTTTCAACATTTTTGGAAAAGTTTCAATTTTTGATTTTGTAAGAATTTCCGGAATGTTTTTAGAATTTTGAAAAACTTTAAATTTTTGTTTTTATTATAATTTTTGGAATTTTGAAAAAAGTTTGTATTTTTAATTTTGTTAATATTTTTATAATTTTGAAAACAAATTGAATTTTTGAATTTATGAATTTTGAATTTTATAAATATTTTTAGAATTTTGAAAAAAGCTTCAATTTTTGATTTTGTAAGAATTTTTGGAATATTTTTAGAATTTGAAGAAGTTTGAATTTTTGATTTTTTTACAATTTTTGAAATTTTGTAAAAAGTTTCAAATTTTGATATTGTTATAATTTTTGCAATATTTTCAGGGGCATATACGATAAAACTTGAAGGTTTTCCAACGCTTTGAACACGCAACATATAATTGACCATGCGAAAAGCACGAGGTTTCTAGGTCCAGCCCAGAAATTCGACAACAAGCTCAAAAATTTCTCCAAAACTCTTTACCAATCACTTTCAAATTTTGACATGCCGTTCGATTCTCAATCCATCTAGATTGATCAGCTAGAATGCTAATGCTCTCTGTTATTCATATTTCCCAAACGGAAAAATTAAAAAATACGCTTTCTATTCTTATTCCGACTCTTTGAAATTATTTTTGCTAATTCAACAAAATGTACGCGCACAAACTTTTTTATAGGCGTAGCAAAGCACGCCGGGTCCCGCTAGTATATATATATATATATATATATATATATATATATATATATATATATATATATATATATATATATATATATATATATATATATATATATATATATATATATATACATATATATATATATATATATATATACATATATATATATATATATATATATATATATATATATATATATATATATATATATATATATATATATATATATATATATATATATATATATATATATATATATATATATATATATATATATATATATATATGCACACAAAAAAATATCGGGGTGTGAATTGTATTTGATCCGAAAAAATATTTGATATTCTATCCGATTGGAATAAATTAACTCCACAAAAAAGGCTTCTTATTTTAAAAATTTCAAAAAGATTGAAAGACATTTTTTTAACACCGTTTAGTGTAAACCTAGTTATATGCATAAACATTAACCGAGTTTTTTTAGGAAGGTACTTCCCAACTACTTGATTAGCTTTAAGGGAGTTACACGTTAACTCCGTTTGGAGTTAATGTTGACGAAGCATAATTCGATGTGCATTCGGTTTTATTTTTTCTTTTGACCGAAATTTAAATTAATTAGTTTATTTAAATATTCATTCAAATTAGTTGTTTGATGATCGGTTAACCTACGATTCTCCAAAAGATCATAATTTTAAAAAATATTAAATTATTTAAAAAAGTGTTAGATAAATTTAAAATAATTTTGTGTGTTGTGAATTTGTAAAAATATTGTAAAATTTAATTAGATTTTTTGAGTGTATATTGTGAAAAAGATATACTATTCAAGATAAATTTCAATGGAGTGCATAAATTTGTAATCGTCAACCCAATTTTAATGATGTACATATTGATATTTTGGAAGAAGGTAAGCATTAAAATCTTAAGGGTACAGGTGAAAAACAACGTAAGTCCATAAAATCAAAATCCGAGAAAATTGAAGTTTTGTGTTTGAAGTCTTTAAATGCAAGAAAATTTGTGAATTCGGATTAAACAATGAATAGACATGGCTCATAAAAGTGTTTTGAACCGGGGCCACCAGCGGCGTTTGTTGGTAAAAAATGGTGAATAAAGTTGTTTTTCCCCGGTAAATTGGGTATAAAAACAATGTTGCGAATTCTTTTCAATTGATTTATACGGGCTGGGTTTGCAACTGAAATTTTTTGTATTTCTTCAATAAATAGCAGCACTAACTCGATTTCGAAAAAATGGACTTACGTTGTTTTTCCCCTGTACCCTTCATCTGTTGTTTTATATAGTGATAAATTTAGGTTAATAATTAAAATTAATATCGTGACTTAAAGGATATTAATGTATAAGAAATAAGACGTTCTATTTTATTTTGTTGTATTCTTTTCGCCTATGATACTTGAATCTTAAAGACCATTAACAGACCTGTTTCATACCTGTTGATGGGTGTTAGATTTAAGCCAATTTAAAAAGAACTTATTTCAAACCCTAATTATACTGTTTTTAACTTTATATATTTACAGAATTTGACGATGACATAAAACATTTTATTGTGTTACACAAATTGTACAGAACATATGTCAGAAAATTAATCCATCGATTTATAATTTTTTATATTTGAAAAGGTATGTTACTTGCATTATAAAGAATTACATATTACCACAACTAAATATTTATTTATTTTTAACAGGTACACGTTCCCGAGTAAATTTTAAATTAACCACACCTGATTCTAAGAGGGCCATCTCGAAGAGTAATTTCTACTGCAAGCAACAAATTGGATTTAAAGATCAAAGCCAAAGGAGATACCACTTGCTGCCAATTTAAAGATTTTCATTATTTTATTTCACTATTTAAATTTTTTTTGTATTTAACTGTCAATATCCTGAAGATATGTATAAATTTTTAACTAATTGAGGAAGGTTTGTCCGATCCCAAGATTAAAAGAATTAAAAATTCTTTTAGAAGTTCTAAATTCAGTTAGTTATATTTAATGCTTTTTTATTTTATGTTTTGTTAATATCTCAATAATTTTGAATTTTCTCCTAGAGAAAATTTAACTTTTTCTGTTATCTTTTTGTGAAATATGTTTTTCTGTAAATTAAAATAATTTTTTAAGTCTTTTCATAATCATAAACTTTACATAAGACATTTAACACTTATTTGTTTATAAGTCCTATATTCGTCCCTGTATGGAGTACTGCTGTCAAGTTTGGGGTGCTGCCTCTGTTTCCATCTTGGCCCTCTTGGACTCTGTTCAAAAACGAGCTATACGAATTGTAGGTGATCGAACTTTGACATCAAAACTTGATTCCCTACAACATCGTCGCACTGTTGCTGACCTCGTTGTTTTTTACAAATATCGTCATCAGCAGTGCTCAGATGAAATCAGCGGCATCATGCCTCAAACTTATTCTTACCCCCGTTCCACTCGGCAATCGGCTGCCGCAACCAGTGAAACGGTAAAGATCCCGCGCTGTCATACTGGCAGATCGCAGAGAGACTTCTTTGTCCGAACTGCGTACAAATGGAATAGTTTGCCGGAACACTTAGTCTCAGGTGACTTCAACCCACAGATGTTTAAAAAAAGCGTTAATCTACACCTCAGAACGCCAGTTGTTGTGGGACCCAGGTCTAGACCTAGGTCTTAAAAGGTATTTATGTGTTGTTGTGACACATATTCTAAACCCTATTACACAACACATTTTATTAAAAAAAAAAAAAAAAAAATTTTAAGGAATACAAAATTGAAAAAATTACAATTTGGTATGTTATGCTGAGAACAATACAAATAAAATAAATTAGAAATTTTAAATTATGTATGTAAAATAGTAAATTAAATTTATATAAATAAAAAGTTTAATTTTATTAATTTAAACGAACTGTGTTTTAATTTATCCCTTTATAATAATTTCTTTTATCAGAGTGGTGTAAAAAATAAACAAATATCCATGGGGGAAATTCCTACTAAAAAAGTCTTTCTATTTTATCCTTTTCTAGGTAAAAGAAATTATCCAAATATGTATATAATAGTATATTATTGAATTAGGAGCTAAAGTCGTACTTTTTGTGTTGAGTCTATAGTTTGGCGGCCGACCGTAGGGAGGCCGACAATTATAGACGAAACACAAAAAGTCACTTTAGCTCCGAATTCAATACACTATTTTTTCGGCAAACGTTTAAATTTGTTTAAAAATATGAAATTAATGCATCAAATTTTTTAAAATATGTTTTAGGTAATAAATTTTCTGAAATTAATTTTTTTTTATTTTTATTCATTAAAATGAACTGAAATGCATTCTGTTTTGAACAAATTAATAATATCATTTTATTTTACTTTACTGCCGCCGTAAAAATATGAAAATTACTTTACAACCGCCGTAAAAATATGAAAATTACTTTACAGCCGCCGTAAAAATATGGAAGTTACTTTACAGCCGCCGGCAGAAAAAGTAAAAATGACGTCACTTTTGCAGCCGCCGGCTAAAAAGTAAGACTTTAGCTACTCCCCAGCGGCAGTAAAGTTAAACTTTACAGCCGTTAGCCGAAAAAATTTATTTTTTAGTGATTTTTTTTATCAGTCGAGTATTTAAAATTTTTATCCACATTAAGTTGTTTTTGCCTTTTTAGTGTAAATATTTTTATCCGATAAAAGTAAATCACAATCAAAATAAATACTCCGAATGGATAAAATGAATCTTTATCCGATCGGTGGGATATTATTTGACACCGATTCGGAGTTAGGAGAACTCCGTTTTTTTTTTGTGTATATATATATATATATATATATATATATATATATATATATATATATATATATATATATATATATATATATATATATTTGGCTACTAATTAAAACTTCATAAATTTAGAATCTGTGAAAACATTTTAATCCGTTTCTTATAAACATAAACCTCTGCAGTTAGAGATTTTTGACTCGTCGGCTTCAACGAAAAAGTTTGCAACAAGCCTTAAGAAAACAATTTGCAAAAACCTTATAACAGTCAATGAAAAAAAAAATGAAAAGATTTGAATAGAAGAAAATAACAATTTTTTCTTAGAAATAAACTGTTTTGATAATAATATATATATATATATATATATATATATATATATATATATATATATATATATATATATATATATATATATATATATATATATATATATATATATATATATATATATATATATATATATATATATATATATATATATATATATATATATATATATATATATATATATATTTATTTATATATATATATATATATATATATATATATATATATATATATATATATATATATATATATATATATATATATATATATATATATATATATATATATATATATATATATATATATATATATATATATATATATATATATATATATATATATTGTAACGTTTCTTAGCCGAGTTACAGTTATTTAGTTCGGTCACTAAATCAGGAAATTTAAAACACAATGGATTTTCTAACGTTATAATCTTATTCGTTCAAGATTTTACAATAACAATATTTCTCCTATTACTATTCCCGTTTTAGTTCTTCTTGTACTAACAATATTTCACCACTTATAATTCTTTTATACTTGTTCACAATATCACTTTTAACTTTCTACTTATAACACTGTTAATTTTTTACTTCGCCTTTATCACTGCTAAATTTTTATACTTTTTGTATCGCTAACAACTTTATACTAATTTATCCTCGAACAACACCTCTTATATATACTACATGAAATAGCCTCGATAATACTGTAAGGTTCTTGATGAACAAACCCTTTTTTTTTGTTCCTTCCTTTATTTCAACAATAAGATGATCTTCAAATATTGACACCTAGGAGTGAAATCTATTCTTTTCAATTGTTTTATTTATCAATTTTTATTTCGTTAACCAATCCTTATTCGATAAAACAAATACTTCCTATTAAATGTTTATTTTGGTTACGTTGATTTGGTTTTATTGATTTTTACATTTCTTTTAGAAGAATTTTCTCGAAGATAATTCTCTAACGAGAATTTTCTTAAAGATTTTCTATTGTTGTTGTGTTCTATCGTCTTCCATAATCGTCACATTCTCCCCCACTTATTTCTGTTCGTCCCGAATAGAATCTAAATCTCCTCCTCTGTAGGGTGCTAATCTTTCTATATGAACGACCTTTGGTTTCGCTCGTTGACCTTTCTTTATTCGATAAACGACATCGTTTAATTTTGTTATGATGGTATAAGGTCCTTCCCAAGATGTTTGTAGTTTTGGAGATAATCCTTTTCTCCGCTGTGGATTGTGTAGATAGATACTAGTTGTCCTTCCTCAAATCCTTTGTTGTTTGCGCGAATGTCATACCGAGCCTTCATTCGATCACTGGATATCTGTGCTTTTTGTCTTACAAACGTGAGGTACCTCCTCGAGTTCTTTTTGAAGTTTAATAACATAATCTTGGACACATAATGTTGACGATGGAATAATCCCAAACTTCAGATCACCAGGTAGCCGTAAATCATGCACTGCTGATCTATAAGCCATCAAGAATAACGGAATATGACGGTCCCAATCACGTTGATTCTTGTTTACTACTTTTGCTAGATATTTCTCAAGAGTAGCATTAAATCTTTCCACCATGCCGTCTGATTGGGGATGTGAAGCAGTTGTTCTAGTTTTATTAATTCCAAGTATCTGACAGATTTCTTGAAATATGGTAGAATCAAAATTTCTTCCTTGATCTGTGTGAATCTCTATCGGTACTCCGTAGCGACTTATCCAATTGCTAACTACTGCTTCAGCGATGGTTGTTGCTTCTTGGTTTGGTATTGCACACACTTCTGGCCATTTGCTAAAATAATCCATTATGACTAGCACATATTTGTTGTTGTTATCAGAAGTCGGAAATGGCCCAGCTACATCCATCGCAATTCTCTCGAATGGTGCTCCTATATTATACTGCCTCATGTTACCACGACTTCTTCTTGCAGGTCCCTTTGCAGCCGCACATTGATCGCATGCTTGGCACCATTCCACTACCGATTGACGTGCCCCTGACCAATAAAATCTACGCCGTACTTTAGCAAGGGTTTTGTTAATACCCAGGTGACCGCCACTGGTTCCTTCATGATATTCCTTTAATACTTGAGGTATTCTTATTTTGGGAACTACTATTATTGATTCTTTAACTGATCCGTCAGGGCTTTCCCAAATTCTTTTCAAGCATCCATCTTCAATACAGAGACTGTCCCATTGTGCCCAATATGCCTTCAATGTTTGACTTTTATCGGCAATCTCACTCCATATAGGTTTTTCTCCCTTTTCCTTGAACTTTATTATTGGTGCCAAGCTCGGATCTTCCAGTTGCTCCTTCCTTACCACTTCATGCGTCCAGTCTTCACTAGGAAGCACTTGCAGAAGCCTGACATCAATAATGTTTTCCTTACTCTCCACCCGATTACAGTGCTTGCATTCCACCTGGCATGGCCTTCTTGATAATGCATCAGCATTTCCATATGCACTTCCCCTTCGATGTTCGATGTCGAAATCATAAGCCTGTAAGCGTTCAATCCAACGTGCTACTTGTCCTTCCGGGTTCTTAAATTGCAGTAGCCACCTCAATGCTCCATGATCAGTTCTCAAATGGAATTTTTGGCCGTACAAATACTTGTGAAAATGTTTTACACATTCCACTATAGCCAGCAATTCTTTACGGGTTACACAATAATTCCTTTCTGGTTTGGACAGTATTTTTGAGTAATAAGCTATTACTTTTTCTTGCCCATCAATTTCTTGAGATAACACTCCTCCTATACCATCATTGCTGGCATCGGTGTCTAATATGAATTTAAAATTTGGTATAGGGTAAGCCAGAACTGGTGCAGTGCACAATCTTTTTCGAAGCTCCACAAACGCATCTTCTTGCTTTTCGGTCCATTCAAAAACTTTATCTTTCCTCGTGAGCTCATACAGACTTTTAAAAACATTGGCAAATCCTGGTACTGTAGTAAAACAAATTACGTGTTTTACCACAACAACTTCCCAAGAACACCAAAACTCCCAAACTAACATTCTGCTAACATTCTTTCCCAAAATCCAAATCAATTTTAATAATATTTCCCAATATCCAAACAAATAAATTAATTAACACAAATCTAAACTCAAAATTAAATAGACCAACAAAAAACAAACGCTGACTAAAACTTTAGTTTTTGTAAATAATTTTCCACTATTTGGGTTATTCAAAATTGCAAAATCGTTTTTGTCTAAATTAAATTAAAAGAAATGTTAAATTCGCGAAATTAAATTACGTAATTCTTAAGTACAATAAAATGAAAGAAAAACAAAAACTAAAGTTGTTCAGTGGGTCTAATCGATTACAATAATAATTAATAATTAGATCAGCGAGTAATCGTTTTTTAGTTATAAAAATAATATTTTAATGAACAATTACACAGTCAGTCGGGAAACAAAAACAATACAGTCGTTTTGTAGCTAATAGTTAATTTAAAAACAGTTTTTACACTAAATCAATTTAACAGTCATTTTAGACTAATCAATTAAGACAATCAAGTTTATCAATTAACCAGTTCAATATCTGGAAATTAGTGAATTAAGTGCATCAATTTAACCAATTAACCAGTTCAATATCTGGAAATTAGTATATTAAGTGAATCAATTTAATTAATTAACCAGTTCAATTAACTAACCAGTTCAATATCTGGAAATTAATCAATTAAGACAATCAAGTTTATCAATTAACCAGTTCGATATCTGGAAATTAGTGAATTAAATGTATCAATTTAACCAATTAACCAGTTCAATATCTGGAAATTAGTATATTAAGTGAATCAATTTAATTAATTAACCAGTTCAATATCTGGAAATTAATCAATTAAGACAATCAATTTTATCAATTAACCAGTTCAATATCTGGAAATTAGTGAATTAAGTGAATCAATTTAGTCATAATATAGGGTTAAACCCGATTATAAAATACAATATAAAAATAAACATTTATTCACATTTTTAAAAAAATAAATATAAAAATAAACGTTTTATTCACTACACGCTTCACTTGAATTCCACCACACTTTCAACAACTGGTAGTGTATCAAAGTTAATCACACTACATCTCAACATAGTAGTGTACGTAAAATAATTGCACTACATTTTATCATATAGTAGTGTTATACAATATTGGCACTACAGTACAAAACGTCGGTAGTAAGTGCACAATCCCAGAAAACTGCGAAGCTCATGTAAATTCTTAGGTCTTGGCCATTCTTTTACTGCTGTGATCTTATCAGCATCTGTGTGTATTCCATTTGTTGTTACTTTGTGCCCCAAGTACTTTACTTCTTCTCTGAATAGTGTACATTTCTTTGAACTCAATTTTAGTCCTGCTGCTTGGATTCGCTCGAAGACTTCTTCTAAATTCTTCAAATGATCGTCGAAATCCTTGCCCATTACAATGATGTCGTCCAAGTACACAAGGCACGTTCTCCAATGTAATCCTTTCAGCACACGTTCCATTAAACGTTAAAATGTTGCGGGAGCATTACATAGCCCGAACGGCATAACGTTAAACTGCCATAGCCCACTACCCACACTAAACGCTGTCTTTTCTCGATCCTCTTCTTGGACTTCTACCTGCCAATAACCACTTTGCAGATCTAATGTTGAGAATAATTTGGCACCTGATAATGTGTCCAAGGTATCATCAATTCGAGGTAATGGGTAGCTATCTTTCATTGTTACTGCATTCAGTTTTCTGTAGTCGACGCAGAATCTCATAGTTCCATCCTTCTTTCCAACTAAAACCACAGGTGAACTCCATGGACTATCTGTTTGCTCGATAACACCAGCCATTTTCATATCCTTTACCATTCTATCAGCTTCTTCCCGTTTTGCTAATGGTAATCTTCTTGGTGCTTGGCGAATCGGCATCTCTGCTCCCGTGTCAATTTTATGTTTAACCAGATTAGTTCTTCCGTTGTCTGCTGATGTACTGCAGAATGTAATGAAGTGCCTCTCAAGATGATAATGGGAGTGGCTTAGCAGGATGCGTACCTAGATTTGTTGTAATGCCATTCGACTTAGTCTCAATCATCATGAGTAGGAGATATTATAAACCTGCTGCTTCAGCACAAATACGGAAATGTACGCAATTTTCATCAAATAAACGGAAATGAAAAAAAATTACAAGTGAAAAGATGAGACTCTGGCGACCCCCTTCTACGAAAGAACCACGGTCGGCACGTTCAACCCCCTCGTTCGCTCACATACGCCCACACACACACACCCTCATTCATACCCCTATATCAAAAGAATGACGAAAACAAAATCAATTACACTCACCCATGGTTATATCCTCCCAGCCTCCAAGTCCAGCTTGTCTCAGCCTTCCATCAGTACCGCAATATAGGTGGATACATTGAAAGGTTCAGGCAATGAATTGTACAATCAAACGATGATCCAACTGGCAATTATAGTTGAATATGTTGAAAAGATCAGGTACTACTTGTATAAACAAACGTCGACTAAATTGACAATTATTGTTGAATATGTTGAAATGATCCGGTAACAAAGTGTATAAATATTCGCAGAATTAACTTGTAGGTGCAATGTAATATTTCGAAAACTCAATAACTGATATAAATAATCGTTAAATACATTTATGATTATAGCGGAATACGTTGAATGAATACAAAGCAATACTGGACATAAACAATCATTGAATGCATTTATAATTATGGTTGAATAAGTTGAATAAATATCAAACAACAAGTACATAAACAATCGCTGAACACAATTGATGATTATAGTTGAATACGTTGTGTAAATAAATTTATCATTGTAGTGTAATACGTTGACCAAAATAATCATATTTATAATTGTAATCGAATACGTTGAAACACAATACTCCGCAACAATCAATATTAATAATCGTTGAACCAATTTACAATCACAGTTGAATATAGAATAAATTGTAAAAATAAACGTTGACCAACTTGGCAGTTACAGTTGAATATATTGAAAAGTTCAGGCAATGAATTGTCCGAATAATCGGTGAATAAATTTGCAATTATAGTTGAATATGTTGAAATATGCACAGTAATAATTGATAGAAAATATCGTTGAATAAATTTATCAGGTTGAATACGTCAGAACAAATATGTAGCAATAATTGATAGAAACAATCGTTGAATTAATTTATGATTATAGTTGATTACGTTGAAAAATTCCAGGTAACGATTGATATAAACAATCGTGGAACAAATTTGTAATTACAGTTGACTATGTCGAAACAGGTATCAACTTGCGTAAGTAAATGTCGAATAAATGGCAAATATAGCTGGATACATCGAAATCGCAATGTCACAATTTGAATAAGTAGTCGCTGAAACTGTTGAAATAACTCCGGCAACTACTGCTTGAATAGACGTGTAATTATGATTTTGTTCCAATCATTTTATGTAACGGTATTTTCTTTTTATACAACCATATCTAGCGCTAAACTTGTGATATCTCTACAACTACGATTTTGTTGATATGTAACAGTTCTCTGAACAACCTTAGTTAACACGGATTTATACGGAACATTTTACAAATAAACAACTAGGATTTCTTTGTTTGATATATTTAACATTAACTAACATAGGATTGTATTAAACTTTTAATATAGGTACAGTTATAATTTTCTTTTATTTTATTGCACAGTTTTCTTATCCGATTTGGACAGAACATCTTATATGTATAAAACTATGATTCCTCTATTGGCTTTATGTAATATTAACTAACATAGGATCGTATAATATATGTACAGTTATAATTTTCTTTTATTTGATTACACAGTTTTCTTATCCACTTTAGCTAACACCGATTTGGACAGCACATCTTATATATATATAACTATGATTTCTTTATTGGATTTATTTGATATTAACTAATACGGAATTGAACTAAACATTTACCTTATTTTTTTGATCAAATTATTGGTTGAATTTTACTAATCAAACTGTGGACGAACAACAAACATAGATCGCATTTTTTTCTCTTAGTAATAATATATTCTATTTACACAATCGATTTGTACTCGGACATTTCACTACAGTTAAATAAATTAATTACAATTCACGAAACCACTCAACATTTTAAAATAAATAATAAATTAATTTAAGCCCGATCTGCTGGATTTTCAATCAGGAAAATCATGGACGACTAAGAGACGTCAAACATCACAATCCAAATGTAATAGAATTAAGAACTTGAAAAAGTTACAGTGGCTCATTATATAGCCCAAAAAATTCAATATAAAAAAAAAACTCGAATACAGTGTTTGATGTAAGGCAATTAATTCACATCAAGTATTCAATTGTTAGGAACTTTTTATAGTTATCGTTTTATAGTTAGTTAACAGTTTTGTTTGTTATTTGATATTATTGCACAAAAATAATTTTGCGATACAAATCATTTCCGATACATTAATAACATTTAACATTGAATTTAAAATGAATTAAATGCAAGTTCAATCGATGTTATGGTGTTTAGGTATTAAAAAACTACAATCTACCATAGCAGTACAGTCAAGTTCAGTTCCATAACGGAAAGATTGTTTGAAGTAAAATATTCATACAAAGATAAATCAAATGTTTAACAAAGCAAGATAGTAATTCTTTGTATGTTGACGATTGGACAAATACGCACAGCTGTTATGAGGTTTGAAAACTTTGTCGTTTAATAGCGTTTAGTATATGGAGAATCCAAATTCAAATAGTTAAATTTTAAAAAATTAAATTTAAATGTTTATATAGATAATATGTAAGGAAAATTTTACATTCATGCAATTTTCGATTAAAATTTAAGTTTACCATAAGTAGTGAAAACTTTTAATTAATTACAATATAAAATTAGTGCAATTAGTTCAATTCTTTTCAAATGTGTCTGTCCAGCTAACGAAAATTTAGTTAAATTTTAAGAAAAATAAAAAACTATGGGTTACGGAGACTATAAGAAATATGACTATTGTTTGTGGAAGGATGAGAAACTATTACGAGCGGTACCAGTTAATAAAAAAAATGACACTTAATGAATCTGAGACTATACTACACTGTGTTCAAGCATTCTTCCAGGCTATCCATTACAAGAAGATAGTCGAATAACGTTCGAGCAACTGTACTTTTGTAAGCTCTGTTGTCCACTTCTGTAGTAGATTTTGTATTTCTTTCTTCTGCGTTTGATTTTCGACTTTCATTTCTGTGTGCTGTTGTTCACATTTCACAATGGTAGTTACTTCTTCACATCTACCGACAATTGTTCCTTTCTTGAGGGTTTTTGTTTTGTCTGACAGATTTAGTGTTCTAATCGGTATTCTTAAGTTTTCATCTGGTACAACTAATGTTTTCCCTATACTGATCTCTTGATGTTGTAGACCATTTACATTGGCTTCCACAACCCACAACCTTGGTGACCCAGAATCTCCCTCCAATCTTCCCCAGACGATTGTTTCGGTATTAGGGGGCAGCTTTTCGCGATGTTCCAATATTATTCGCCTCACACTTGATTCTGCCCCATTCATCTGAAGAACCAACTCTACGTTACCATACTTGAGTACTCCATTTCCAGCGTCTATTACAAATCCATTCGGCCTCATGAAATCCATACCCAAAATTACTTGATCAACGATGTCTGCCACTAGAACTTCATGCTGAAAGTGCGTATTTCCTATTTTTATATCAGCGATTTTGCTTCCCCTGATAGTTGCACTTTCCCCTGTTGCTGTTTGTATTCGATATTTTTCTGCCGGTTGTAATTCCCCTTTTAGTAAATCTGTACGGACTATTGTGCGAGTTGCTCCAGTATCTAGTGTAATGGTACAGTTGTTGTCATCAATTTCAGCTTCAATCGTTAAACTGTCACCATTCCTTGCGATTCTTGAAATAGGGATGAAAATTATGGGGCATTCGGTTGTGGGAGCCAGCTTACGTCCCTTAAAGCTGACTCGTTTTTGTTTAACCCTTCCGCTGCTATTTGGCCATCCTCTCCCGCTTGAGCCTTTTCTTCAGATGATCTTCGTCTGATTGGTGATGTTGATCTTCCCCGTTTTCGTCTGGCCTCTCTGCATTCTCGAGATATGTGACCAAGTTTGTCACATACCCAACATCTTATTCTACTGTTGAATTCTCGGGATCTTCTTTCGGGCCTAAAACTATCCTCTTCTTCCATTTCTACACGGCGTACTTTGATTGTTGGTTTGACAATTGCTTGTGCCGTCTCACTAGTCAATGCACAAGCTATTGTTTCAGCAAATGTAGCTTTAGGCGTCATCACAGCTGACTTCCGCGTCTCTGGATCTCTTATACCATCGATGAACGCATCTATCTTCATTCTCTCCATATAGTCTGGTGATGTATTTCCATGTGCCATATGTACCAGACGATCGATCGCAGACGAAAACTCTTGCAGACTTTCTCCAATTCGCTGATAGCGACCCTTCGACTCAAGTCTGTATATCTCCCGTTTGTGGTCACTACCATATTTGCGATCTAAAGCCTTCATGATCTCATTGTAGCTCCTTCAGTCTTGTTCTGGAACTGATTGTATTGTTTCTGCTGCTTCACCCTTCAATGCCACTATTAAAGCTGCCACACGGTGTGTTTCATTCCAACTATTTTGATCAGCTGCTGTTTCGAATTGGAACTTGAAAATTCCAAACGATGATGTACCATCGTATGGGGGCGGTTTTAACTTCATGCTTTGTACTTGCTGAACCGTGTGAATTGTTTTACCATTCATACATCTTGAAGCCTTTTTTCAAAATTCACAACCATTGATTGTACTTTCTGGTTTTCATCGAGAACTTTTTGTTCAAAGTGCTTTGCTTCTTGTTGTACTTTCTCGATCTCTCCATGGAATGTGTGACATTTGAAGAATTTTTTCTTCCATTATTTACTTCATTTCTTCTCGATTTGTTGCCAATGGTTTATCGATGTTTGCAGACTGCTAATTAATGGTTATGGACTGCTGCTTTATTTCTTCTCGACTTGCAGCTAATTGTTGATCGATGTTTGCAGACTGTTGATTGATGTTGACATCTAACTTTTTCATTTCATTACTCATGCTGTTACTTTGCAAATCTAACTTTTTGTTCATAACCTCCATGTTTGCCTTTACATCTGCTCTCCTGTTGAAACTCATTTGCTCCATCAAAGCCATTAACTGTGCAAAGTCGTTGTTTGCTGGTACGACTTGCCTCGTTGCTTCAACAGCACCATCTTTATCTTCACTATTTCCTGCATCTGGATTTTCATCTGCTTCTTTTTGCCCAAAACGATATTTTTCTGGATCCAATCCAGCTGCTTCCATAGCTTTTATTAGTCGTTCTTTCAACTCATTCTTGGTTCCCGTTGTTGAAAGGTTCCTTTTCTCCAATTCGCTCTTCAGATCTTGAACTTTTAATCCATTCAAATCCATCTTATTTCCCAATTTCACTTCTGACACCAGTTGTAACGTTTCTTAGCCGAGTTACAGTTATTTAGTTCGATCACTAAATCAGGAAATTTAAAACACAATGGATTTTCTAACGTTATAATTTTATTCGTTCAAGATATTACAATAACAATATTTCTCCTATTACTATTCCCCTTTTAGTTCTTCTTGTACTAACAATATTTCACCACTTATAATTCTTTTATACTTGTTCACAATATCACTTTTAACTTTCTACTTATAACACTGTTAATTTTTTACTTCGCCTTTATCACTGCTAAATTTTTATACTTTTTGTATCGCTAACAACTTTATACTAATTTATCCTCGAACAACACCTCTTATATATACTACATGAAATAGCCTCGATAATACTGTAAGGTTCTAGATGAACAAACCCTTTTTTTTGTTCCTTCCTTTATTTCAACAATAAGATGATCTTCAAATATTGACACCTAGGAGTGAAATCTATTCTTTTCAATTGTTTTATTTATCAATTTTTATTTCGTTAACCAATCCTTATTCGATAAAACAAATACTTCCTATTAAATGTTTACTTTGGTTACGTTGATTTGGTTTTATTGATTTTTACATTTCTTTTAGAAGAATTTTCTCGAAGATAATTCTCTAACGAGAATTTTCTTAAAGATTTTCTATTGTTGTTGTGTTCTATCGTCTTCCATAATCGTCACATTCTCCCCCACTTATTTCTGTTCGTCCCGAATAGAATCTAAATCTCCTCCTCTGTAGGGTGCTAATCTTTCTATATGAACGACCTTTGGTTTCGCTCGTTGACCTTTCTTTATTCGATAAACGACATCGTTTAATTTTGTTATGATGGTATAAGGTCCTTCCCAAGATGTTTGTAGTTTTGGAGATAATCCTTTTCTCCGCTGTGGATTGTGTAGCCATACTAGTTGTCCTTCCTCAAATCCTTTGTTGTTTGTGCGAATGTCATACCGAGCCTTCATTCGATCACTGGATATCTGTGCTTTTTGTCTTACAAACGTGAGGTACACTCGAGTTCTTTTTGAAGTTTATTAACATAATCTTGGACACATAATGTTGACGATGGAATAATCCCAAACTTCAGGTCACCAGGTAGCCGTAAATCATTTCCAAAAATGGTTGTAGCTGGCGTCGTTTTGGTTGTATCATGCACTGCTGATCTATAAGCCATCAAGAATAACGGAATATGACGATCTCAATCACGTTGATTCTTGTTTACTACTTTTGCTAGATATTTCTCAAGAGTAGCATTAAATCTTTCCACCATGCCGTCTGATTGGGGATGTGAAGCAGTTGTTCTAGTTTTATTAATTCCAAGTATCTGACAGATTTCTTGAAATATGGTAGAATCAAAATTTCTTCCTTGATCTGTGTGAATCTCCATCGGTACTCCGTAGCGACTTATCCAATTGCTAACTATACCAAACCAAAAAGCAACAACCATTGCTTCAGCGATGGTTGTTGCTTCTTGGTTTGGTATTGCACACACTTCTGGACATTTGCTAAAATAATCCATTATGACTACAGTCTTCCCCCGAATATAGCTCCTACGATCTTTGTTCAAATATAACACCTACTACGCTCTTTTATTCGAATAGTACGCTTAGGTCTACTATTATAGGTCAAGTTTTCAATTTTTTCTCACATCATAATATGCAACAAATAGATAAAAAAAAATATAAAAAATCAATAATAATATCGTACTCATTTGCACTAAATAAAATTAAAAAATTACTATAGTAAGATTGTCATCCTTCTTTTCTGCTCCATAAATGTATCAGTCCTTTTCGACAAATTATAGTGAAACAACATAATGTAGATTTTGTTTTGCAGTGCATATAAAGTGATAAGGAAAGTAAGTGTACATTCTATTTGATACTTTAAAATGAGAAAGTCGGGTGGAACGGATATACTCGTACTATCTTCCTTTTTCTGTTAATAATATGCCTACGTAGCACGTATATTTTCCTTTCACTTTTAAATATAACGGGTTTTTAAAACATAAAACAAAAAAAATTAATTTTTATATTGTTATGCTTTTCTATTTAATACAATATAACATTAAAAATATTGCCGTCTATTTTTTCACTTAACTGTAAAAATTTTGTTCTACAAAACACTTGTTTATTTGAATATAGCTACTGATACTGTTCACGATTCGTGCGTTAGTTACTTAACTTAACAAATTAAAATAAATTAAATTGTATCCTGTTTTATCGGCTAACACAATTTATATTATTTTAAATAGTTACCTAAATATATACCATAAATAAAGTTTGAAAATATATTTAACCATTGACGTGTAAATATAATTTAAAAGTGCTGAAAAACTGCAAAGTGTATTTCTATAAAATCAAAAAACTTCCGGTCGTATTGAGCTAAAAACCTACTGTGAATTCGTAGCTAATAGAATCAATTTATAATTCCGTGAAACAGATACTAAATCATTTAAAATAAAATTTATTCGAGCAACGTCACTTACACCAGTCACACGGCCATTGAATTGGGGATTTGTATATTTAACTCGCGTAAGTATTACCGAACGGAATTTGTGCAATTCAGAATCGTTTAGAATCGTGTGCTAACGAATTGTTTAATGTGTGAATACAGACCAAGCGTGTCTAACAAGTATAATCGTCAAGCTTTCATGAGTAGGGCATGTTTTTTAATTCTCACTGGGCATCGCAGTGTACAATTTTTCCTTGCCACTCTTAATATAAATTGATCAAAGCAGACAATAAAAAACAATGGAATGCGCTGCTCGGTGTGAATTAAAAAATAGGTCCACATCGGATGCTGCAATTATGTATTATTCTCTCTATTTAACACAATATGATCTTCGTTTATTTTAGATAATGTCACAAAAAAGAAAGAGCTACACGATTAAAACGAAACTGGATATCCTTAGTGAGTATAGCGGTAACGAAAAAGGAAAAGGATGGTATGCCTTATCACAAAAACATGGAATACAGACATCTGTTTTAAGGGGTTGGAATAAGCAGAAAGATCAATTACTAAAACTTTTAGAGGATAACAACGTTAAATAGAGAATGACAAGAAGAGTAAAAGGTGGTGGCAGAAAATCACAATTGGAAGAGATCGAAGTAAAATTAGCAGACTGGGTTAGTGACCGAAATAAAAAGGTTTAAAAGTTAAAGACAAATATATTCAAATGAAGGCTCTCTCTCTGTGCGAATCTCTAAAGACCGAGGCGGGCAATTCGAAATTTGAATCATTTAAAGCATCAACTGGTTGGTGCGAGCGTTTTATAAAACGGTTCAATTTAACTTCTCACCGCGAAACTACAACAAAAAAAATTCCTGACAACGTAGCAGAAATTTCAAAAAAGTTTATTTGTGACATCCAAAATATAATAGAAACGAATAAAATTAAAAACTGCAATATAATATATATCGACCAAGTTCCTCGATACTTCGAAAATGATCAAAAATCTACACTGACCAAAAAAGGAGTTCGCGAAGTATTTATAAGAAAAGCCAGCTCTTCTCATAAACGGTTCACAGCAACATTTGGGATATCATTAGAAGGCAAATTTTTGAAACCACATCTTCTGTTTTCGAACCTTAAAAATCCACCAATTGTCAATTCCAAATGTCTTGTAAGTGTTAATAAAACAGGAATGTTCAACGACGAGATTTTAAAAAAATATTTAGAGGATGTGGTCATAAAACGGAGGCAAACAAATTTTAGCAGTGAACCAACTTTATTAATATTAGATTCATATGGATGCCATTTAAAATTGGCAAATAATCAGATTCTGAAGAAATACAATATTTTTATTGTATTTGTTCCTCCGAATTTAACCGGTTTGTTGCAGCTTTTGGATGTCGCTGTTAATCGCAGTTTTTAAGCGGCAGTTTGCCGAAAAATACGACAAATATTTATCGGACGCTTTGGAGACACCAGAATTGCAGACTCGCATAGGAAATCCAAAAATTCCGTCTTACAAATTCGTTTCAGAGTGGGTTATAGAATGGATTGAGAGTAGAGATGAGGCGTTTATTAAAAATGCATTTGAAGTTTGTGGTATTGTACCGAAAAATCTATTTATTAAAGAAAAATTACATCGAAGGCTTCAACAAATTTTTGAGGAGAATTTTGAATTCGACGAATGGCTTCGCGACTTTGAAACACATAATCAAGGTAATTCAGACAATTCCGATTTTGATTATTTTAGTAATTTTCCGGATGAAAATACTATATGGTTTTGGCCAGAAAAACTAAAGAACAGTTTTTTCGAATGTATTAACAGAGCGAAGTATCAAAATTCACAAACTTTTACCGGGTTTCTAACAAATTATATTCCAAACCTCATTGAATTTATTAAAAATAAATTAATCGATGAAATTTTGGACAAAGAAGACGAGGAAACCATTAAAAAAGGTGAAAGTACTTCAACTAAAATTGAAATTTATGTCATTGCGAACTTTGAATGTTGGAACATAAAAGTCACGAGTTTAGACGATCAGTTTATTGAAATTTCTTCGTTTACATACACCGTTGACTCCCCAAAAAAAGAAATTTTATTAGTTTGCAAAAGAAAGTTTTATTAGTTTGCAAATTATTTTATTTTCAACGAATCTGGAATTTGAATGTCTGACTACAGACATACATACATAATATAGATCAGAGAAGATTGTCTCGAAAACAATCACATTTTTATTTGTAATTTTGTAATTGTTACAAAATTATTTTTATACAACGTAATTTTAATGAATAAAATTATTTCTTGTTTTAATTTTGTTTAAAAGTTTTTTTTTATTTCAAATTGTACACCTAGGCATTATATTTCAATGGGCAGTTTATTGCAGAAAAAAGGACTAATTTTTACAAAGTTGTTATTTTTAGTAATTTTCGAAATAGACGCCTAGGCGTTATATTCGGGGGAAGACTGTAGCACATATTTGTTGTTGTTATCAGAAGTCGGAAATGGTCCAGCTGCATCCATCGCAATTCTCTCGAATGGTGCTCCTACATTATACTGCCTCATGTTACCACGACTTCTTCTTGCAGGTCTCTTTGCAGCCGCACATTGATCGCATGCTTGACACCATTCCACTACCGATTGACGTGCCCCTGACCAATAAAATCTACGCCGTACTTTAGCAAGGGTTTTGTTAATACCCAGGTGACCGCCACTGGTTCCTTCATGATATTCCTTTAATACTTGAGGTATTCTTATTTTGGGAACTACTATTATTGATTCTTTAACTGATCCGTCAGGGCTTTCCCAAATTCTTTTCAAGCATCCATCTTCAATACAAAGACTGTCCCATTGTGCCCAATATGCCTTCAATGTTCTTTTTTATCGGCAATCTCACTCCATGTAGGTTTTTTCTCCCTTTTCCTTGAACTTTATTATTGGTGCCAAGCTCGGATCTTCCAGTTGCTCCTTCCTTACCACTTCATGCGTCCAGTCTTCACTAGGAAGCACTTGCAGAAGCCTGACATCAATAATGTTTTCCTTACTCTCCATCCGATTACAGTGCTTGCATTCCACCTGGCATGGCCTTCTTGATAATGCATCAGCATTTCCATATGCACTTCCCCTTCGATGTTCGATGTCGAAATCATAAGCCTGTAAGCGTTCAATCCAACGTGCTACTTGTCCTTCCGGGTTCTTAAATTGCAGTAGCCACCTCAATGCTCCATGATCAGTTCTCAAATGGAATTTTTGGCCGTGCAAATACTTGTGAAAATGTTTTACACATTCCACTATAGCCAGCAATTCTTTACGGGTTACACAATAATTCCTTTCTGGTTTGGACAGTATTTTTGAGTAATAAGCTATTACTTTTTCTTGCCCATCAATTTCTTGAGATAACACTCCTCCTATACCATCATTGCTGGCATCGGTGTCTAATATGAATTTAAAATTTGGTATAGGGTAAGCCAGAACTGGTGCAGTGCACAATCTTTTTCGAAGCTCCACAAACGCATCTTCTTGCTTTTCGGTCCATTCAAAAACTTTATCTTTCCTCGTGAGCTCATGTAGACTCTTAGCAACATTGGCAAATCCTGGTACAAAACGTCGGTAGTAAGTGCACAATCCCAGAAAACTGCGAAGCTCATGTAAATTCTTAGGTCTTGGCCATTCTTTTACTGCTGTGATCTTATCAGCATCTGTGTGTATTCCATTTGTTGTTACTTTGTGCCCCAAGTACTTTACTTCTTCTCTGAATAGTGTACATTTCTTTGAACTCAATTTTAGTCCTGCTGCTTGGATTCGCTCGAAGACTTCTTCTAAATTCTTCAAATGATCGTCGAAATCCTTGCCCATTACAATGATGTCGTCCAAGTACACAAGGCACGTTCTCCAATGTAATCCTTTCAGCACACGTTCCATTAAACGTTAAAATGTTGCGGGAGCATTACATAGCCCGAACGGCATAACGTTAAACTGCCATAGCCCACTACCCACACTAAACGCTGTCTTTTCTCGATCCTCTTCTTGGACTTCTACCTGCCAATAACCACTTTGCAGATCTAATGTTGAGAATAATTTGGCACCTGATAATGTGTCCAAGGTATCATCAATTCGAGGTAATGGGTAGCTATCTTTCTTTGTTACTGCATTCAGTTTTCTGTAGTCAGAATCTCATAGAATAGACGCAGAATCTCATAGTTCCATCCTTCTTTCCAACTAAAACCACAGGTGAACTCCATGGACTATCTGATTGCTCGATAACACCAGCCATTTTCAAATCCTTTACCATTCTATCAGCTTCTTCCCGTTTTGCTAATGGTAATCTTCTTGGTGCTTGGCGAATCGGCATCTCTGCTCCCGTGTCAATTTTATGTTTAACCAGATTAGTTCTTCCGTTGTCTGCTGATGTACTGCAGAAGATGGTCGAATAACGTTCGAGCAACTGCTCTGCTTCATTCTTTTGTTCTTTTGTAAGCTCTGTTGTCCACTTCTGTAGTAGATTTTGTATTTCTTTCTTCTGCGTTTGATTTTCGACTTTCCTTTCTGTGTGCTGTTGTTCACATTTCACAATGGTAGTTACTTCTTCACATCTACCGACAATTGTTCCTTTCTTGAGGGTTTTTGTTTTGTCTGACAGATTTAGTGTTCTAATCGGTATTCTTAAGTTTTCATCTGGTACAACTAATGTTTTCCCTATACTGATCTCTTGATGTTGTAGACCATTTACATTGGCTTCCACAACCCACAACCTTGGTGACCCAGAATCTCCCTCCAATCTTCCCCAGACGATTGTTTCGGTATTAGGGGGCAGCTTTTCGCGATGTTCCAATATTATTCGCCTCACACTTGATTCTGCCCCATTCATCTGAAGAACCAACTCTACGTTACCATACTTGAGTACTCCATTTCCAGCGTCTATTACAAATCCATTCGGCCTCATGAAATCCATACCCAAAATTACTTCATCAACGATGTCTGCCACTAGAACTTCATGCTGAAAGTGCGTATTTCCTATTTTTATATCAGCGATTTTGCTTCCCCTGATAGTTGCACTTTCCCCTGTTGCTGTTTGTATTCGATATTTTTCTGCCGGTTGTAATTCCCCTTTTAGTAAATCTGTACGGACTATTGTGCGAGTTGCTCCAGTATCTAGTGTAATGGTACAGTTGTTGTCATCAATTTGAGCTTCAATCGTTAAACTGTCACCATTCCTTGCGATTCTTGAAATAGGGATGGAAATTATGGGGCATTCGGTTGTGGGAGCCAGCTTACGCCCCTTAAAGCTGACTCGTTTTAGTTTAACCCTTCCGCTGCTATTTGACCATCCTCTCCCGCTTGAGCCTTTTCTTCAGATGATCTTCGTCTGATTGGTGTTGTTGATCTTCCCCGTTTTCGTCTAGCCTCTCTGCATTCTCGAGATATGTGACCAAGTTTGTCACATACCCAACATCTTATTCTACTGTTGAATTCTCGGGATCTTCTTTCAGGCCTAAAACTATCCTCTTCTTCCATTTCTACACGGCGTACTTTGATTGTTGGTTTGACAATTGCTTGTGCCGTCTCACTAGTCAATGCACAAGCTATTGTTTCAGCAAATGTAGCTTTAGGCGTCATCACAGCTGACTTCCGCGTCTCTGGATCTCTTATACCATCGATGAACGCATCTATCTTCATTCTCTCCATATAGTCTGGTGATGTATTTTCCATGTGCCATATGTACCAGACGATCGATCGCAGACGAAAATTCTTGCAGACTTTCTCCAATTCGCTGATAGCGACCCTTCAACTCAAGTCTGTATATCTCCCGTTTGTGGTCACTACCATATTTGCGATCTAAAGCCTTCATGATCTCATTGTAGCTCCTTCGGTCTTGTTCTGGAACTGATTGTATTGTTTCTGCTGCTTCACCCTTCAGTGCCACTATTAAAGCTGCCACACGATGTGTTTCATTCCAACTATTTTGATCAGCTGCTGTTTCGAATTGGAACTTGAAAATTCCAAACGATGATGTACCATCGTATGGGGGCGGTTTTAACTTCATGCTTTGTACTTGCTGAACCGTGTGAATTGTTTTACCATTCATACATCTTGAAGCCTTTTTTCAAAATTCACAACCATTGATTGTACTTTCTGGTTTTCATCGAGAACTTTTTGTTCAAAGTGCTTTGCTTCTTGTTGTACTTTCTCGATCTCTCCATGGAATGTGTTTGACATTTGAAGAATTTTTTCTTCCATTATTTGCTTCATTTCTTCTCGATTTGTTGCCAATTGTTTATCGATGTTTGCAGACTGTTGATTGATGGTTATGGACTGCTGCTTTATTTCTTCTCGACTTGCAGCTAATTGTTGATCGATGTTTGCAGACTGTTGATTGATGTTGACATCTAACTTTTTCATTTCATTACTCATGCTGTTACTTTGCAAATCTAACTTTTTGTTCATAACCTCCATGTTTGCCTTTACATCTGCTCTCCTGTTGAAAACTCATTTGCTCCATCAAAGCCATTAACTGTGCAAAGTCGTTGTTTGCTGGTACGACTTGCCTCGTTGCTTCAACAGCACCATCTTTATCTTCACTATTTCCTGCATCTGGATTTTCATCTGCTGCTTCTTTTTGCCCAAAACGATATTTTTCTGGATCCAATCCAGCTGCTTCCATAGCTTTTATTAATCGTTCTTTCAACTCATTCTTGGTTCCCGTTGTTGAAAGGTTCCTTTTCTCCAATTCGCTCTTCAGATCTCGAACTTTTAATCCATTCAAATCCATCTTATTTCCCAATTTCACTTCTGACACCAGTTGTAACGTTTCTTAGCCGAGTTACAGTTATTTAGTTCGATCACTAAATCAGGAAATTTAAAACACAATGGATTTTCTAACGTTATAATTTTATTCGTTCAAGATTTTATAATAACAATATTTCTCCTATTGCTATTCCCGTTTTAGTTCTCCTTGTACTAACAATATTTCACCACTTATAATTCTTTTATACTTGTTCACAATATCACTTTTAACTTTGGTATTTTTTGTATTAAATTTCTAGATATTACGATGTGTGAATTCATAGGATGAGAGAATATTTCGTCAACATCTAAGTCAACATTCTAATCAACATCCTAAGTCACGAGTGTAAAGTCATTATTGATTGTTGCCAATCAATGCGAAACTTAATATCTGACGTAAAGTCAATATGTTGTTATATTTTTGGTTAGGAAATATAGACAACATTAGGGGAATTTTTAATTTCGGATTGGTTTTTTGTGAACAATTAAGCTTAAGTACATATAGGAAATCACTTGAATTTTGCAATTCGAAATAACTTTTCATTTTCTCTAAAATTCCTTTAGAAAAAATTTTGTTGTGTTTCGTGTCAGAATTCGAACTACATTCATCAGAGACACATTGTTCAAATTCCGTGTGTCTTACACAACTTAGCCAAAGCGGCGATGACGAAACATATTTTAATTTTGATGTTCAGATAATTTCTAAATTGAAACTTCATCATTTTTCATATTTTACTTAAGTTGAATTTTTCATCTATGATTACATATTGAAAACTGTATTTCTTTGGTATTTTTTGTATTAAATTTCTAGATATTACGATGTGTGAATTCATAGGATGAGAGAATATTTCGTCAACATCTAAGTCAACATTCTAATCAACATCCTAAGTCACGAGTGTAAAGTCATTATTGATTGTTGCCAATCAATGCGAAACTTAATATCTGACGTAAAGTCAATATGTTGTTATATTTTTGGTTAGGAAATATAGACAACATTAGGGGAATTTTTAATTTCGGATTGGTTTTTGTGAACAATTAAGCTTAAGTACATATAGGAAATCACTTGAATTTTGCAATTCGAAATAACTTTTCATTTTCTCTAAAATTCCTTTAGAAAAAATTTTGTTGTGTTTCGTGTCAGAATTCGAACTACATTCATCAGAGACACATTGTTCAAATTCCGTGTGTCTTACACAACTTAGCCAAAGCGGCGATGACGAAACATATTTTTAATTTTGATGTTCAGATAATTTCTAAATTGAAACTTCATCATTTTTCATATTTTACTTAAGTTGAATTTTTCATCTATGATTACATATTGAAAACTGTATTTCTTTGGTATTTTTTGTATTAAAATTTCTAGATATTACGACGTCGTGAATTCATAGGATGAGAGAATATTTCGTCAACATCTAAGTCAACATTCTAATCAACATCCTAAGTCACGAGTGTAAAGTCATTATTGATTGTTGCCAATCAATGCGAAACTTAATATCTGACGTAAAGTCAATATGTTGTTATATTTTTGGTTAGGAAATATAGACAACATTAGGGGAATTTTTAATTTCGGATTGGTTTTTTGTGAACAATTAAGCTTAAGTACATATAGGAAATCACTTGAATTTTGCAATTCGAAATAACTTTTCATTTTCTCTAAAATTCCTTTAGAAAAAATTTTGTTGTGTTTCGTGTCAGAATTCGAACTACCTTCATCAGAGACACATTGTTCAAATTCCGTGTGTCTTACACAACTTAGCCAAAGCGGCGATGACGAAACATATTTTAATTTTGATGTTCAGATAATTTCTAAATTGAAACTTCATCATTTTTCATATTTTACTTAAGTTGAATTTTTCATCTATGATTACATATTGAAAACTGTATTTCTTTGTTATTTTTTGTATTAAATTTCTAGATATTACGATGTGTGAATTCATAGGATGAGAGAATATTTCGTCAACATCTAAGTCAACATTCTAATCAACATCCTAAGTCACGAGTGTAAAGTCATTATTGATTGTTGCCAATCAATGCGAAACTTAATATCTGACGTAAAGTCAATATGTTGTTATATTTTTGGTTAGGAAATATAGGACAACATTAGGGGAATTTTTAATTTCGGATTGGTTTTTGTGAACAATTAAGCTTAAGTACATATAGGAAATCACTTGAATTTTGCAATTCGAAAATAACTTTTCATTTTCTCTAAAATTCCTTTAGAAAAAATTTTGTTGTGTTTC
Source organism: Diogma glabrata (assembly GCA_963693315.1). NCBI lineage: Eukaryota > Metazoa > Arthropoda > Insecta > Diptera > Cylindrotomidae > Diogma > Diogma glabrata. Next base: position 151,686,407 of record OY856188.1, on the reverse strand, counting down.
GTGTCAGAATTC